>JABTXL010000002.1:17241718-17307904 GCA_025134845.1 Neodon shergylaensis | reverse complement strand
AAGGAAGGAAGGAAGGAAGGAAGGAAGGAAGGAAGGAAGGAAGGAAGGAAGGAAGGAAGGAGAGAATCTGTAGTTAAGAAAAAAGAAAGGCATAAACAAGACAATATTCAGAGGAATAGGATTGTTTATATCAAAGCTGATTTCCCACTTAACATAAGCCTTGACTTTTCTCATTTTACAATGTCACATCTCTGGTACACGGCCTTTCCCATAGAACTGCCTATTTATTAAAAGAGCCACAGGTTCTAGGAAACTAAAACCCCAAAAGATTCATTTTAAATTAACTTACATTTTTTAAAATAACATTTACACAACATAAAAAGGGAACTCTGCAAATTTTAATTACTCTAATTTTTTTAAAAAAGGTTATTATTACAATAGTCATTTCCAAGGCTACATATATTAATGAGATAAACACACTATTCTGATACTTGGGAGCTCTTGACCCCAATGTACTCGAGACGAGAGATTGTCTAATTAGAATGCACGCCGTCATGTGCTATTACATTTATCAGCCAAGGGATGTGTTTGTTAATTCTTTCCTGCGAACAAAATGCCAAGTGCTCAGAGGCCAAGTGTAAACAGTCAAAATGAAGCAGAATATTAAGTAATTACATAACAAATTCAGACAGTGTAGACAATAATTACCAAGACCAAAGCCCTCATCGCCGACTCCTGGACATCTAAGCTATCTATTAAAGTACTGGCCCAAGTCCATATATATGACACTGGGCTAAATCTATTTATTAAGATAAATTTAAACGGACTTGTTTTGCTATTTATTATAATTAGGAAAACAAAAGCAAAGTGTAAAGAAGATCATAATATTATAATTGGGATCTGATAAGAGGGACCCCCCTGAGCTTTAATATTCTTTTGCTATATAGGCGGGAGAAAATATCCATGTGTCAGGGGGAGAGAGCACCCATAAAGAAAGTTTTTTTTTTTAACTCATTTTGAAGTCATTGGATTTTATAAGGCATTCAGCTTAGATATCTTAATTCTCTAAAATATCTTGAAATCGAGTCATTGCTGTTTTCACACAGGGTCAAAGCTGAAGGGTACATATACCTTGCTGACAGCTTCGATGGACACCGCCTTATGTTTGCCTCTTTCGGGAACCACACCACCTGATCCCCAATTAACGAAGTGATTCATCTGAAATGAAAGCCCCGGCCTCTGTATTTCCCCATTATTCATCCGTAGTGTTCCCAGACAGGGCGTCACTGAAGGGCATCTTACAAGCGTGATGGGGGAAAGCCCCACCTCCACCGTCCCAGTGAGCAGAAAACCAACTGTGGTGCTCTTTGCAAATATGGCCAGGTGTTCAGCATGGAGAGGGGGAATAAAGAAACTGCGCTTCTGACAGGTCCAGCACTCATGCTTCTTACCCTGTTCCTTGTGTTTATTTCAAAGCAGAACGTCAATCCAGTAATGGGGGGGACATCAGACAAGGGACCTCAGTCATGTCAGGAGTACTGGCTGTTTGCCTCAGCAAAGCCTCGGGGATGAAAGAGGTCTTGTTCACCACTGTTGGAAATTTCAGCTTGTCCCAACGAGGAAAAGAAAAGGGTTTGTTTGAGGAAGCCAGGAGTGAACACAGCAATGTCACCAGTCAGAAGCCTGTGGCTCTGGGCCAATTACCCAGTTCCCCTGAACTCTTGTAAGAAAAAGCACCTAGAGAGAGCCTTCTCTTTGGGGACCATGCCTCTCCCCATTCCCATCACTTCTGAAGGCCCTGAATTGAAAGGGCTCGTTAGTAAGATGGAGAACGTAATCTAATTATAGCTGTTTACGAATCTCAGTCTGTGCATTTTCTTCTAAAAACGACATGATACAATATACTCGATAAGAGTTAATTTATTTCATAACATCCATTAGGCAAAGCTTTTTTTTTTCTAGTGGTAAGTCAATTCAATTAGAGCAATTGGAGATGCAGACATTGCATCCCGTTCCATATTTTCGGGTGCCCTTTGCCGTGAATCAGTCTTTTCTTCACCTCGCCACTCTACTGCTGTCTATAATTAACATACAACGTTGTGAGCAAACAATTTACCTTCTAGATTTTAGCACTGTAGTTTAAATGGAAAAAGAGTTATCTTTTGGCACAAGGGCACACAATGGGAGCTAAGATTGCAACTGTAGCTCTTCAAATACAGCAGGCATTGGTCCTAAATTTGAAATTCTGAAGCTACTGGAAGGGTTATCTTGAAATAGTACTTTTATATCTGTTATTTATGAAAAATAGAAATAATTTTAATATATATTTCCATTAAAATATGTGGACTTCCTTAATTTTAAACTATGCAATAATACTCTGGAAACTTTTAATAATTAAGGAAACATACTAAAAAAAAAAGGTCAATGATAAGGGGTATGAGACAGGAGTCTTGTAACATTAAGATTTGATTTAATGAAACAGAATAAAAGAAAGTATAATAAAGAGGATAATTATAAATGCATTTGAATTTTGAGTTGCAGAAAAACAGCAAGAAATTCATTCTTATGGGAAGTACCATGACCAACAGCAGGAGGAGAATACAAGCAGCAGTGGCTTCATGGGAAGCTCTGGAGACTGCGTCCTTAGAACACTAACTCCAGTTCATTATCAGTTGAATATATAGTGTTCATATCACCATTCATTTTTTTAGAGACACTTAACACTTACATTGTCATGAAAGAATTTTTTTTAAACAATCCAAATCATTTTCCTTCCCCAAAATGCCCGAGCAAAATAAGATTGGAGTAAGCCCCTAAAGTTTTCTCCTTAGACTTAAGTAGGTGTATGGATGATAATGAGGAGAATAATATTATTAAGTAATGGATCAAATGTCACTCATTGAGTACACTGCTATGCACAGTTTAGGGAGATCAGCATGGCAACCTTCAGGGATGTTTGACTTAATATTACTGAGTAATTCTCAATGAAGCTCCATATCTTCACCACAATAAGTGAATGGGAATTTTGTAATAATGTCTATAAAAATAATGGACTCTGTTTTTAGGAACCCTTTTGTTTCCAAAAAAAAAGTATCATTTGTGGACATTTGTCAGGACTGACAACGGAATCAGGACAAGAAAATCAGACAGGCCAGGAGGTGGTGGCGCATGCCAACACTCGGGCAGCAGAGGCAGGCGGATCTCTGGGAGTTCGAGGCCAGCCTGGTCTACAAGAGCTAGTTCCGGGACAGGCACCAAAGCTACAGAGAAACCCTGTCTCGAAAAACAAAAAAAGAAAAAAGAAAAACAGACATTCTGTATGAAACTGCCCTACATATGGAAAGACCAACAGCTCGTTAAAGTCTACCAAACAGAAAGCCCAGAATCAGGTGTGAGGAGAGTGCATGCTATTGCAATTGCTACATATAACCTAGAACATGACAGAGAGACCATACTGCTGAAGACACGTGGAGAATTCAAACCCGACCTCACCTGGAACCTTCCTTCCTACTCATGTGATCTTGAAGTAGATACTGTTCCACTTCAAAATGTACAAATAAAAACAAAGCCTGAGACACGGAAAAGCTGTTGCTTTCTCAAGTCACTGATCAAGAGATTTTGTCATTTTATCAATTGGACTTCTGCCCCTCACTACCATGTTACAGCAGCAGACAACAGTCACAGAGCTGTGATGTGGGAATAAGATAGCAATGTAGATGCAGAACCTGGCTTAAAAGATATTAGCTTTATAAGAAATAAATACATCACCATGGTAATTACCCCAGAAACATTTATTCAGCTGCATTAAATAAGCATAAAGCATTAGGACCTCCCATTAAAAAGCAACTGAATTTTGATTAAATAATGCCATACGCTGTGATATTCAATATACTCTTCAAGTATCAGGGAAAGGCACGAAAGTAATGACTATAAAAGGTAACAATGGCCATATTCCCACACTATATTCATAAATTGTATGGGCCCTCTGTAAATTTTTAAAGAGGTCTTACACTGTGTATAAAAGCACTTCTACCCTGCACCTGGAAATTACTGAACTGTAAGAAAGAATGATGCTCTGGCAGAATAATGCTTGCCTCTGGGGAGAAAAATGTGCTGGATTTGTTTTTTAAAATTTTCCCTTTGTATATTTCAAGGTTTATAACTCCCAGAGAGGCGTGTGCACATCTCTGCCTGAATGCAGCCTCATTATGTTCAGAACAAACACAGGAGCAATGTGTCCTGCAGGTGCAATGTTTTTTCCAGCAAAACCATTAGTCCACCAGGAGTTGCCCATTAAACGTGTGTCTTTTTACAACCAGCTGGATCACTTCCTATTACTCATAACAGGGTTATTTACAAATGAGATTCTGAAAGGGTAACATTGTCTGCCTCTGCCAAGGTACCTTCTGTTCTATTAAGAATATAAAAAAGTAAGAAACAGAAGGGAAACACATCTTGCCAGTTAACGAGATGCTGGTTATGGGCCGGAGGCAAAGCCCAAGGCCCTTAAACCAGCCAGTCATTAACTACCAGGCAATGCCTACAAAGAGGTCACCTTTGGGGTTAGAGGGGAGAGCAGAGACATCCAGGCTAAATACTTGCCTGTACATAGTACAGAAAAGCTAAAGAGCTTGAGAAGACAGACCAGAACAATCCAAGAAACACTTTGCTTCATCTTCACCTGAAATCAGCTAACAACATATACCAGCAATGTCTAGAAGGAAAACTACATGTCTTGTCTCTTCTTGTTTTCTTAGTAACATTTTTTTTCTCATCCTTCATGAAATAGAAAATCTTGCATGCAGGATTCAATTGTAGATCTGGATTAAACACTAGGAATTTTGTGGAGCAATCTATAAATGAATGCCTACTTGTTTCATCTCAGCTGTAAGTTGAGAACAGTATTGTGTTGACCAAGGATTCAAAGGGAACGACATATCAACAAGATAGGTAGGTTGTTCTAATTCTAAGGTTGCAGTAAAATCTCTGCCTAGCAGTGTTCATTATATGGCACTCTTCCTTGACTAAAAGTTAAAACCTAAGTTTGGGTGTGAGCAGCTGCTAGGATGAATTGCATTTGGCTTTGATTTCCAAAATATCAGCAAATCCATAAGCCTAAAGGAAATGGATCTGAAAGGGCTATGGAGAAAAGAACTAGAAGTTTCTCACTTTTGTGTGTCTAGCTTTATATACCCACATTGAAACTCATTAGTCTTATTTCTGTAGTATAACCTCATGCCTTGAAATGATGCAGATATGGGCTAGGAAGCTTGCTGTTGTGTAAACATCCCAAATGTACTTACTGGAGCCCAGGGATTTTGGTCAGTCACTAGAAAAAAACATCCTGATGTAATCAAGAGACACAATATGTACAAGATGAATGAGGCTATTGACAGCAAGACATGGCACAATGTCTCACAGTAAATTTATATTTTGTAGGTAAAAGGAATAAACTCTGACTAATAAAATGTATAGTAAATACAAAAGCTATTAACAGTTATTTTCTCTGTCAGCTTCTGTGTACTGCACATGATTGCATGTACTGTGCATTTGAGACTAGGAGCACAGTAGGTTCATGTCAGATTCCCCAGAAACATGTGAGTGATGTGTTTCAAGACATCATGATAGGATAGATATGACTTTACTAGACAATGGGAATTTCTCAGCTCTTCTAAAATCTTTTTACATTCAGCACTGTATATATTGTCTGTCACTGATGGAAAAGTTGCAATACAGCATGTGAATGAATATTCTCACATATATTTCTGTGGGTTTTATCTCCATACCTGTATCTTTTCCTCTTATTGACCACATACATAGGACCCTGAAGTTCTTCACAAGCCCCAGAAACAGGCAATTGAAAACAAAAGGAACAGAAAGCAATCAAGACAGATTGATTCCCTAAATTAAAATCAGAGAGTTTTATTACATACCCAATAGAATCTAACTCTTTTTTCTTTAATATTTAACTTATTCTTCTCTCATACAATACATCTTGACTGGAGCCTCCCCTCCCTCGACTCCTCCCAGTCCTGCCCCCTACCTCCCCTCTCACCAAGATCCATTTCTTTGTCTTCCTTTAGGAATGAGCAGGCCTGTCATGGATGTCAACAAACACAACATAACAAGATGCAATAAGACTAAGCACAAACCCTTATATCAAGGCTAGAAGAGGCAACCAACTGAGTTAGGATGAAAAGGGTTCTAAGAGCAGGCAAAAGAATCATAGACATGCCCACTCCCCCCCTGTTAGAAGTTCCACAAAAACCCCAAGCTAAATAACCATATCTTCTATGCAGAGGACATAAGGCAGATCCATGTAGGCTTCATTATCACTGCTTTAGTCTCTCTGAGCCCCTATGAACCCTGTTTAAATTATTCTGCAGGCCATACTCTTGACACCTATTGGCTCCTATAATCCTTTCTCCTCCTCTTCTGAAAGGTTCCCTGAGCTCCACCTACTATTTGCCTGCGGATCTCTGCATCTGCTCCCATAAGCTGCTGGAGGAGGACTCTCTAATAATGATTGGGGTAGACACTGATCTATGAGTACAGCAGAATCGCATTAGGAATCATTTTATGCTTTTTTTGGCCCTTCCTGTTTGAGTCTACCCTAGGTCTCTGGACAACCAGTTTCTGGTATGGATCAGGTTGGGGAGGGAGGAACACAGAAAGAAAGTACTGGGAGAGATGCCTGGAATTGGGAGCCATTTGGAGGGTGATGTGGAAACCTTGTACTGTGGAAATTTCCTAGAACTCATGGGGGGGGTGATTCCTAGTAATGGAGGATACAGAGGTTAAACTGGCCATCTTCTATAGTTAGGTAAAGCTTCCAGTGGTAGGGCTGAGACACAAATACAACCACAAAACTTTTGACCTACAACCTATTCTGTCTCCAAAAATATGCTGGAGCATTGGTGACTCAGAGCTTGTGGGACTGGCCAACTGATACTGCCTAGAACCTAATTCTAAATTTCAATGTCTCTTTGTCATGTTCTCTTTTCTTTGCTATCACTCAGCATGCATCTTTTTATGCTCTTTCCTACTCCAAAGGTTGTCACAAGCAATTATGCATTGCTCTAAACTAACATGAAAACTTCTTGTTAGAGGTGTCTTCTCCACAGAAAACAGTTTAAGTCTGCTGTCACTTCATTGCACACCACCTATTTTTCTCTCAAGCTGCTTATTAAAACACCTGTCCCTAGTCACATACAAACTCTCAATGTGAGTTATCTGGTAAATGAAATTATTCCCTCTTCATCACATAGTTATTTAAAGCATGTGGACTCCAAGGATATGGACAATTAATTTGACATACATTGATGAATCACATAAACAAGAAAGTCGAAAGGAAGTGGAGGTGACGATCAAAATGTCCCTTCTTAATTCAATACAAAATATATCTTACTAATCTGAAAGGCTAAATGTCATGAAGAGAAATTCAGAAGACTCCACCAGATACATTACTCTCAGGTAAGGTTCTTCCAAGTTGGATGATCCCCTTGGGGACCTATATTATTGATCTTTGCATATCTAAGACCAAAATGCATGAGAAACAACATAAAAGAGGCAAGGTTTACTGTGTTATTCAGTCATTATCAGAGAAGTTTCTTCTTACAGCAGATGGAAACAGATGTAGAAACCCATAGCCAGACAATACATGTGTACATGCAAACACATGCATGATGTGGGAAGTCCTTCTGTATGTGTTGCTTTTATTGGGTAGTGAATAAAGAAGCTGCTTTGGCCTGTGATAGGGAAGAATAGAGCTAGGCGAGAAAACTAAACTGAATGCTGGGAGAAAGTAGGCAGAGTCAGTGAGATGCCATGGAACTGCCAAGGGGAAAGATGTGAGCTACCAGCTAGAACCTTACCAGTAGGTCATGAGCCTTGTAGTAAAATATAAAATTAATAGAAATGGGCTAATTTAAGATATAAGAGCTAGCTAGCAGCGATTAAGCTACTGGCCAAACAGTATTACAAATAATACAGTTTCTGTGTGGTTATTTCAGGTCTGAGTGGCTGGGAAACAAGTGAGTGGCCTCTGCCAACACAGAGAGAGAGAGAGAGAGAGAGAGAGAGAGAGACAGAAAGAAAGACAGAGAGACAGACCTTGGATCACACAGCTCTAAATGAGCAAAGGAAGCAAAGGGAGGGGAAACAATAAACAGAATATACTGTATGAGAAAAAAATTTATTTTCAATTAAAATTAAAACATTGCTTATTTAATTAATTAATTTTTCTAAAAGGCAAGATTTATTTTAGCTCCAACTTTTAGAGCATTCGATCTATTGCACACTGCTTGCTTGTTCCCAGCTGCCTAGGCCACAAAATAATCCCTCAGACACTATATTATTTGTAATGCTGTTTGGCCAGCAGCTTAAGCATATTTCTGGCTTACTCTTATACTCTAAACTAACCCATCTCCATTAATCTGTGCATTGCTACAAGGTCATGGCCTACTGGCAAAGTTTCAGCAGGCTCCAGCAGAGGTGTGTTTGTCCCTGATAGTGGCTACATAGCTTCTCACTGACCCCACCTAGATTCTTATTGGCAGTTTACAAGAAAAGATGAAGAATGAGAAAGCAAATGAGCTATTACTCCCACAGATTCTTTATGTAGGAAGTGTTTAAAAATATTATTTTCTTCTTCCTTATCATGTCAAATCAATTTTTGCTAGATTTGGATGTAGACTATATTCTCAGAGTTTTTGTCCTACCTGGTCCTCAGAACAGAGATGTTACAGCATGGAACTTCTAAGGTGTGAGTCTCCTGAGAAGGGTTTTAAGACATTGTAACAATTGCATTATAACAATTGTGATGCTATCAGGTCATCACCAGGGCCAAGAAGTTCATATTCTTGATTCTCCAGAGCTAACAACATCTACTCTCTTAAATCATAGTTTCAGATTTTTGCTACAGCAATAGGAAACAGGCTAAGACACTTTATCACAATCACATTTCCTAATTTTTCTTATTTTCATAAAAATATTTTTCTGGAAATGTTCAGAAATCAAAAGCAGTTACTGTGACAAATGTATGGAATTTTTAATGAAACTATAAAGCTATGAAAGTAGAAAATGTTGAAATTATATTTACTTATTATTGGTAAGGGTGTGTGTATGTGTATGAATGTGTGTGGGCATGTATGTGTGCAAACATTGCATGCCATGGCACATGTGTAGAGGTTAGAGGACAACATGTCAGACTCAGTTCTGTCTTTCCATCAACGATGGTCATCATGCTCGATGACAAACGAAGTGACCCACTGAGCTATCTTACAGGCCCCTAACACTGTTTTTTTTTTTTTTTTTGGTTTTTCGAGACAGGGTTTCTCTGTGGTTTTGGAGCCTGTCCTGGAACTAGCTCTTGTAGACCAGGCTGGTCTCGAACTCACAGAGATCCGCCTGCCTCTGCCTCCCGAGTGCTGGGATTAAAGGCGTGCGCCACCACCGCCCGGCCCACCCCTAACACTGTTTAAAGGCATAATTTTAATGATGTTTTACCATTTGTGCCTCAAGGTTAAGTAGTTAAGAACTGAAAGAAAGGGGTTTCTACTAGCCAGTTATCAGAATCAAAAATCAATTATAACTGGGCATAATTTAGTTTCCTCCAGTTTTTTTTGGGGGGGGTGAGTCACTCTACAAGATAATGCAAACCCAGGATAGGTCATATGTTCCAAGTGTTATTCTGTATTTCTGCTCTCAAATAAACATGCTGCAGAACAATTGTTTCCTCCTCGCTTGTCTAGGTTAGATATTGAAAATATAAAGCTTGCCATTAGCAATAAAAGGTACTCTATGTTTTATCAGATATTTAAAAATGATTAAATGTTTAGCACTATGTATGGGTACAGTCAGAAAAAAATCATAACTTCTGTTTTACAAGAAGCAATACAGGTTTGTAGTGCAATTTTAGAAAATACCAAGTTAGTCATAGAGAAAGCATTACCTTTCAACTACTGTTACCTAATTCTGTACTTTTTAAACTCAAATCCCACAGTAAGACATTGCCTCATCACACATATGTCTCTGGTCTTTTGATGAGCAAGTTGGGCTTAGATTTAGAAACCTGCTTTTGATGTGTTAATGCAGGTGGATTCTTCCATCTAAAAATCAATTCTGTCCGATAGGCTGACATCAATTTATCAATCACTTTAACTACTCTAACACTCTGACAATTAGTTGATCTTTTGTCATTATACATGTCAAGGGATGCTTTTCATACAAACTGCTGCGTGTTAAGTAGATCTTAGTACTATGTCACTGTAGGATGTTTTTGTGCAATCGTTAGAGAAATTGACTATCATGCTTTTCCCGAGGGAAGTAAATGATGAAGACACCACAGACTACCCGCCCTAAATCTTAACCAAGTTAAATTCAAAGTATCCAAATTTAAATAGATCTCTAGTGAATTTCAAGTTTTTATAATCCTCTATCAATAACCCCACCATTTGGAAGTATGAAGAATCCTTTAAATGTTATTGTGTTTAATATAAAAGAAACTATATATTTCTGTGTGTCCATTGTATGGCTTTCTGTAAAATCTTCAGGGTCTCATGGGGTCTGCTGATTTGATTTGCATATATAAAGATGGTAGCATTAATAGAGGACGGTAGTATTTGTAGTCAACATTCCCTCAAAGGCATTAGGGTTGCCCTGAATTTAAGGCAATCTTGGAATAGTATGGAAAACCAACAACAAACAAAAAGAGAAATGATAGTAAAGATGATAGTGCTGTAAATCTCTTGTATGGGAGGAGTAAAGTTACTCATAACATGAGTAACCTATAGAATACCTTATTAGCAGATATTAAGATGGCATTTGGGGACACGATGACTCTGTGGGTAATGTGCTTGCTTTGTAAGCATGAAGACCTGAATGACGGTCTAGTTAATGTCAAGCTCTGTTGTAGGAACATATATTCCAATCTCTGGATTGTGCTACGGACAGGAGGATCCTGGGAGCCTGTCCAGGCAGATAGATTAGGGCAATCAGTGAGCTTCATTTCCAGGGAGACCCTGTTCAAACAGGTGGAAAGTGATTAAGGAAGAACCTGATATCGACCCCTAGATTCTGCAGAGGAACAGTTAGGATGTGCACCCGCACCCATATATGCATGCATGCATATAGCACACTCATGCAAACACAAATTAAAGAGTTATTGAATCATTGGTACAGTATGAGTCTCATGCAAATCTGCATTTTACGTGTCCATGTGAATGTGTTAAAACAACACCCTTTGCTGTACATGCAGAAGGGCATTGACTACAGGAATTGCAGGGAAACCACATGTGGTTTGATTATGACACTTTTAAATTCTTTTCTTTAGTTACCAAAATTTTCTCTAAGGAACAGACATTAACAATATAACTGGAAAATACCTTTAAACATCAAAAAAATAGATCTATAATCAGCCACAAAATACCCAAATTATAAAGGTCACATCCTTAAATTCTTCAAATATGGAAATGTTAAGCTTAAAATTCCTAGGAGAGTAGTACTCTAAGACTGAAAATAAGTGGCAGACCAGATAGTGAATAAAAATAAAAATACTCTGTAATAACTTATAGACTGCATAGCAAATAAATAATATTGACACTCTGAAATAAGTGACAAACCACATAACTAATAAATAAATAACACTCTGCAATAGTGACAGAGCACGTTAAGGAGATACTCTATTTTCTACTGTAAGGTGGTCACTATCAAGGATACAAAGCTTCTATGGACAAAACAAAAGGTAGAGGGTTTCCTTGTTTTGTTGAGTGTTGGTCTTTGTTTTTGATTTTACTGTTTGTTTGTTATAGTTTTTAGGATATTGTTTGGTTCATTGAGGCCGGATCTCACCCAGCGCTCGTTGTTCTGAAACTCATTTTGTAGACCAGGCTAGATCTGCCTGCCTCTGTCTCCCAAGTCTGTGATTAATTCTATCTTAGTTACAAACACCTAACCATGCAATATTTCCAAATGATATTTGGAACAGGTAGAAGTGTGTGTGTGTGTGTGTGTGTGTGTGTGTGCCTTGTCTTTTGTCCATAAAATATATCTTATCGTGTTTCTCCTCCCTCAACTCCTCCCAGATCCTTTCTTTCATACCCACCCAACTTCACACTCTGTCTCACTCTTGCTCTCTGCTTCTCAAAAAGAATAAACACAACATACAAATAAAAACAAAATACAAATAAAAGCAAAGAGCCAATAAGATAACAAAACAACCCCAAATGAAACAAAAACCCCAGAACAAAAATATGGAGTCTGCTTCATGTTGGTCGACTACTCCTGGAAATGACAGCCTGCCCAGGAGTGTTGGTACACTCTGTGACACTGTTAAGGAGGAAGCGGTCATCCCACTGTCAGAGCACGTACCAATTGCAAATAACTTCTTGTTTTAGGGGTGGGACTTTGTGTGGTCTTCCCTTCCCAGTAGTGGGATTTTTGTCTTGTTTGAACCTGTGCAAGGCTTCTTTATGTGTGTGTGTCATGTCTGCAAGTTCATATGTGCATCAATCCTGTTGTGTCTGGAGGCTTCTGCTTCCGTGGAGCCATCTACCATCCATGGTTCTAACAGTCTTGCTTTGTCCCCTTCTGCATGGATCCCTGAGCCTTGAAGAGAGAGGTTTGATGCTAACATGACATTTAGGACTGAGTGCTCCAAAGTCTCCCATTCTCATCACATTGTCCAACTGTAGGTCTCTGTGTTGGTTCCCATCTATCATATAAAGCAGCTGTTTTCATGATGGTTGTGCATTGCACTGACCTGCGGATATTGCAAAGTCATCAGGAGGCATTTTATTCTATGATTCTTAGTAAATTTTCCCCTAGGCCTATGACCTATCTAATCTCATTTTCTTCGCCACTTTTTGTTGTATATTCAGACTATCCTGAAACTTGAAGCCTTCCTACCACAGAACTCTTTCCTAATATCTGAAAATCAAGGCATAAACCATACCTGGATAGAGCAGAGGATTTTTAGAAACATAAATTGTCAACAGAAATATTTTCACTTTCATTTCTGTTTTACTCTACTGTAGCTAAGCAGTAAAGTGAATTCACAATTATATCATCCAAGTTTAATTGAACTAGAGGAAGTTAACCATTATAAAATGGAGAAACTTTAAAAGACTTTAAAAAGGAGTCTTTAAAAGATTCCTGCAAAGGAACCATGGAGAGCAGCTAATACTGATATTTCAAGTTCAAGCAAATAACTGAGCAGCAAGCTAACACTCTTCATGCCAGATCTTAATAATAATAATAATATAAACATATTATGCATTAGATTCAATAAACATGATATTTCAAACAAAATAGAAGATATTTGAAACATGGGAGCATATATACATATTTGATAAGAAATTAATTTCACACTTCATGCATTCTTCTCCTTAAGGCAGTACAAAACCACTGCTTAAGTGAGACATAAAAACTGAATACACAGGACAGAAACATAGCACGAGGTGACCAGCTTTTTGAATCGTGTCCTAATAAAATAGTACTACTAAACCTTCCAGAAACTGCTGGGGAATGTTTTCAGATCTATTCTATTCATTAGGAAAATCAAGTGCCACGGTACACACCAATGAGCAAAGGCCTCCTGGGGACAGTGAAACAGACTGAAATAACATACTGAAAACAACAGAGAATCTGAAACTTTTTTTTAAAACAAATGCTGCTGAAAAAAAAATTGCCAAAATACATGAGAAAGCAAGCCACAAAGGCCAGCTTCTGGAGATGAAGCTCTGGATTATGCTGTGTCTCAGCTCATGGTGCTTGGTATCTGCTGTTTCTATGAGAGAGTCTATTACTCTTTGTAGCCAATTTAAAAAGTAGTCTGTTTAGATATAACCATAGTCAGATTGAATATCTGGGAGTGCAATGGAGAAGGAAGTCTGCATTTAGAGCTCAGAGATGGCCCCACCTGTTAAATTCAGTCTTCGTATTATTTAAAGGGATGCTAAGGTACCAAAGAGAGGAAGCCAGGAGTAACTAAAGTGAATAAATCACTGTGAAATACCAACCAGGGCGTCTGCAGCAAAGTTCTAGCCAATTGGAACTCAATATGAGCCATACCCTTCAGGGCTGGATGGGAGAGCACCCTTCACTTTAGGTGGTGGACTAAGAAAAAGGAGGATTAGAAAAGAAATCTTGTTGATGAGACTTTTTAGAGAAGAGAACATAAACCAACTGTCCAGTGTCAAATGGTGAGCCCTGAAAACATACATATAAGGACCAAAATATACCCTGAGCAGGTTCTAACTATGAATACATATGTGTGTGTTATTATATGTGTATGTATGTAAGTATTTATACACATTACATCTATACATATAATGATAATTAATGGAAAAAAGGCCATAAATTCAAAAGAGGGCAAGGGGAGACTATGAGAGGGTTTGGGTGAAGGAAAAGGAAGGGGGAAATGATGTAATTATAATTTCAAAAGATAAAAGTAGTAACAATAAAGAGAAACAAAATAGAGAAAAAATTAAAACATGCAAGGCTGTTGACCAACATTAGGAGGCAACATGGAAGGTTTTTGAAGCATTAAGGGGCTCAGGGGCTATCTCATTGCTAAGTACTTAAAAGCAATTTTAAAAGATGAGTTCTGTTCTTTGCTTCTATAAAGATAAAGTAAGTTTTAACGACCTTTAATCTGGTGTGAAGCAGCTACCAGCAATATGTTCCCCAGGTAACAGTTTTTACATTTGCATATCCAATCTGTATTTTTAACATAAAGTTGCAAGGTTTCTCTCCTTAAAAAGAAATACAGGCTATGAAAAGAATATCATAAAAATTAATGTGAAAAATACTCCCTCATTTATAAGACTCTTGTCCTTGAAAACAACAGGTCTGGCAATATGTATGTATAATTTTGCCTCTTGAGCAGCTAAGGCAAGAGAATCCCAAGATCAAATCTAACCTGCACTGTATAGCTGGATCCCATCTCAAAAAAAGTCAGCCAAGACAAGGTACAAGTAACTGACTTATCAAAACTTCATGCAGGAACACTTTACAAGCCTGCAAGTGGGCTTCCTACTATGTTCTCTGTGTCTCTGTGCATTCCCAGTTGAAATACAAGTGTAGATGATGAGCACTTCACAAGGTCTTACCCCTAGAAAAAGATCTATAGGCAATGAGTGAATTCTGAGTGGGAGAATCCATTCTGTTCAGAGACGAGTTCCAATCCCACATTGTTATTCATATATATATATGGATGACACTAAATGGATGTATATGGATGCATATATGTGTGTGTGTGTGTGTGTGTGTGAGCAACAGTAAATGGACACAGTAGGTTCTGTAAATATACATATACATACATATATACTAGAATAATTAAAGAAGAGCAAGTGGGGAATATGGGAAGATTTGGAGAGGGTGAGGAAGGTGTGGAAATGGCATAAAACAGTACTCATTTATGAAATTCTAGAAGAAGATAAAATTTTAATAAAAGAGACAGGAAAAGGAGAAGCAGAAGGCCATGTAGAGAAGGTCACAGTAGTACAGCTGATACCTTTAAAATCTCCTGTGTGTGGCACAGCTTTCATGTGTAGAAGACACTCCCTCACAGCAGCCCTGATCCAGTTCTGGCTCTTACTCTTTCCACCCCATCTTCCATGGCTTTCCCTTTAGTGTGGGGGTTGTGTTATAGATAGGTCAGCTGAGGTTGGGTCCCTCACGGTCACTTGGTCTCAGCATTTTGACTAATTGTAGATCTCTGTAACCATCTCCACCTACTGCCTAAAGGAACTCCTTTGATGAGGGGTGAGAGTGACACTCACATATGCACATGGCGATTAGCACTTAGAACACAATTAGAAATAGTGCTCAGTTCATAAAATGGAAGTATTAGCGACCCCTCTGGTATCTGTGTCCCTTCCAGCCACTAATAGTTGGCATGATTTATAGCTCCATGGATTCCCTCCTATTAAGCAGGCCTTAGGTCCAATTAGACAGCTGAGGTTACCCCTAAGATAGAAGTGGTGCTATTGTACCACTGGGGACACCTTACCAGGCCCGTTACTATTGCAGTTCATGGCTTTACAGCTGAGTAGGAATATTGATTGTGTTCCTCCCTTGGTAGCTTGGATAACACCTCCTGACGCTGTGAGAGACGGTCCTCAAGGAGGAGGCTCTCAGGTTGGTGTCAGCCGGATTTTGCCGTGTTCTGTGTGTAAGGGGGGGGGGTCCTCACTAGGATATTTTTCTTTTTCTTTTATATAACACATTTACTACCACAAATATGTCTTTCTTTCTTTTTTTAAAATAAATTTTTTTTTCATTTTCATTAAGTGTTGAGGAATGTACTATACATTTTCTCCCATTCCCCCTCCACCCTTTCCCCTGCCCTCCACACTCCCAATTTACTCAGGAGATATTGTCTTTTTTCCCCTTCCTAGTAAGATCCATTTATTTTTCTCTTAGGGTCCTCTTTGCTACCTAGGTCCTCTGGGGTTGTGGTCTGTAGGCTGGTTGTCTTTTGCTTTGTGTCTATTATGTACTTATGAGTCAGCACATATTGTACTTGTCTTTCTTTGTCTGCGTTACCTCACTCAGAATGGCTTTTTCTAGTCCTGTCCATTTGCCTGCAAATTTCAAGACGTCATCGTTTTTACCTCGAATACTATTCTATTGTGTAAATGTACCACATTTTCCTTATCCATTCTTTGAGGAGCATCTAGGTTTTTTTCTAGGTTCTGGCTATTATGAATAATGATACCATGAACATAGTTGAGCAAATGTTCTTGTGGTGTGAGTATGCATCCCTTAAGTTTATGCCTGAGTGGTATTATTTGGTCTTCATCTGACAGAGGACTGATCTCCAAATTATGCAAAGAACTCAGGAAACTAGGTATCAGAAGACCAAATAATCCAATAAAAAATGGGGTACATATCTAAACAGAGAACTCTCAACAGAGGACTATCAAATAGCAGAAAGACACTTAAGAAAATGTTCAACATACTTAGTCATCAGAAAAATGCAAATCAAAGCAACTCTGAGATACCATATCACATCTGCCAGAATGCCCAAGATCAAAAACTCTGATGATAGCCTATACTGGAGAAGATGTTGAGTAAGGAGAATACTCCTCCATTGCTGATAGGAGTGCAATCTTGTACAGTCGCTTTGGAAATCAGTATAGTGGTTTCTCAGAAAAATGGGAATCAAGATCACTAGGATCTTGCCTTCAAGTTCTGAGAGACAACCAGAATTAACAGCAATAGCCTATGTTAATAGGAAAGTCCAGACCAGCAACTCAAAGGGAATTTTCCCATGCCTGGTTCTGGAGTTTTTACATTCCATGGCTCTTAGTATCTTATGTAGCATAACTCCAAAACACTACTGTACATATGCATATAGGTATAACTGTTCACATTTATATTTAATATATTTAATATTTATATACAATGTATATAATAACAGAACAAAATGGCTATAGGCAGTGCATTTACCACATATATTTGATAATATCTGATAGGTAGGTAGGTCATAGCAAAGCTGGCATGGTTTTATAGCGTTCAGATGCTATCTGTCATCATTCTTTGACTTTGGGATAGTGGAAACTAGGCATGTCAAGGTTAGCTAAACAGTTACAAGTGTTTTATCTAAAATTCAAGAGGAGTTAGATCAGATACAGGGATGGGTGAGAAATGGCTATTGAGTGAACAAAGGTAGCATAAAATAATTTTGTCTCTCAACCTGAAAAATCCCCACTGTCCACAATTGTGAAGTGTAATCAATCTGTAGACTCTGTAACACATATGTGGACTTTGGGGGGAACTTGTGTTCACAGTATGCCTGTACATATGTATGTTTCTGTGTGTTCATATAAGTACCGAGATCTCTTATACAATTTAGCCTATAGAGCATGATGACTTTTAATGTAATTTACTGGTCTACAAGGGTAGGTATGTGTAAAAGAAGCTTTAAACCCCTTGGAAACAAAAGAACACTGGAAGGTTCATTTCATACTCTAGGGAAGCAAATTTGTGCCAGGGTATATGTAGACTAGATCACCATGTGAAAAATATTTTCCCAAATCAAAATATTGTGCTTCTTAATTGAATGGTGCCTGTTTGAAACAAATGGTTTTCTCCTGCTATGTGGGCTCTAAGGACCACTGAGACTCACAGTTCACCAGGACGTGAGGAACCATCACACATTTCAGAAATAGATCATTTTCCAGGAGGAACTGATGATCTCCAGAGAGCAAAAGACCTTTATCTTCTCAACCCTTTCTTCTTTTAAATACCAACATTCCGTAAAAATCACTGCCATTCATGTTATAAACCAAGACTTCTTTGCAGGCACCATATAGTTTTATTACAGAAAAAGGGGGGATTAAGTTTCCTTATTATCCTCAAATCAGATAACTAAACTCACATCTTAATTATTTATTTGGAACTTCCTGATAAATAGTTTATAATGTGAGCATCATATCAGATACACAAAGTAATCATTTAACCTAGGAATGGGAATATTAGCTGTTTTGGGTTTGTTTTCCTGATAATGCTAAGTACCTACAGCCTCCTGCTACCCAATGTTCTTGTTTATAAGTGTGTGGACTAGAGAATTTTCTGCACAGTGAATCCTATAAGAAATATACAATTTTTTTATGGCAATGTTGCTCATGGTAGCACTAAACTAGTAACAAACCCAATGTCTATCGAAAGAATTGCTGCGGATTCACATATGCAATTCTGTGTTGCAAGCACATGAAGGACAGATGCACATGCTTTGTGGATCTCAACGTATACTTATCATGATATGCAAGTAGATCTGTGGAAATGCATGAACTACAAGAGAAGCCATTTTACAGGAATGAAGTACATATAAGCACATGATACTGAGCATACTAAGCAACATTATGGAAAACTCTAGCTATAACCTCCACTTACATGCAAGTCTGGACTTTGCTTTACTTATTTAAGTAAATTGATCTCACTAAAATAATGTGAAGGAAAAACAGTAAGTCAGAATATTGCAATTTATGAGACTCAATAGAGGAGATTAGTAAATGATAAAGTTTTGAAGACATGTACTTGAATTTTATAGTACAAACTTTGTTCTATGTCAGAATAATGATGTAACATTAGATTTAAAAGAAAGAAACATGAATAGCAAAAGGCACTCAAGGTTATCTTAGCTCAAAAGGAGATACTAATAGACTTGTATATCATAAACAACAACAACAAAAATCTTGAGTTAGCAACCAAGACTGTAACAGGATTTCATGATATCAATAAGGATCATATTCCTTGTTTATTTTTGCTCATTCTTCTCTCTTCATAGTTTCTGTCCTCATGGTGATATAGGGTTACTATGCTGACAGCAGTATGTCTCAATCTAAACCCTGAAGGATACAAGAAAACATTGCATTAAAACAGTATCAAATGATGCCTAGCAGCATGCTAGACTTTTGTTGCCATGTAGACAAAAGTCACACATTGAAGACTACAGAAGGAAAAAAAGGGATTAGCATCATCTCTTTAGGGAAAGTGTTTGGAAACAAGGTAACCTCTATAAGGAAATAAAGCATGTTGTTTGTATGAATACCAGAACAATACAGAGAAATCATCCTTTGGGTATCAGGAAATTGGGACCAATAATTATTTTGTAAATGAAATAAATGGGGTTTAGATATCTTTATGGCTGTAAGTTGTATAGAGAATGGGAAATTATCCCAGTACATTCACAAATCCTGAACAGCACTGAAGAATTCTAGATGGCATAAGAATATGTGATAGGGTTTAAAGGGACTTAGAAAATGTTCAGCTCGGCTTTCATTACCGCCTCTCTTCATAGTAAATAGTTTACAGCTAAGCTGTAGTACTTCAGAACACAAGAGCTCATTCTTTCTGATCTCACTACTTGGGTCAAGTAAAGTTTGCTCCCTAGCAAGCACTGAGGCATCTGCATTATGCTAAGTCTCTCTCTCTCTCTTTCTTTCTCTCTCTCTCCCTCCTTCCCTCCTTCCTTCCCTCCCTCCCTCCCTCCCTACCTCCCTCCCTCCCTTCTTCCCCTTCCTCTCTGTCTCCTTCCACCTGTCTTTCTCCAGTTCTATGCATTACTGTTTTAGAAAAAATAAAATAAAATTAGAATGAAAGTCAGCCAAAAATTTCAGTTTAGGTTAAAAAATGATGAAGTAGGAAATGCCAAGGTCCTTGGCTATAACACTGTGTGCCCCAAATCTTGTTTGAAGAAACCTAGCTCCTGCAGTATGGCCTAAACTCCATAATCCCAGACGCTAACTCTATGAATGGTTTCTTCAATTTCTCCCAAGTCTTGCTTCAGAAATTCGTCCTCAAGTATCCCGACTTCTTCTGAAGAGAGCAAGGGTTTGAATTCCCTCATTTGTATCTACTCACCAGGAAACATTTAGAGAGGTTTGTATTTTGAAAGAGTACATTGTAGTTTGGGGAACTTGGATTTTCTGGGAAGTGATTCTATGTATTTGTGTAGTGAAATGGTATCCATGGAAAATGAATTTTTATTATGGATTGATGTCAAAGAAGTTTGTAAGTTCCTGGTACAAAGCACCCTTGGGTTATATATACATCACAACTGAAGCATGCAGAGCGTCTCAGCATTTCACAGAAGTCAGAGCAGACTTCATGATTCTCTCCAAGTGGATTATTCTGCTTCTCCTTTTTTTTCTGCATTAACAAACCTTGGAAAACCCACCTTCTGTAAGAAATATTGTAATTATATTTAAACAAAAATGAAAAAGTTTATACTAAATCTCTTGCATGTATAAAAGTATGATCTGTTTGTGCACAAGTCTTTCCCTTTCTTTATCAAACTCTTGTCAGAGGCACCACTGCAGCTCAAACCCAATGAGTCCCAGCTCCCATTTTTCATGCTGTTCTAGACCTCTTTTCTTTGATTGTGACAGGGATGGGGTTTTGCCCGTCTCAGAAACAGAATATGACAAAAGTGATGACATGTTGATTCTACAATGACACTACAAGGACATGGCCTACCCCTTTCTTTTTCTCACTCTCAGGAAGGAGCTGCTGTATCATTAACTGTCATACAGAGAATTTCACATGAGAAGGAATGAAGGAGCCTCTAGAAACAACTAGTGATAAAGGGGTCTACCAGCCATCAACAGTGAGAAACTGAGCCTGTTAACAATCATGCAAGGATTCTCAGCATTGTATGTCTCAAAGAAGCCTTATTGGAGACAATATTTCTGCCCATACTTCGATGTGACTTAAGAGAAAGGGAGATAAGGATGCATTCTGAACCCACAGAAACTAGATGAATGGTCATTCCATTAAGTTGCTAAGTTTGAACAAAATTTTTCATGCAGCAATAGATAAATGTTATTCCAATTATTTTCCATTGGGAGATAAATGCTGGGAAGATGATTTTTTATCCCGTTTAAAAGAAAAGAACCGATAAATTAGCTTTTAGAACAGGTAATTTCATGTGACTAAAAGAAAGAAAATGGAGTAGAATAACAGAAAAATATAAGGATGTTGAGATGGAAGATAGGATTAAAATGAAAAAATAAAAGGCAATAAAATATTTACACTTTTTAATTAGCTATTCCATACATGACTAGAATAGTATTTGATAAAATCTTTTTCTTATTTCCTCCCCACCACCTCCACCTCACCCTCTAGGACCACTTTTTCTTCCCGACTTCAGGTGCTCTCCTTTATCCTTAAACCCATGAAGTCTACTTAGAACCATGCATATGCACATAAGTGGAAGACAATTTTCAGGATACTTCCATGAGAAGAATTTAGTCTCCATCCCTAGCATCCATCAATTATCAATAGCTCCTCAACTATTATGACCCCCTCCACTGACCATGCTGGGATTTACTCAGTCCTGAGCAGGTCTTGAGTGTGTAAGCATAGTCACAGGGAACTCATCAAGTCAATTCCTTGCCATGTCTGGCAAGTACTATTTTGCTGCAGATATCCACTACCTCTGAGCACAAGCTTTCTACCATTTCTTCAGTGATGGTCCCTGAGTCTCAGAAGGAGACACAGTAGGATACTGATATCCCATTTAGAGCCAAACATCCCAAAGTCTGCTTTTCTCTGACTAAATATTTTTCCAAGTTTTGAACAAGATAGTGGGAAGTAAAAAGAAAATAGTCCTCATGCATGGCTGGAAGGAGTGTGAAATAGTGTGAACCGTTTAGAATGTGAAAGTTTCTAAAGGCTCTCCCCCTGGTCCCAGCAATGCCACCCCTACATGCATACCCAGGAGAGTTAAAGTGAAGCACCATAGAAATACTGGTTGGTACAAGCTCATACCAGCACTATTTATGATACTAAAAAAGGAGAAATGACTCCAGAAGCTGACAACTGATGAATGGATAATGGGAACCTGGGCCATGTCATGCAGTGTAAAGCTGCGTCTGTTGAGAGAAATGAAGTACTAACCATCCCACAATATGTAGGAACCATGAGGACCATATGCGAGAGCCACCAAAACGAACAGATATAGCCGTAAGATTCATGGCATTCAAAATGTTCAAAGTAGGAAAACCTTCGCACAGAGAGAGTAGACTAATGATTGGTCAAACTAGAGAAACAGAATGTTGAGACATGGGTTGGGGTTTCATTTATAGGGGATGGAAATATTTTGGGGTCAGTGGTTATATAACACTACTAACATACTAGAAAGGCTAACAGATTTTATGTGCTCAGATGGTTAGAACTTGAGAAGGTTATGCTACAGAAAATTTAATTTATTTTCTAAAGGCAAGTTAGAGAAGATGGAATGACAAGGGGATAAAGAAATGAAACAAAGCTGACAGGAAGAACTTTTGATTTATAGCTGCAACTATCTTCTTGGAGCAGTCAGTTTCAGCTGAGAGAAGCCTTGTTTCTATGGGATTTACCCATCACTACACTCTACTAGAAAACAGCCCACACAGTAATCAGTCCCCGGAAAAGAAAACCCATGTAGACTCTAAAACATCTAAACAACTTTTCAACTTTAAACTACACTGAGGCCAGAGACCCTTTTATATAATTTTTTTCCTCTCTACATAAAATTTAATAGGGGGTTAAAGATTTTATTCTTTTTAAATGATTCCCTAATGGAATTTTATAAATCACCTCCTAGGAAAATATTCTTTTTAAGTGCTTAAAAAAATTAAAAATCTGTCATTAGGACATAAGACATGAAAGGAACATTCTCTTGATCAGGATTACTTAATCACAAACCGAGGAAGAAAGAAATGTGGCATGGAAGGAATGGGTCATTCTGATGCTTTGGGGGAGGAGGTTCTCAGGAGCACATGAAGAATTTATTATAGTTTCACAAATATTAATACTGAATCACATAGACAGAAAATATGTCTACATTTACTTTTCCATCCTCTCCCAAACCCCACACGTGTATATATACTCCTTCATTGTGAAGCCAGCCCTGCTGAAAAAAATCATAGTGCCAATTTCTTGCTTTAGTCTCCTCTCAATTGAAGCCCTCCCAATTCCATTTCTAGCCTTTTAAATTATCCATTAATGGTTTTGTATCTGAGGTTTACCTACCATGATCAACTTGCCTTAATCTATTTCTAATCTACTGGACTTTCTACATGCAAACATACGAGTTCACTTCAAATCCTCTCCTTCACTATAGAAAGCGAACTCTACTTGGGTCATTAAAACAACTTTGTGGGGCTAAGGAGATAGGTAAGTCAGTAAAGGGGTTACTTCACAAGCCTGAGGGCTTGACTTCAAGCCCCAGAGTCATGCAAAGAAACTGAGTGTAGAAACACGCCATTGACATCTCAACACTGAGGATGCAAAGATTGTGGATGCCGTTGTCAAGTAGTCCATCCTATACCTGGTGAACTCGAGGTCCATGAGAGACTCTGACTCCAAAGACAGGGTGAACAGTGCCTGGACACCACAGCTGAGGTGGCATCCAGGCAATCTATACACATCCCACCCCAACTCACAAAAGCACACCTGCATTTCTGAATCCTGAAACAGATTATTTTCTTCACTAAAACACACATTAGAAGATGAAAAGAAAAAGGAGGAGAAAGAAAGATAAGAGTTTATTAATGTGAAAGTCTTGCTTTAGGAAACTTTGAATCGAATTTCAGTCAAGCAATTGCTTAACCACAGTTTGTTTAGCATTTCTTACAGTTAAGGGTGAAAAGAGTTGGAAAACTGCTAGTAGAGAGACTGAAATAGAACTTTAGGCTAGTTTACAAAACCCATTTCAGGGTTTTGCCAGCTAGCTTCTCCATCATAGTGGATTTGATATGCTAAGAGAGTTTTCTCCTAACTTGGATGCAAAAGTCTGCTAATCCCACAAGAGAAATTTTTTTTTGTCTGTTCCACAGAGAGCTACCCTGCTCCTGGGCAGGAAGCAGCACTTCCTGAACACATGCCCAACAACGTTATTATAAGATCCCTCAGCATCCTCAGACTGCCCCATTAGCTGCTCTGCTTGATTTGCTAAGATTCCAAAACACAGGACTCTGGGCAAAGCCATTATCTGATTTGGACTGTTTAATAAATTAATAGAAAGCATAGAAATTAATATAAAGCATAAAATAAATCTCCTTCTTATATTTTTATAGCATTATGCTGCCTCTTGATTAAGTCATTCCTTTGGAATCTCTGCCACTTCCAACATGAGCATTAGCAATTACCAGGGAACGTAACTAATCATCAGCCATTGTATAGATCACCATTGCTTTCCCCGCTGTGGCTTACTCCATAGATTTTAGCATTCATCTAAGAAACAAAACTCTGAGGTAAGTTCAAAGTCTTGCTCTAAGACATCCTAGCTGTAGCTTGAGGAACAGTGCAGCTGCTCTTTCTGGAGATGCATCATGGACTAATAAGAGTAAGGTTTCAATTATTTAATACCCATAAAGGTCAGAAAACTGTCCTGACACATAGTAAGTGGCTAATAGATGCTAGTTACCATTATTATCCAAGTAAGAAACATAAGATCGCTGCTTTTAAGTAGCAGCTTTCCCCTCAACAACTTATTTTAAAAGCACTAATTTATCTGAGAACCATATTTGCCCTCTTTTGCTCTCAATTCTTCAGTAAACATAATGTCTTTTCCTGCTTCTTGAGTCTCAAATTCAGCAAGTCTGGGTATTAACGGATATGGACTATAAGTTGATGCTTCAAATCTAACCTGGTCAACTATAGCTTGAGGATGTTAGGAGGAAAATTCGACTCATTTATTAGTCGAATGATAAGGTGAAAGAGTCAAATGCTTTGTAAAGGGGGAAGGTGGATTGCAGCTATAGCAGGCAAATGGGAGGAGCCAGGGAGATGAGTGGGATCGGAATGCATGGAATGCATGATGAGAAATCTGCAAAGAATCACTAGAAATTCAAAAATGTTTTATTAAATTTTTATTCCTTTTTTTAAAGATGGAGTAAGACTGCATAGCCCTGGCTGTGGACCAAATGTTCTTGAACTCACAGAGTTATGCCCACTTCTGCTTCTCAAGTACTGACCTTAAAGGTGTGTGCCACTACACTGGCTTAAAATTGTGTTCCTTTTGAGGACAAATAGATGTGCAGATTGTGAGGATTATCATATTCTGTTACTGACAGTGGCTTACCCAAGAGTATCATTTTGTTTGTGTTCACTGTATCAACCTTTTATGAGTCATGGATGGTATACTTGGAAGGAGGTTTATTGAAAGTATTTGCCCTTGTAAGGGTTTGAGAGATAGGTCAATAAGTACAACTTGCCACATGTAGTGATATTTCATTTGTATTTTACTAAATAAAGCTTGTGTGAAGATCAGAGGGTAAAAGAGCTGCTCTGATCATCACAGACCAGGCAGTGGAGACACCCAATTTGAATCCCAGAGCCACACTTGTTTGCCATAGAAACTAGGTGATAGTGATGCATGCCTTTCCCAGCCCTAGAGAGGAATATAAGACGGAAGGAGACAGCTCTCACACACAGTCTCATTCTGAGATTACTGGGGGACTGAGAACAAGGTAAGAGCCAGTGGTGAAGTGTTTTGCTTTTCTGACCTTCAGGTTGAACCCTAATATCTGTCTCTGAGTTTTTTAATAATTCTGCTTCAGTCACACAACCACAAGGATTTGAGTTTGTTCCATAGAAACTGTAAAAGAAGCCAGACATGTGCTTGTCATCCCAGCAACTGGGAACGGGAGGAAGGCAGAATCCTGACTCTTGCTAGCTGGACAGTCCAGCCACCTTGCAGAGCTCCAGGCCAATGGGAGACCTGCTTCAAAAAACAAAGTCAGAAGTTACACCCAAGTCTCACCAACATGGGTGCTTATATCTGAGCAGATCAAGGGTCACACTGATAAGCATGCAAATACGGAGAAGGGAAAGCTGAAGAGGCCTCGGCACCACACATGGATCTGGGAGGAGTTGTGGTAATGCAAAGACTATGATCAAAGCATAGTGTCTGAAAATTTTAAATATACATTGAAAAAATAGCTATAGGCAACTAAGAAATGCTGAGAGCAAAGGAAGTAGTCTTCCCAGGAAAGATCACACACCAATTGATTATCTATTACCAAATGGCGAGTCCTGAAAATACACATACAGAGTGTACAGGTCACCTTGGTTATGTTTATGTACTTAGGAATATATACATACACAAACAAGTAACAACAATCAACAATTAATGAAAAGAGAGGTTATTAATTTGAGAGAGAGAAAGAAGGGTATATGGGAGGGTTTGGAGGGAATGATGTAATTATGTTACAATCTAAAAAATGTTTTTAATTAAAAAACAAGGTGAATGGTTCCTGGGAGACAATGTTGATGTTGAACTCAGTTCTTCACAATCACCACATACATGAGAACATACACAATTTCAAGTCTATACATATATATATGTATATATACATATATATAATATATATCTCTGCAAGAGGTTTATCTCGGTCTTTAACGTAATAGTAACATTTGTCTTTCTTATGCTACAGTCTTTCAAATAAGAGAGAGCATGTCTACTCTCCCGAAGAAATCTTCCTCATCACTAACCACATGCAATACCACCACACAGTTCCCCCAACCAGAAACCTGAGGGTAAAAACTGATCCTCTATCCTCCTTGAATTATCATAACAAGTCAATCAACCATCATCTCATTAATTTTGTCTCTAAAATAGTTCTCATTACCCAAAAAAATCATTCCCTATGTCAGTGTTCTTATTCTTCTCTCTGTTCTACCCTTGGATTCCTCACAGTGCCCAATAAATTAAATCCTGGGCTCTGGCATTCCCCCGCCCTCCTCCCACATGGCCTCCACTTGCCCTTTCTGAGAATCACATCTAATAGCACCTTTAGACATTTACATTCTGTTGCTATTTTCCTCATATACGCAAGATAATAGATAAACTCCTTAGAAGAATATATTCCCCAAATGACTCCATCATATTCCATAAATCTTCTCCATCCACTCCTTCAACATGGCTGGTTCCTGTTGCTTGAACATTTCCCATTCAAAGCTTCAATATAAGGCCACAGGTTTTCTCTCTGTCTATTCCTCTGCTTGGTAAAAATCTGTCCATCCTTCAAGATTCAGTCTGAATACGCCCTCTGATAATTTCCCTGGCTTTCTATACATCCCCCCACATGACTAACCTTGCACATATGTGCAGTAGCCTATAACTTTCTTTGTAGTTTCAATGTAGCGTTATGACACAATACACAATGTAAGTTATCTGCTTACATATTCAGTTATGCAAAACAGAGTTTTGCGCATCAGCTGGGTGCTAGGTGTGCTGCTGATTCTTCGGAATTCAATTACAGACAAGATAGGTAGAGAGTAGAGGGACTGTGCTGTTTTGCCTTGGAGACTGAGCAACTTGAACCTAGCAAACGTATGCTACTCATCTTTGCATCCTCAGGTTAGATCCGAGGCTTACATCTAATTAGGAAAATTCTAGTCGAAGGGTGCTCTCTCAGGAATAGCAGCCCACATCATCAGTACCTCGTATAAAGGCTGGCGTGTTGCAATTTCTGATTATTCAGACATTTGTAAATATTTATTGAGTAACTCACGCAATTAATCAGTTTTCTTTTTTATCTCGGCATCAACACATTAATCTAGATCCCAGATTATTTTCTAAATATCAAAGCTATTTTTCTAAATGAATCCAATTTTCAATAGCTCTCTGCTACCAAATGAAATCAGTATGCTAAGAAAATTAAGACAAAGATTTCACATATTTCTGAGTTATATACATCTTTCAGAGTTTAAACATGATTTTTTTTAAATTTTTTATTTAAAAGGTCTTTAATTTTTTTCAAACCACAGTTCTCCTTCCCTTTTTTCCTCCTGCTTCCCCATCTTAATTTCAGGAATAAGGGCAGTCCTTACTCACCTGGATTTTTGTTGGAAGTTTCTACTTTTGCTTTTCCCCCACGCATCACCAATGGGTGCCTAGACCCAGACACACTTAGTTTTCTAGCCAATTCAAACTACACTGAAGTAAACATAACTTGGGTGAAGTTTGTTTTTTTGTTTGACCACTGGGTCATGGTCCTTACTTTCTTGGGCAACCACTGGTAAACCACTTATCAATCATGGCTGAAACATCAGTTTGAACCATTCATTGGGCCTAAACCTATCCATTTTCTTACACACAGAACTTTGGTAAGGGCTAATTCTCTACCCAAATAAATTTAACTCATCATCCTAAATATGAACTTGGTCCTCATATCCATTCTCAGTAATTTATACATCAAAGATTTGATCACACTAAGACAACAGGTCATGGTGTAAGGCACCAGTCCAGAATAGTGTTACAGTCACCACTCGCACATGTTCTTTTAAATCCAAATGAAACTGTGACACTTATCAGAACTTAAATACCCACTTGCTTTATGTGATATTTCCCGTACGTGTAAGCAGAAATGGGTGAAAATGACTCAAAAACCATTTCATTGCTTCTGGAGGCAAGCTTGCGTTTCCTAAGTCCCTAACCAGTTGGACATGAGGGAAAATCTACAGGAGGGATTAAGGAAAATGCCCATTTGACAACAAGAACTAGATACCTGTACTTGTCTAACTTAATATGTTATACATTAGCTAATGTTCAATGCTGCAATAGCTTTCTATAATATATGAAATGTAATATATGCTACATAATATACTAGACATAATATATATGGTTATCATATTATCACTACAACAACTATAAGAATGTTTTTCTTTTTACAATGAATGAAAATGGTGAAGGTTTCTGAGGTAACTCGGCTAGAACCACTGAATTAGACAAATCGTTAGTAACCTTTATTTATAGTCTTCTAATATTTTCCTCGTCTCTTAAGTCAGTTTTGTTTGGTATGTTGTATTTATAGGCAAAAAATATCCTGACCCAGGTTTTTAAGTTTCAAGGCACGAGAGTAAATCAACAGAGACTGAATTTCATTCATAATCACAACAAAATAAGGTAAATATATTAACTCATAGTAAAAAAGAGGAAAACATAAACTCATGGAGAACAGAGACAAGGAGACAGACAAACAGCAAAGGTAAGCCACCATGACTGTTTCTCTATTCACAATTGTATAGATGCACTGTTGTGGCTATGAGCCCAAGAAATAAAGCAAAATACAATCCTAGGGCAAGTCTAAAACCTTTTGGGGCAACAATATGGGAGATACAACACAGCTACCAGATGTGTTACTTCTTTTAGTCCCAACAGAAGGCTCCCCACACCCACCTCTTCTGACCCACAACATGACACAAATGGCAACTCGGGTGTACCATTCTTTTCTAGGATGCCTCTCAGCAACCTAAGGCAAGCACCAGGTGAGTTGATAACACACATAAAGGTGTCATCATGATCCTTTCCATCAACAAGGGAAACAGCTTAGACCAATTTGCAGTGAGCTGCAATATATGGAGGGAAATTTCAAAAATTTTCTTACCCTATGATGCCATTTGTAATATTTTCAAAACAACACACTTTTACATTTTGCTAAATAGGATAATAGTTGCCCTGATCTGGGAGGAGAATGTAAAGGAAGGGCGGCATGTTTGTGCACACAGATCCTAGTGAGAAAACTGCTTTGTATCTGGATGATGGTGATGCTGCATGTAGCAACACATGGAATGAAGTTAGGTGGGACCAATCATAGGCAGATATACACGTCTACACACAGAAACTAGAACTAACTGAATGAGATCGGTGAAGTGAATGGAACTCACCATCCTAGCTGAGGAATTCTTCTGTCAGTCTGTGCAATGGAACCAACAAAGAGAGCCCCATGAAGGATATGAGGGATCTCTTCCGACCATGTTTGCAACTGCTTGAAAATCTGCAGTGATGTGGTAAGTTTTGTAATTCAGAAAAATCGCAAGACCAAAGACAATCTTATACCTCATTCTATGACCTTCCTAATTTATAAGTCTCAGAACAGTCGAACTAGTTCTGGAAATGCCTACAAAATGAGAGACCTCTCTGCTAAGGCCTTGGTGCACTCTAGATACCTGCTAACTTTTTTCAGAAATGTCTACAAAGTTCTATCAAATTCTGAGAAAGAGTTCTCCTACTCCCCCTCTGTCCCTTTCTACTCTTCTCCCATCTCCATCTCTATATCTCTCCTCTGCCTCGCTCTCATTTTTTTAAGTCTTTATTTAGCCTTCTGCCTGCATCACAAACCAGTATTGCCATCTAAGAGAAGCAGGGCCACATTTACCCTTGTATCATCTATTAACTTCTGGATATTTCAATAAAGTTAATTTACTCCTTATAGGGAGTGAAAAATGAGTATAGAGATAATGAAGGAAGCTTACAGTGAGCATTATAGCTGCAAACAAAACTGTGAAGTGCTGTGTTAATTATGTGAATGAGCAGCTAAGAAGTCCTTACAAAGAAACTATAGAAGATCCCAGTCCAGCAACGTGCTTTTAATGCAACTTGCTCAACATCAGCTAAAGTTTTAAAATATCCACCATCTTTCATTGCAAGTATGTTAATCATACTTTCTGTAAATCAAATTTTATATGCAAATTATCGGTGCATGGGGTTGGAGAATGAGACAAATACCTAACTTTTTTGGAGGGCCTTCATCTGAGGATCCCTCTATTTCCCTAGGACAGATTTTTGTGTCTGCCTTTACTTTAAACACAGCATGATCTGCTTGGTTCTGCTGAAATAGAAGTGAGCAGGATGCATTCAGAATAGCTGTCTCAGGAGGGGCTAGCTCTAGTCCTCCATTGTGAAGGGGTTTCCCAATCTTCCTGCCTGGGAGGTTTCAGAGAAGACATGCCCAACACACAGAAAACATTCAGAAGAGGAACTAGGCAAGTTGAAATATTTCCCATATTTAATCGCAGAAGGAAGCTATTTTAAATCTCAATATTTCAAACTGATGACAATGAATTTATACATGAGAGTTTTTCTTTATGAGAATAATAAAGTCAAGTAGAATGTCTAATTCTTTATCCAAAATATATTATTATCTTTTGGACTCGATATTTGATTCACTTTCCTAAAGAATCTCTCATCTTATACAGACTTAAATCAAAAGTAAAATAAATAAGGAGACAACCTGGGAGAATCTGGAGCAACAAGCTTTTGCTACCAGCGGATATGAAACCACCTTGATAATTTCTATTTTTGGTCAATACACGATGCCTGAACCTAATAATGATTTAAAACTAAGAGAGAAATTGCAATGCCACTAAAGATAGTCATTTCATTCTGGGCTGAAGTGTGAGCTGGAGTCACATTACTGTACAAGAGAGAGTACTATTGAACTCTGCTTAAGGCTGTAACTCAATAAGCCACGATGTCTCCTGGGGCCCCTACATCTAAGTCTCTATAGGTTATTCAATTTATGACTTTTTGTCAATCTTTCTCTCAATTCATTTCTAAACCACTATTGACATCGGATATAAAAATTGGATTTATGGAAAACCCCAAAGGGCATGTTGATACCTGTTTAAGGCCGCCAGAAGGGCCCATTTCATGAATATGATGCACTCGTGGCAGTAACTCATTTAGAAAGGTTGAGAAGAAAACGCATCCAAAAAATGATGCAATCTATTTATAAATTCAGCAAAAATATCCATAAATCTGAACCATAACTAACAATTTTCTGCTGTCACATTGTTTATTATAACTTTTTGGTTCATGAGTATTATATTATGCCACAAGTATTTGAACTATATCTTTAATTAAGCATCAATAAAATATGAGTTAGACAGTTTTCCCAACATTCTTATTACATAATTAGTGAATAAGCTAACACAAGTTTGCACTACGAGTCTTTATATAAAATTTAGTAGATGCACATGAATAAGTTTATTTAGTGGATGAACTAACCTTCCAAACAAAAACAAACATTTTTTTATCTGAGTCAGTTTTTCCTTACGTGTAGAAATAAGTTCCAAGGAGAAAGGAATTTAATCAAATGCTCAAAGAATTAACTTTCCTGCCCCATCTACTGTAAGAATCCTCATAGCAGGTCTAGTCCAGACAGGGAAGGAACCACATTTGAGCCACAGGCCACCTGCGCATCTTGCCCACGTGCTCCTCCTTTTAGCAGTGAGCCTGGCTCCCTTGGTTGCTCTTTCTCTGGTCTGTCCCCTACTTACCTCTCACTCTGAGCATGAGAACATTAAATGATGTCATGGACTAATAAATGCAACAAGCTAATGTTAAACACAGCATTATTTTTATAAAGAATCGTCATGATATATGAAGGAAAAGATACAGGCAAGCACTGCAGCTTGGTAGAGGAAACAGAATCTCTCATCCCACTACCTGGAGATATTCACTTTATTATAAATTAAATTCATACTGATAGATATGTAGATTATAGACAGGCAACTGTTAAGTTATAGAATGTAGACAGATTGCTTTTAGGCATAGTAAAATTTATTTTAAGAAATTAGGACAATCTCTTGAGGTAATTGCGTGGTTTCTTACAAATATTGTGATTAAATACATAAGTGCAACTTCTTGGGTTAAATCACTACTATATTAATGGGCTAAACCCCAATGTTAGATAATAATCATTTTCCTTTGTACATGTGTATTCATATATGTGTGTGATACATGTGTGTGTTCATTCTTTTGGGAGTGAAAGCATATGTGTGTATACCTATATATGCATGGAGGGGTGTGTGTGTGTATAAAGTGCTGTGAAGGTCAGAGGTCAAAGTTGAATGTCTTCTTCAATTGTTTTCCACCTTTTTTTCAGAGATAGGTTCTCGGTTCTCCCTTTATGAACCCGGGGCTTGCTGATTCAGTCAAACTGGCTGGACATAAAAGCTACAGGAATCCTGCTTCTACCTTCCCAGCACTGGGATTACCTAAACATAGCACTGAGCACAGTTTTTTTTTGGGGGGGGGGTGTGCTGTGCACAGAATCCGGACCTTCGAGGCTCCAACTGTAAGCATTTTATTGACTGCCATTTCTCCATCCCAAGGAACAGTTTTTCTTGAATTAAAAATAATGAAAAAATTTGTAAAGGAGTTCACTATATAAGCCACAAAAAAATCATCAGTGAGCAGTTATCACATATAAGGCATTATTTAAAATGACTTCAATAATTAACACATTTAATCTTCACTATATTTTTAACAAATAGAATGATTGTTGTCCCCATCCTAAGCACAAGAGCCAGGGAAACTGAGAACTTGCAAGTTCACACACCAGCTAAGAGGCAATAGTTCTCAGTGGAGCTGTAGGAGCTCAGGGAAACTATGGCAGAAGGAAATGCATTAACTTGCTGAGATAAAAATAAAACCTTCACAGTTATGATCACAGAGAATCTGGATCATTAATAACAGATCAAGAAGTACAGGCAGGCCTGTGACAACATGGGGAAATCATACAATGCAGAGCACAGAAGTGTATGCAGAGCAAAGAGAAGATAAGTAGCTAATACTTAATACCAAAAGAAAAAAGGAAGACACAAAGGCCAGTAAGGAATATATGATACATGTAATAAGTATCTAAATTAACTAGAACAATAGATAATAAAAAGTAGTTACAAATATTCTTTTAAAAATCTTGCTAGGCAATGTCTCTGCTCAAGCATCTGAAATAACAGCCTGTATGCTAGCATTACAAATGTTTCCTGATGAGTCAATTCAATTATATACTGATAGTATTTACTATTAAATCCCGTATTTATGTTTTAGTTCTTTTTTTCTTTTTTCTTTTCTTTTTTGTAGTATGGAATACCACCTTTGGAGGAAAATATATTCTTGGTTGTTCTTTCAGAAACTGTGGCCTGAGCAACTACTGGGATGACCACTCCGGTGCTGTCTTGTTGGTTCGGGTACCAGACATCATACCACTGCCAATTACCGAAAAGACTATGCAGACTGAGATGACCCTGTATCGAGAGCAACGAGATTCTGGAGAGACAGCTGCAGTGGTTGCTGTCATTGCAGCGTCTGCTACTGCAGCCATGGTCACAGGACTGGCAATGGCACAAACATCGTTGGTGTGGGACACCGTGGATGAACTGGCGAGAAAAGTCAACGATGCTCTCCAGACTCAGAATGTCCTGAATGTCCACATTAAATTTGGACTTTTGAATTTAAATCAAGAGACTGCCCTATTGTAGGAGCAGGTGGACTTAGGGCTAGTAAAACAAATGTCTTGTTCACACTTTTATCATTCCATTTGTGTGACATCTGTTAATATTGCTAATGCCTCTTATGTGGTAAAACAGCTCAATGGTTACTTAAATAGCCTTTGAAATGTTAGAATTATCACACCAGATTGTTGATACCTGTGTGCCCTGTTTTAGCCAAAGGCTTGGTAGAATACCATAGCCCAAATGGGAGGCTAGGTCCAGTGGTGATTGGGGACCCTCGTGCTGGCAATATTAACACCTGTTGCCATGGACATTCATCTCTGAATTCTGTATAAGATCAGACAATCCATGAGAATGTAGCATATGGTCATTTAGCAAGTCCTTCTGAGCCTGTTGGCCAGTAACTCAGATGTACCCCAGGTTTGCTTACAAATACTGCACCAACAATGAAGACTCCACTGTAGACAGGCAACTTCTACAGAAGAGGGCCTGCCTAAGACAGGGAAGGGGCCTCCCAAAGATGGGTAAGGGTTTACTCTTCTGAAATGACCTAAGACAGGACGGTTTTAGGGGGGACATGTTGGGACCATTTGGAGTCCTGGCCTCCAGCTGCTCTTCCTTGCTAGAGATCTTTATTTTCCTTCTGATTTTAGTTACTAAAAGCTTTGTCAAACTAGTTTACCAACTCTGCTTCCTGAGCATGTGTTGTCTTGGCCTTGAGGATCAGAGGATAAGGTTTTCACCTGTTGGCCCACTTGACTGTTGGGTATATAAGCCTCCGTGGTGCTACTGAATAAAGGGCTTCTTACCAGTGACCAAAAAAAGACTTGCTAGGGAAAAGAAGAACAAACAAACAAAGTTTTGAATCTATAAGCATGAAAGAAAGGCTTCCCAGGGACTTTTACACAGGAGACCATACCAAGAAATGCTCGAGTGAAGTTATGAGACAGAGAAGGAGGTGTGCTTTCACATTAAAGAAATTAAGCAACACTAAAGGTAAAACTAAAGGAATCAGACTGACCCCACACTTCCAAGTACTATCAGTGCTAGTGATCAGTGTAATGATCTCTAAAGAATCTCCAAGAAATAAACGTTACCCAGTATGGATTTCACTCCCTATCACTTGAAGCTATCTGCAATGGAAACTTTACTTTTCTTGAGCTCATCTTGGAAAACAATGAATCGTAAACAAATTTTGTTTAATATTGGAGTGAAAACCTATGATACCTACATGCACATAGAAAGAAAAAACTATCCTAACTCTTTGTCTTGACTCCTTTTATGAGTCAGACTGCATCAAATAAATACCTGAATTATGCTTACAGGAGAGATTGTCCATGTGATAAACACAGCAAATGATAGGAAAATAAAGTTTGAGAAGATTAAGTTGAGAGTATACAGTCTTGGGTCATGGTGGGACTCTGCTTTAACACCAGCACTCAAGGGAAAGAGGCATGTAAATCTCTGGGGATGTTATTTGAAATTTTGATATCTAATTTCTGAAGTTCTTTATATATTTTGGAGATCAGTCCTTTGTCTGATGTGGGGTTGGTGAAGATCTCCCATTCTATAGGCTGCCTTTTTGTCTTATTGACTGTGTCCTTTGCTTTACAGAAGCTTCTCAGTTTCAGGAGGTCTCATTTATTTATTGTTGCTCTCAGTGTCTGTGCTACTGATGTTATATTTAAGTAGTGGTTTCCTGTGTCCATGCATTAAATGCTATTTCCCACTTTCTCTTCTATCATGTTCAATGTGGTTAGATTTATATTGAGATCTTTAATCCATTTGCACTTGAGTTTTGTGCATGGGGATAGATGTGAATCTATTTTCATTCTTCTACATGTTGACATCCAGTTATGCCAGCACAATTTGTTGAAGATGCTTTCTTTCTTCCATTCTATAATTTTAGCTCCTTTGTCAAAAATCAGGTGTTCATAGGTTTGTGGATTAATATCTGGGTCTTCAATTCCGTTGGTCAGCCTCTCTGTTTTTATGCCAGTACCAAGCTGTTTTCAGCTCTGTAATAGAGCTTGATGTCAGGGATGGCGATGCCTCCTGCAGTTCCTTTATTGTAGAGGATTGTTTTGGCTATCCTGTTTTTTTTCATATAAAGTTAGAAAATTCTCAGCAAAAGAATCTCAAATGGCTGAAATACACTTAAGGAAATGTTCAGTATCCTTAGCCATCAGGATCAAAATAACTCTGAGATACTGTTTTATACCAGTCAGAATGCCTAAGATCAAAAACACCAATAATATCTTATGCTGGAAAGGTTGTGGAGTAAGGGGAATATGCATCCATTGCTGGTGGGAATGCAAACTTGTACAACCACTTTGGAAATCAGTATGACAGTTTCTCAGAAAATTGAGAATCAATCTACCTCAGGATCCAGCAATACCACTCTTGGGCATATACCGAAAAGATGTTCAATCATACTACAAAGGCATTTGTTCAACTATGTTCATAGAAGCATTATTTCTAATAGTCAGAACCTGAAAACAACCTAGATGGCCCTTTACCAAAGAATGGATGAAGAAAATATGATACATTTACACATTAGAATACTACTCAGCAGTAAAAAACAATGACATCTTGAAACTAGCATGCAAATATATGGAATGAGAAAACACCATCCTGAGTGAGATAACCCAGACCCAAAATGATGAATATGGTATGTACTCACTCATTAGTGAATACTAGCTATAAACAAAGGCTATTGAGCCTATAGTTAATGATCCTAGAGAAGCTAAGTAACAAGGTGAACCCTAAGAAAAACATATAGATTCACTTGGAAAGTTGAAATAGACAAGATTGCCTGACAAAACTGGGAGCGTGGGAGTGAAGGAGAAGAGAGGGTGAAAGGGGAAGAGGAGGGGAGAAGAAGAATGGGGAGAAGAACTTGAGGGAACAGGATAGTTGAGATGGAGGAACAACAGAGAACAACAAAAAAAAAGATATCTTGATTGAGGGAGCCATTATGGGGCTAGCAAGAAACCTGGCTCTAGAGAAATTCCTAGCAATCCACAAAGATGACCCCAGCCAAGACCCTAAGCAATAAAGGAGAGGGTGCCCAATCTGACCTTGCCTGGAACTCAGACTGATGAATATCTTAAATATCACCATGGAACCTTCATCCAGCGACTAATGGAAAGAGAGGCAGTGCCCTGTATCGGAGCACTGGACTGAGCTCCCAAAGTCCAGTTGAAGAGTGGGAGGAGTGATAATATGAGCAAAGAGATCAAGACCATGATGGGGACACCCACTGAAACAGTTTACCTGAGCTAATGGGAGCTCATCAACTCCAGCCAGACAGGGAAGGAACCAGCATAGGTCCAAACTAGTCCCTCTGAATGTGGGTGATAGTTGTATGGCTGGGGCAGACAACCAAAAATGTAAGAGAAGTGACAGTCTCATAGCAGATGTTCTAGTCCTCCAGCTCTTACAATCCCTCCATCCTTACATGAAAATTACTAAAGAGATGATTTAAGCAATGGCTGTCAAAATAAAAGGTACTTTTTACTTACTTAAACAGACTGGAAAAATATTACTGTTAGCAGGAAAAGTATCTGATGTAACATAAATTTCCATTTGGGTAGGATCATTACATTCTGGTAGTTTCAGGTAATGCAATGCTCTATAATTTAAAAATATGTTATGTGCTATATAAATAGTTTATATGCTTTAAAAAAAATCAGGAAATACATTGGGTCAGTTCTGAAGCCATCTCCAAAATACATTTGTGAACATCTGAGTATAGAACAATGATGTATGCTGAAATGTTTAAAACTATTTCTGAAGGGAAAATATTTATAAATATGCTTTATTTGGAGATTACTTTGGAAGACTGTAGATATAGAGAGTAACTGAAAATTTCATTGCCTTCATAGAGGAGGGTTGAGCAAAACCTATTCTACTTCCTTATTTTTTAATATTTAGCTAAGTGTGCATTAGTCATTCAGAAATGATAAGATCTTTATTGCTCATTTACAGGGAAAATTGGCAGACTCTATTTTGAGTGAATGGGACATGAAGATGTAGATAGAAGTTAGTATATAAATTAAACCATAGTATTTTGAAGGAAATAAGTATAAAGTATGAGGGATTGGGTCATCTCTAGAACCAGATTTGGTGTAAAAGGAGGAACTGGGAGAAAGAGAAATCGAAGGGAAGAATAATGAAGAGAAAGAAATATACCCTGAAAATACGAATGTGCCAGTTGGAGATTTCATTTCAGTGCTCACATCAACATCAGGACGGGACATGGCCTAAACATGCTCTCAAGCTCATTGCCACCGAGGGGCAAGAGTGGGGAAAGACAAAACACTCCTGTCAAGCCCAATGAGTAGATTTTCCCATAACTTCCACCCAACAACTTCACTTTGTCCCTCACCCCCCTCCTCCCTGCACTGGACTGGAAGTGGGGCACATGTAGTCATCCGGATTGCTCCCCAACTAGACCAAGCAGAGGGCTTTCCAACTGGAATACATCTGCTATTAAGGAGACTGGAAAATACCCCAAACTACTCCAATGGTACTCTACTCTGCAGTTTGTCAGAGAGACCTGAAGGTTTCACATTCAGAGTTTTTACTGTGGGTGAAAACTATTTACTCTTTTACTATTGATCCTAGAGGAAATGTGGGTACTAAAGGCTGTTTGGCTGTTGAAGGGGCAGGTTTATGCTTCAGTCAATGCCCCCTGCCACACACACACACACACACACACACACACACATGCACTCTCTCCAGTCTAAGGCAACTTGAGTAGTGGTCCTGGCCAATAATGCTAGACAGAATAAAGTCCTCCTGTGAAGCTCTCAGTCCCTTGTTTCCCAAATGTAGTCCTGGGTCTCAGTTAACTTTCACAGCATTCTCTCATCTCCAAGGTTTTACTGGTTATGGACTTGGCTCATTTCCTCCTGGAAGCACAGGAAACTGTGCCCCTGTAAATGCCACAGACGATAGAAGACTGATAAGGACTTTGGAGGATGGGACAACTGTCCAACTCACAGGAACCACATAGGGCACAGAAAGCTTGGACCTGTACATGAAGATGGCAGCTCAGAAAAGTGATCCATTGGCCAAAGAAAAACTACACTGAGACGATTCGGTCTTTTCTCTCTAGTGCACTCTCCCCTCTCTTCTTCCCTCTCCCTCTTCCATGTGAATGTAGACATGTCACAGTGATCAGATAAGGACAGGTTTAGAGTGATCCCTGTTTGGCATGCACTCACCTTGTGTTTGCTTAAAAATAAACAAGTGGTAATTGGCTCCCGAAGAACAATCGCAATCTCTTCCTGACGTTCCTTTGGTTCACACAAAGCTGAATTTATAAGGCATCCAGTTATTTAAATGAAATCAAGGCTCTTAATTAATTAAATGCATAAAAAGCAAAATGATGCTATGTAAATACACTTAAAATATAATGGCTAGATATTTAGCAGAATATAAAGAAGGAACCCTCCACAGGACCCACTGCCAAGCTTGAAGGCAGACTCAGAGGAAAGTGAAACTCTGCAGGACCCCAAAGTCTAGTAACAGTCAGGCTTGACATGCCCATTGTTATTCAAAACCAGTTACCAGGAACAACCTCCAAATGAAGCCCTCAGCAAGTACAAGCTATAAAAAGCACTGGCTTGTCACTAAGAGAATATGAACAAGTTTAGCACATCTACGTTTCCACAGTTCGGGTTTGCAAACGAGACTGTGAGGCGATTATCAAGGGATTTTTAAGGAAGATAGCACTCTCTCTAAATCTTTTTATCCAGGCGTGATACACAAATGTGCAATATATCTTTCCTATAATTAAGTAAACTGTTCCCTTGTCTCATAGTTATTCACCAACTAGTGACACCTCCATGATCTTTCTGGAGGAGGAAAAAAAATCAAGATTAATTTATCACCAAGTAAACTCCTAGGAAATGGGCATTTTAACTGATTGTTCCGGTAGTAAAATATTTGAGGAAATCCTTTTTCAATGTATTTCTTTTTCTACAGCGCTTTTAATGACTGTTTAGAATTGTGCTTACACTGCCTTAAGAGCTGCATTCTATTTGCTAATTGCCCCTACTCAAGAGAAAACCAAAAGGAGAACTGAGAGGAAGTGTTAAGTATAAGAGACTATAGAGTGTCTGAGGAAAAAAATAATCTGAAAAACGTATTTGCAGATATTCCTTACCAAAATCTACCATGAGGAAGCACTAGTTCTAACAATGTTTCCAAATTCTAACTAGACAGACAAACAAGGATGGCGACCTCGAGTTGTACGTCTGATTCTGTTTGCCCTCTGTTCCTGAGCACTGAGATGCAAACTAAAAAAAAAAAAATTAGTTTGCATATGTACAAAGGAAAATAAAAAAATTTTCATTTTGAAAAATAATTTTTCATTCAGTTTGCTAAGTAGTCCGGTAACAGGGAACATTCCTCTGAAAGAGTAAGATGCAGGGAGAAGTAGGAAAAGAAAGATAATTCCAGACAGCAGACACCTCATACTGTGTAACTTTCCATGCTTTAAGGCGCTAAAGAGGATGGAATCTTGCCAGAAGGTAAACAGTCCGGGGTAAGTAGTGATGGGAGATGAGGTCAGGAGAATGGGATAAAAGTTCAATTAAGACAATCCATAAATGTTGGATTTAGGGTTGTGAGGTTTCTCTGAAGAGAAATGTGGAGAGTTTGGAAGATCCCAAAGAAGACATGTAGCGAAATGACATTTCATACTGAAAGGAGTGAAATACACTTATAGCTCCATAAGACCCAGGAGACCATCACCAGCTCAGGAAGCAGGCAAAAAAACTTCAGGCCCGGTGTGGTCAAGGTGATCTTATCCTACTGGTATCAAGTTCACCTTCAAAATACACTTCACGCTTTTTCAGTCACAGTCCAGCTGGCCTTGGTTAGCTCCCAATAGATCAGCCCCACTGTCTCTCTGAACATGGCAGACAATGAGGGCTGATGAGAAGCCAAGGACAATGGCATGGGGTTTTGTTCCTACTTCATGTTCTGGCTTTGTGGGAGCCTAGCCAGTTTGGATGTTCACCTTTCTAGACCTGGATGGAGGGGAGAAGACCCTGGACTTTCCACAGGGCAGGGAACCCTGACTGCTCTTCAGACTGGAGAGGGAGGGGGAAAGGAGTGGGGGGAGGGGGAGAGGGGCAGGAGGAGGGGGAGGGAAATGGGAGGCTGGGAGGAAGCAGGGATTTTTTTTTCTTCAATAAAAAAAAAATTAAAAAAAGTATACTTCACGCTCCAAATGCAGATTGGGTAAACTGCAAAGGGGCATGCAAGTGGCACCTCCCCAGCCATTCCTGTCTACAAAGCACACAGGCCCTCTCCATAATGGCAACCAATTTGGCTGACTTTCATCCATCTATTCTGTGATATTTGCACACTTTCACATACTTTTCTACCCCTCGCCTACAATTCTCACACCGAGAGCTACGTATTTGATGTACTGTGATGGGTTTTGCTTTCACTCCTAAGCGAAATATCTTAGAAACACTTTTATATTAATGCACAACACACATCCTCGATCTATTTTATTTAACTGCTATGTATGTTTTCTACCATGGGTATGGACCCATGATTTATTTAGCCAGCCTCCAATTGCTGGATATTTTGGATTGTTTTTATGCTACAATAAATATCTTTGCATGGGTTTTATTGTCTGGCTCGACAATTCTATCTACTGAATTCTAGCCCCAGTAACAATGTTCATATAGCAAACTATCCCAAAATTCAGTGATATAAACTGACAATTTTGGTATAGCTCACAGAAATTAGAGGCAGTTCTCAGCTGGAAGATTCTTCTGCTCCAGTTGGTGCCATAAGAGCTGATGCTTCCCACCTCACCTAGCAGACACGTTGTAGGGGGTGATCCAACATGGCTGGAATTCCTTGGTGGAATTCTGTGAGAATGGGTGTTTCCTCTCTAAGGTCTTTGATCAAGAGAAAGACCCCCCCCCCTTCTTTCCAACATAGTAAGCATTTTTCTAATTACAGAGCAAACTCTAGAAATCCTTTCCTGGGACTCTGCTTCATCTTGGTCCAAGGGAACTCACCTTCTTCCTTCTTTAGTGCCCATAACAGTAATTCCGCTTCATGGAATAATTAACATTTATTCTTTCTTCCCACTGGTAGCTCTGAGAAGGTTCAAGGGTTGCTGTTCCTTATTCTTCAGAAAATTTTCTAGCTCCTTGCATTTCAAATTGATTGCACCAATGCAATACTTTAGCAATCTTTGTGAGATCCAATGAATACTAGTAAGGCGTACTATACTACCCCCTAAACCACACCATAAATCTTTCAAGACAGATTGTCTTGGTTTCAGGGTAACTTAGGGTGCCGTGAGAAGCTCCTTTTTAAAACCGTAGAAATCTTTTGGTCTAGTTTAGAACTTCCTTGAGATGTGGCCCTAAATCTTTCTGACACTTTAATAAAGGATTTTGTAGGTGTTTCCTTGAGGCAATCTTTATCTTATAGTGATTTTCAATTTTGAAAACCTTATAGAGAAACTAAAGAATAAGTTATATATACAAATAACAATCCCAAACTGGTACATTTTACTCAAGTTTAGTTACAAAACTTATACTTTGTTTTGTAGCTCAATTCTCTCTGTGATTGAAGACAAAGAGGAGGAAAAAATAAAACACTGGAATTCCATAATTAATACTGTTCTTCAAAAAATTCAGCTAGAGTCACCAATTTATTGGTAAAAAACATTCCTCTTCATAGATTTATTTTTCTTATAATTGTGTGTGTTGTGTGTGTGTGTGTTTTACTTTGCATTAGTATGTATATGTAAGTGCAAGTTGAAAAGTTTCTGTACCTTGATATTAAGTCTCTTTACCGATGTAATAAATCAGATCAGGTCAAATTAATAGGTCCAGATTTAATCTAAGCAAAACATTCCTTGGTGATCCCAGGTGAAGAAGAGAAACCCCTGAGGGAGAACCACATGGCAGATCAGGACTACAAATTAAATAGCCTGACTCTCCTGACTCAGTAGTCTGCCCAGGATTGGCTAGCTGACTCATGATTTGGGCTTTTTATAGATCAGGAGTGACAAATATGAGTCATCCTCTCTCTTTCACCACAGTTCATTTAGAAATTATCTTCCAACTCCTCTCAGATAAGATTAACCTATTATTTAATCAAAGCCAATAGCATTGTTAATATACCATATTAATATTTAAACTCTTGGTTCCCCTTATATAATAAGGTCCTGTGATTCCCATTTGTTTCAGTCAAAGTATTTCAATGTTTCATGAGGAAGTTATGTGCTGGAGTGGAGCAAAAGCCTCCTTATTCGTCTGTATGGTTCCAGGATTGTTTTTTTTTTTTTTGTAAAGAGAAAAGTGGCCGTCCTGAGAAACAAGCTTACTTAAGAAGATATTATCGTTCTCTTTTGTGCTTTCAGAGATGGTTTGTTTTTAAGTCTTGTTTTTTTGTTGTTGTTGTTGTTATTGTTGTTTTTGTTGTTTTGTTTTGTTGTTTTGTATGTGGGATTGTTGTAGGGGACACTCTGACTTGAAAGCTGAGGCTGAAGAAACCCTTTAGTCTTATGGAAAGAACTAAGGAAGAGGCACATTGGTTAAATAAGGAGGTGCTCTGGTGTAGTCTTCAAGACAGAGGTAGAGTAAAGTTATATGTACAGAAGATGATATTTTATGTGATTGTGAAAATGTACTTCCCAGGAAAAGAGACACTAGAAACTTAGTAAAATCAGAACTGTAAATTCTCTAGAAACTAAGCAATAGTCCCAAACTGAGAAGCAGCAACAGGAAGCATTGAGTCATGAAAATTGTAGAATTCCAATAGGCATCAGAGGTAGTCAGTACAGGGCTAGAAAGAGCTCCTGTCACCACTCCAGGCTTCTGTTCCATATTGTAGATTTACCCTGAATGGACAAGACCAAGAGACTGTGGCTCCCTCATCCCTGCTTCCTCCACAACTCTGGGAATGGCAAAATGTGAGCTTCCTTAATGCCTCCCCAAAGATCTGTGGCCTACACATATTACAAGAGAACGCCACCAAAAAGTTAGTGAGTTTTTGGTTGAGCTCCCATGCAAAGGGAGAGGGCTCTCCTAGATTGGCTACTGTGCTATGGGTCAAAGAACTTGGATTTCCATTGCCTTCTAATGCTCATAAGTTGGAGGCAGGATTAAGAGTGGGAAGCATATCTTACTAGCATATCTTACTCTCTTAGATAAGGAAGCTGGTTCCACAAGACAACACAGGTTCTCTTGTATTCTCTACCACAAAGAACTTCTCAAGTGGGAAGTCAAGACTGAAGGATGAGACAGGAGCTCTGTTTGGGTGCTTGGGAGAGTTGAGTTCATTTGAAATAGAGTGTGGGAACTACTTTAAAGTGCATCTTCCTTGGGAAACAGGCCATAGCTATAAACATCCAGAAAAAGTGATTGCACAGTGGTAGCAGCATATAAAATAATAGATATACCGCAAATTCAACAAGGTCATGAACTATTAAACATCCCCCAGGATGGAACAGTAGGTTCTACCTAAAAGTTTATGGCCTCCCTAGTCACAAGATTTGTACTGGTATTTCAGTACCAAGCCTGAAACTCCAATTTAAATCTTAATAATATGAAGTCAAAGTGCAAACTTATGAGTTGCTTATCATTTTATGATCCAGATTTCTTTCCAAGTGGCAAAACCAAAGATTCTTGATGTTTACATCGGTAAGACATTCTTGGGGCACACACCTCAGGAGTCTACAGAAGAATCATTGAGACTTCTGTGAGCTCAGTGCTATTTCCATTTTATAATGTCCCTTATTTCTCACGGGTCTAAGAAGACATTTAGCAGGAAGAATCTCACTATCAGCCATCATAGTTTTTCAAACAGAAACTGAGGACTTGACAAAAAGTTTTGCATAGGTAACATAGCCAATACTGACAGGGAGAATGGATGACAGATGGCCTGCTCCTAGAAACACCTATCTGGTATTGAATACATTCTCAGTAAGTGACGATCTGACCTGCAGAGGTGGCATTCATATCCGAGTATCCAATCTATTCAATGATGAGGTATCTCTAGTATGCAGATTTATACATCAAAAAGGAGAGGTCACATGTTTTCGCTATATTATAATAATGTCTATATAAAAGTAATGACTTTATGCATTTGCCATCTTAAATAAAACTGAATTTGGATAACAGGTAGGTCTGTTATTGTAAAATACCAAAAATTCTTTATAATCCAAAGTGAATACAATAACCACGCCATTATAAAATAAAAACATTTAAATTTTTCTTAAAATGTTTTTATTTTTAGGTATATTTATGTATTTTGGGGGGCTATATGCATGTTGATAAGTCTGGGAGTCTGATGACACCAGTGTTATCTAACCCCTAGGAGCTGGAGCTACAGGCAGAAGTTAGTCATTCGATGTGGTTGCTGGACACCAAACTCAGGCCCTTTGCATGAGCCGTGCACATTCCTAACCACTGAAGCATCTCTACAGTCCCAATGTGAAAGTTTTAAAGAACGTTTGTTGTTCCCTATATCTGTGGTACTAAGGAAAACTTTATGGGCACAATTTTTTTTTTTTTTGTTTTTCGAGACAGGGTTTCTCTGTGGCTTTGGAACCTGTCCTGGAACTAGCTCTTGTAGACCAGGCTGGCCTCGAACTCACAGAGATCCGCCTGCCTCTGCCTCCCGAGTGCTGGGATTAAAGGCGTGCGCCACCACCGCCCGGCTGGGCACAATTTGAAACACTGTGATGTCAAAACCATTTTCAAGGCAAACTAATTGCTCATAATTAGAATTACCAAATTCCCTATAACTGTGGTCTTTAAATGTTAGTTTAGAATGTTGTTGGCAAGCTACAAACCAGAGGATTTTTCAAATTATATGTCTTCCTTGCATAAAGCAGAGTGGCACAGCATAACCAGGATGCTATTTCAATTTCTCGTTTAAGCCACTAACTCAGAGAGCATTTGAAAACCTGCCATTTTCTTTCACACTGCTTTTGTCTCCACAGGCTTACTGAGACTAGCCAGTGCTGGCACAGATCTTTATCACCACAGAGGTGACCACACTGACAACGTCTGACAATTTATGGCTACTGCAGATTAACACCAGGGTCTGGCATCATGTGCTGGCACACTGAGTTTCTTGAAGTTTCTGGTCTCTTGCTATTAGTTAGTCAACATTTCACATTTTAGAGGTAGCTAACTTAAAAAGATACTATAGGCGAAGAAGCACACATCTGTACTCTACAGGAAAGAAATAGATTGCTAGGAAATACCAAAATTATTTACTTCAATCCTATAAATAGTAAAGTTGAAATAATACCTGATGGGTATTGAATCTGAAATATTTTAAATGGCAAAAATTCCTGTGCAGATCCTAGAAAGACAGCTCTCCCATGGTGTTACTCTGCTCAGATTCAGGCAGCTTGGAGAAACTTATGTAAAATCTTGTTCATAAACTTATATCTGGGTTTCTTCATATTTTAAATGTGTCTGATAATGACGTCCAACCTAGAGCTTTGTTAGAGAAATTGAACAAACTGGTATTATTTTTTAGCACACCTAGAGTAAAGAGGTCAATGTTTGATAGTGAGGGGTATAAGGATCCCTGAAAGTTATGCCTCTTGAGAGCAAGATGCTCCCTTCGCATCAGAATCATACTTAAGTTTTTAGTCAAGTAATTTCCATTCTAGGGAAACTATCCAAAGTACTACATCAATCCAAAGGTTTCTATATAATGACTCTTTTAAGCTGATAAGAATGTTGATGTAAGTTAAATATTCACCTTTTAAAATGGAATGAATGAAATTGTGCTATTTCCACAAATGAACATTTTTAGTACAACAATTAAAATGATTAGAATGGGACTTACTTTAATGTTAAAACAGAAAAAATATGAAGGTCTTATTTATCTGCTTCTGATAACTAAAAACACAGAGCAAATGTATGAAGAAAGTTGCTTTTCAGACATTGGACAATAGACAGATCAGGATCATCATTTCCCAAGAGACTGGAAACAAACTGAGTAAAAAATTACAGCTGTTCGGGATTGCAGCCTGGCTGCAGTTTCCAGGCTCCAGGGCACTGATAAAGAACCCAGAAGAACACTACAATCTTGCTGGATTGAACAGAAAACGATTACAGCCTGGGAAATGCAAAATGACTAAGATTTGTGGCCCTGAGTACCGGAAATTGTAGGCCTGAGTATGCAGAGCTATTGAGATCTTCAGAAGGGTTCTTTGCTTTAATATTGACCTGTTCATGTCTGGAATGAAAGATCCAATAACGAGGAACAGTCACACAGTCTTTTAAGCAACCTTTTACGGAACTTGGATTTTTCAGAATTCTATAAGCCTGATCAGAAAGACTCTAGATGTAGGATAAATACAGTCATTAAAAGACAGTGCCATAGTAATAGTATCTCCTATATATAAAATTACAGTCTGACAAATATGTAGGAGAAACAAACCCACAGAATCGACTAACCTGAGCTCATAATGGCTCACACAGACTACACTGACAATCAGGGAGCCTGCATATATGATATGGATCTGTTCCTCTGCATATATGATATGGTTGAATAGCTTAGTCTACCTATAGAACAGCTAACAGTGGGAGTGGGGGCTGTCTCTGACTCTTTTGTCTGTTTTTGTAACTCTTTTTCTACTACTGGGTTGCACAGTCCAGCCTTAATATGAAGGGAGGTGCCTCTTGATATGCCAAGTTTGCTTGAAATACCTGGAGTGGGGGAGGCTGCCATTTTCTGAAGGGACTGAACTAACTCACCAACAGTACACAATGGCTCCTTCCCCCTGCACCCTGAAGATTGTCTGTTGAGTTTTATTTCTTGGTGATAATAAGATCATATAAACCTCCTTATTATTTATTTGTTTCCCCAATCCCTACTCATTTCATATTCACTAATAAACTGCTATCTAATTTCATGTGTTTTTTCATGTTTATTTTTGATGTCTGCACAGTCAGCCCTACCCAAGGCAATGACGAGAACCTTGGAAGAGACTGAGCCTGCTGACACCTTGACATTGGATTTCTAGATTCCCTAATACAATAGGTGAATTTTTGATTGTTGGCAATTCGGCTAAACAAATACATAGAATAATATGTTCATTAGGAAAAATGTTAAACATGTTAAAATGTCCAAAATTTAAAAGATTTTCATATTGATAAGGAAATGAGAAAATCTAGACTCTTTATGCTGATAGAAGTATTTTGAAAGGATAATTTGTTACCTTGTAGTGTTAAATATGTACTCAACACACATTCTCAGGCAGTTACATGAAAGACATGAAAATATTCACTCACCAAAGAACGGAGGGAACTATTAAAATCATTGATAACAGTTTTCAAATAGAAATAACCAAAACATTCATCAGCTCATGAATGGATAAACAACTTTTAGTGCATCAATGGGAGGTATTACTGATGATTCGTAGTGGCAGGAAAACATGACCACCAATGCAACATTATTAAGAGCTTAGGTGAAATAAAAATGAGAGGCTATATACTGGATGCTTTCATTTATATCAAATTCAACAAATAGCAAAACTATTTTAAAAGAAAAACTGGTGGTTACAAGAAGTCAGCAGTGATGGAAAAGACCCATTCAGGTTGATAAGAACATTGTAGAAGATAACTTATTCAGTAGTATAAATTTGTCAGAACTCAGATGGTGTCATATAGGCAAATTACACTTACTAAAGATGATTTTTAAATAATCAAGATTTATGAAATATTTTGATCATCTAGGAAAATCTTTCATGATAAAGAAAGCATGATAATAAATTAACTTTGCAAACACATTGAAATGATATGTTAAGATATTAACTTAAGAGCTAATAGCCCACTCTGTGCCATGCAGCAGGGTGGGGCACTCCAAATTCACCAACCATGAGCCTGCCTAGTACCTATAATGATCTCTCTGTGATGAGGAAACGTGGTCCAGCCCAGTGTCATGGAGATCAGAGTGGGATAAGGAGACCCACACATGGGCCTGGAACTGTCTGCCCTGGACTCTGAGGAGAAAACACAGGCCTACCTGGCACCTTGCAGCTCCAGCTAGATGAGTACTATTAGAGCGAGCAAAAGTGTGGTTTGGTGTGGTATAGGAGACAGACAGACAGAAAGGTTCCGATCCTGGGGACAGAGAGGAGAGAGGGAGACTGAGGGGGTAGTGGAGCAGACCCCTTGACCTGCTGAAACACATGGGAAAGTGAGTCCTGCACTTTTTCAGGTCAACACTGCAGAGATGACCCTGCTGATGAGAGCTAAGGTTAGCTGATGGCAAAAGTCACAAAATAATCCCACATTAGTTCAGAATTATAAATAATAAAGGGTTATTTATTTAGGGGAGACTTACAAATCACTGTCCTAGATAACAGTCCTCTGCAAAAACAGAGAACAGGAATAGAATCTAGCAGTCAGAAGTGAGAGCTGGAAGCAAGAAAGCAAACACACACTTTACAGCTGCATTTATAGTATAAGAGACCACACCAAAGTAGGCTGGTATCTTAAATTCTATTGGCTGAAGGAACAGAATGTGCTCCCACAGCAGTTAGCCAACCCATAAATGTGAGCATGGGAGACCTAATCACATGCTTCATCTGCTACATGGTGGCATGGGGTGGGCAGAATTGCCCTTCCCCTGCTAGTGCCCGTGGATGTCTAAGGCAGATAGGAGAGTTGTCCCTGAGATAACAAGAGTGGGAGAGATGTTCTTGCTCTCTATTGATGTAGAACACATCAGAACATGTCAGATGTGGGAAAACATGAATCAAATAATCCCATGCTTGCTTTAAATAGTGTATACTAAGGTCTTTCTTTTTTAAAAGGGAAAACTCATGTAACAGGAATGGGGGTCCAATATTCAGGTATGGAGTGTGGGAAGAGGCAGCAAGCTGTGGGAACTGCAGCTTTTTGGTACTCAAAGTCACGCCCCAACCTGGTCCAGCCTCTTAAAGTCCACTGGCTGAAGAAGGCTCCCCCTTGTCAATTTGACACCCAACACATCACTTTTCCTTTTATTTATTTATTTATTTATTAAAGATTTCTGTCTCTTCCCCGCCACCGCCTCCCATTTACCTCCCCCTCCTCCAATCAAGTCCCCCTCCCTTGTCAGCCCAAAGAACAATCAGGGTTCCCTGCCCTGTGGGAAGTCCAAGGTCCACCCACCTCCATCCAGGTCTAGTAAGGTGAGCATCCAAACTGCCTAGGCTCCCACAAAGCCAGTATGTGCAGTAGGACCAAAAACCCATTGCCATTGTTCATCAGACCCTGGTTGAGCCAAACCAGAATCTATTACAGTTAGGCAAATATCAAATCCTGCAACTCCATATTCTACATCTGCGGCTCTTGGTGGCATATTGTTTTTTCCAGTGATCTTTAACAGCTCTAAACCTCCAGTTCTGCATATATGCCATTTCTCTGGACTTATTCTATCCCATAACTATATCTAAGATTTGTGGGTCTCCCATGGTCCTGGCATCTCCAACATCTTATAATTTCCTTCATATTAACAGCTTCCTGCAAAGACTATTCAGGAGATCCTTGCAGGAAAGCCCATTCTACCACACTGAGGTTAGTGTCAGAAGTTTTCTTTGGTGCAAGACTCTGTAATCCTGTAAACACTTGCATTTGTGCATATGTCAAACCAGCCCCAATGTTAATAAATTATACTACCAGCTCAAGATATAGTCTTGTCTCCTTCTATCAAAACTGTAGATGCCTGTATGTACATTGCCAAAGCTGTTCCTTACATGGTTGTTTTGGAGCAAACATTCAGAAGCATTCTCAACTAAAACTCATGGTTTGTCCATGAACTTGATTTTCACATATTGGAGCCCTAAAAGAGTGGGGCCTTGTCATCAGGGTATCTTTTCTATTATCTGAGTAAAATATGAGCTTCTATTTAATGCCACTAATCTCTTTATCAATAACAACTGTTGCCTCCCCATCTGCTTTGTCTGCATTGTTAAATTCTCTTACACTCCTTCCCTCGTGGTGCTGCGTAATTTTCATTTCTTCTTACTTTGAATTCTCATTATCCTAATTATAAACCTGAATACGCTCAGTCAGCAATAAAACCACCATAACCTGATCACTGTTCTGCCTTGAAATGTGCTCTGCCAAACAAATTAGTCCATTCATCATCACTGAGGTCTTCAGTTAACGGGGAGAACGCTGCCAGAATCCTTTCCAAAGGGGAACATGTGTGGTTTCTAGCCACTTCTTGATGGAGTCCTTTTCCACTCTAAAATCTCCTTAGTGCTCACTTTTCCTGCACTTCTCTTGGCATTTGGGCCTTCCCATCTCCTACCAGAATAGCCCAATAAGCATTTCTTACAGTTTTCTTGTTCTTTTATAGCCCATAATTCCAAACTTTTTCACTTTCCTCCAAAAATCTTTTCCAAAAACCTAAGTCAGATTTATAACAGTCTCCATCTTTGTTACCAATTTTCTATATTGGTTGCTTTTCTAAATATTATAACAGAAAAACAATTGAAGGAAGGAAGGATTGCTCTATCTTAGAGTTTGAAGATACAGTCTATTGGGGCAGGGAAGACATGATAGTAAGAATAGCTCTCTCTGCAGAAGCAAAATATAAGGCAGGTGATTATATTTCATGGGTGAGAAGTGGAGAAAGGTGAATGTTATTATTTCATCCATTGTTTCATTTTCATTTAATTTAAGACCTCAGTCTGTAAAATGAAGGCACGTACCTTTGCACCACAGTTAAAACTCTATGGAAACACCCTCACAGAAAAACCCATGTGTCTCCATAGTGATTTAAACATTACCAAGTTACCATAACACACAGAGAAAAACACAGACCAAGGAGACAGGCAGATTGACACATACGCACTCACGTGAATGCGAGCACGCGCGCACGCGCACACACACACACACACACTGGTGTTTCCTTCCTTTCTTTTCACAAAGGCACTGAGAACACAAATTTCAACATAGAAGTAGAAAGTTATCCCTACTAAGACATGGGTTACTTATGTGACCTGTCATGACACACATGTTTGACATAATTTCTAAACTTTTGGTGTCACATAATATTAACTCACTTTGATGCTCACGTGGAGATGCTTTTAAAGGAAACCCTGAGAAACAGTTCCCGTCCTGTTTCTGGACATTAAGTTTTCCATCTAATGAGCTCTTTATGTTGCAGAGTCAGAAAAGTAACTCCGGATAAAAGAACACATTAATCAGAGATCAGCAGTATCAATATCTCAAGCAATAGACAATTACATTTTATCATTTACAGAGTAATTTATAAATAGTGCAGCAGCATAGGAATAGTCTCTCTGTTTACCTTATCAAACCAACTATCCTTTTCAATATTGGAAGTGTATTGAAAAATGCAAAAAAAGCACCATTTCTAGGTTAATCTCTATCTATTAATAAGGATCTTGAGAATAGACTACATGTGAAATGCTTATGTTGGACCAATGTCACTTCTACAAAGAATTAAACAAATAGTAAAACATTGTTGGAGGAAGGCTACTACTTATTGCTTCCCAGCTTCTCAGCCCTGAAATAACCACACAAATACTGTATGTCTTAAATCACTGCTTGGTCCATTATCTCTAGCTTCTTGTTTGCTAACTTTCACATCTTAATTTAACTCATCCACATTAATCTGTGCATCACCATGAGGTCGTGGCCTACCAGCAAAGTTTCAGCTTGTCTATCTTCGGCCGCAGCTCCATGACTTCTCTCTCACTCTGCCTTCCTTCTCCCAGCATTTAGTTTAGTCTTTCTTACCTAGTTCTGCTCTACCCTATCATGGGCTCAAAACAGTTTCTTTATTCATTTATTCAATAAAAGCGACACATAAACAGAAAGACTTCCCACACCAAAACATCTCCTATGATTACTGTGTAGAACCACAAAGAATCAGGAACCAGCTCAGTGACCCATCTGTTTCTCTGTAGATTCAAGACAGAATAGTCCAAAATAGCTGTAGTTTGCTTTCAAAAGGAAGCAAAATCCACCCTCCTAATTTACTATCCAAGCTCAAGAAATGTGTTCCAATCTAGATATAGCCCTCCCTCCTCACTGGTTTGTTTTCGGTGTATATTTCATAATAATTTCACTTTTGGCATGCAGAATAAAGAGAATGTATTGCCATTAAGTAGTAACCAACCACAGCAAATGGGAAAAATAACCCTATCATACAATTCTTACTTGTACAAGTGTATACAATTAAAGCTTCATTTCTGAAGAAAGGTTTAACATTTGAGGAACACTCAACGAAAGGAGAAAGGAGAAGCTTTATAGGCAATTTATAACGGCTGGAAAGGTGAGTAATAAATGGCTGAATTCGACCCTTGGCCCCCACGCACTCACAACTCTGTGCTCTGCTCTTGGAGTGGAAAAAGGCTTATGAATCTTGTACCATAATTCAAAATTGAGGCTAACAGCCCGAGACAATGAAAAAGTCTTATGACAGCATGCAATCATGTTCTTTTTCTCCTAGAGGACTTTGAACAGTTACATTTATTTCTTATTAAGGTAAAATATCATCCATCTTACAACAGATGTGAAATCACTGTTATTAGATATTTTCTTTCACATTGGTATTTTAACACTGTGATTAAACCAGATTGAAAAAAATTATTTCTTTTTATAAAGGAAAGGGAGATAAACACCACACACACACATGTGCACAACACACACACAATCAGGTGCTTCCAGATTCTCATTGCTATGACAACTTGACTCATTTTGATTGTAACAAATGATCATTAAATCATTTTTTAATCATGCTTATAGCTTGTGTGTCATATTTGTGTAACAGTAAGGGATTCATTTAGTTCATTCAGTTACATTCTGTTGATGAAATTCTCCTATTTGAAAATAGACCATGTCTGCTTTACGAAAGGAAAGCTAATGTGTCCCACAAACCCCCCTCCAAACTATCAAGCAAAGGGCTCCCTGAAGAACTCTTGGAAGTATTATATTGTACTTTCGAAGACTCCTAATGACATTTCTAAAGGATCTTTTGTTTCCATAAAATTTAAATAATTTTTATATTCTTGCAACATAACAATCAGCCACATACCCACCCCACCCCTATTTCAAAGCCCAGTTTCAACTCTGTTTATGATAACACCATCAGACCACATTGGGATGAAATGTCCCTTTCGTCTATTGTTTAATCTCTGATTCTGCCCACCTACAGAAAGCAGAGAAGTCAGTGGGAAGTGTGAGAAGCTGGAATCAAAGCCGCTTGCTCCCTAGCAACAATAGTCAAGAGAAATAGACTCATTTGTCAAGTAGCCCCCAAACGGGAAATCAGAGAACCCTGGGGAATGACAATAGCACACTCAAGGTGCAAAACATAGGTTAACATTTACCTTCCCAACATGGAATATTTAATGTTCTTTCTAAACTGAGTGCCCTGAGATGCAAAGGAATCCAAGGAATTACAATGGCCCAGGGCAGAGAACTCCTCACACCTCTGTGATAAAAGCTATTTTGTAGGCATGCAGGGGTGTGTGTATGCCTAGTTCATCACAGCTTATTCCTTTATTTACAAAAAAATAGAATTTAATTATTTATGAAAACTGAAATGAAACAGAGATAAACTATAAAGCCAAAATTTTATTATTAGCATTAACCACCAAAAGGAATTTTTGAATAGTGTCTAAAAATACACCTTCATTTTGCACAGGTTCTTTCTCACAGCAGAAACTCCCGGCGGGCAGCAACAGAGAGCAGTCTGGCCACACCAAGGAGCAGCTTACTGGGCATCACAAAGGTTGAAGCCATGAAGAGTGTGTTAAATGCAGTGTCTAAACCACACCCCAGAAAGGCTGATGGACCCTGCCTGGGCTGAGAGCAGAGAGGTTCTAATAATATACTGATAAGTGTCACTAATGTAGGAGCTGCATGCTCTAGGCAATTTCTTATTTTGTGTGGCGTACTTTTATCTGGTGTTAGCATTCTATCATTCTGCATCATAGAAATCTAGAGAGCCAGATGAAGATAACATTTTACTGAGGGATCTCTGAGAGTAGTTTCTCCCCCATTTTAATACAGAATGGCAGATAGTATAGATCATAATGTTCTTCAAAATGTGCCCAATTCTCCTATTTTCACCAATATTCTTTCATTGTGCATTGATTCTCAGAAGGAGTTTATGTTTCATGCCCGAAGAGTTATTCATAGGAAAACTGGAATTCCAGGCTTGCCAAGTTCTCATATTTCCCAACCTCATACCTTCATCTTCTTCCTGGACACTTTCTCATCCCTCATCCCAATTCCTTTTATGCATTTGTCTGGTAGATGTTTCTAAGATATTTAACAGAAGGTTTATATCAGAGATTTTAATGAGGTGATGCATTTGAGGGATTTGGTAGGATAAGGAGTGGTCTTGATAACGATAATTATCATTGATAATGACTTTAAGACTGATGATGTTGATAAGGATACTGGGTTTGTGGAGTGATGAAAGCACTTAATACTTTGTATTGTAACTATAATTTCTATTCTTCAGCTATACTAAGAAATAGAATTATAGGAATTCCTTTTTTATTTCAAAACTTCTATTTATAGAAAGGCTTCTAGGTTAAAGCATGGCCTTAAATATTTTTGAAAGAATGTTAAGAAGCTGTAGAAGTCATTAGCATAACAAATATCATAGTTGTTTCCTACGATATATTTTTTGAAATATTATTTTTCAGCCTCTCTACCAGAGTTTTGAAAACCAAAAGAGGGCCAATGAGATGGCTCAGCAATAAAGGCATTTGCTACCAAGCTTGACTACCCAAGTTTGATTCCCGAAAGACACATGGAAGAAAGAAAGGATCAATGCCTGCAAATCAGCACACATGGCACATGTGTGTCTATGCAACAAGTAAATGATTAAAGTTATAAAGTAATAGGCATGGAAAGTTCAAAGGTACACTGTACACCTGACAAAATAAATAAACAAATGTGTGTAAAATTAAAAAAAGAAAAAGAACAATTTCTTTCTTCAAAGATTTAAAGTTCTTGTCATACAGGTCTTCCGATTGTTTGCTTACAGTTACTACAAGATATTTTATGTTATTTGTGACTATTAAGAAGGGTGATGTTTCTCTGATTTCTTTCTCAACATATTTATCATCTGTATAAAGGAGGGCTACTGATCTTTTTTTTTCAGTTAATCTTGTATCCTACTTAAATTACTGAAGTGTTTATGAGTTGGAGAAGTTCCTTGGTAGAATTTTTGGGTTTAATTCTGTAAACAATCATATCATCAGCAAATAGTGTAAGTTTGACTTCTTCTTTTCCAATTTGCACCCCCTTGATATCCTTTGGTTATCTTATTGTTATAGCTAGAACTTGCTCGTACTATATTGAGTAGATATGAAGAGAGTAGAAAACCTTGTCTTGTTTCTATTTTAAATGGAAAGATCTCCCATGCTCTTGAGAAAGTAGAAGTAACATAGTAAAAATAACAATCTCACCAAAAACAAGCAACAGATTCAAAGCAATACCCATCAAATTCTAAGCAAAATTTTTCACAGACCTTGAAAGATCAATACTCAACTTCGTATGGAAAAGAAAAAAACAGGATAGGCAAAACAATTCTGTACAATAAAGGAACTTCTGCATGCATCATAATCCCTGACTTCAAACTCTACAACAGAGCTACAGTAATGAAAACAGCCTGGTTGATATAGGCATAAAAACAGACAGGAGGAGTAATCAAATCGAATCGAAGACCTGGATATCAATCCACATACCTATGAACACATGATCTTTTTTTACAAAGAAGCAAAAAATATGAAATAGAAAAAAAAGCATATTCAACAAACAGTGCTGGTATAACGGGATATCAACACGTAGGAGAATGAAAATAGATCCATTTTGCCATGCACAAAACTCAAGTTCAAATGGATCAAAGACTTCAACATAAAACCAACCACACTGAACCTCACAGAAGAGAAAGTGGGAAGTACACTTGAATGCATTGGTCCAAGAGACTATTCCCTAAATATAACTCTAATAGCAAAGACACTGAGAGCAACAATTAATAAATAGGATCTCCTGAAACTGAGAAGCTTAGGTAAAGCAAAGGATGTGGTCAACAAGAAAAAATGGCAACCTATAGAATGGGAAAAGAGCTTCACCAACCCCATATCAGACAGAGAGTTGATCTCCAAAATATACAAAGAAATTGGTCATCAAAAGAACAATAATCCAATAAAAAATGTGGTACAGAGCTAAACAGAGAACTCTCAACAGACCAATCTAAAATGGTTGCAAGACACTTACAGAATTGTTCAACATCCTTAGCCATCAGAGAAATGCAAATCAAAACAACTCTGAGATTTCATCTCACATCTGTAAGAATGGTCAAGATCAAAAACTTTGATGACAGCTGATGCTGGAGAGAATATGTGGTAAAGGGAACACTCCTCCATTGCTGGTGGGAGTACAAACTGGTACAGCTACTTTGGAAATCAGTATAGCAATTTCTCAGACAGTTAGAAAACAACCTACCTCAAGACCCAGCAATACCACTTTTGAGTATATTCCCAAAGGATGCTCAACCATACCACAAGGACATGTGTTCAACTATGTTCATAGCAGCATTATTTGTGATAGCCAGAACCTGGAAACAACCTAAATGCCCCTTGACTGAAGAATGGATAAAGAAGATACGGTACATTCACACAATGGGTTACTATACAGTGGAAAAAAAATAATGACATCTTGAAATTTGCAGGCAAATAGAAGGATCTAGAAAATACCACATTGAGTGAGGTAACCCAGACCCAGAAAGACAAATATAATATGTACTCACTCATAAGTGGCTTTTAGACATAATGCAAAGAAAAGCCAGCCTACAGTTCACAACCCCAGAGAACCCAGACAACAAAAAGGACCTTAAAAGTTACATACATGAATTTAATTTACATGGAAAGTAGAAAGAGAAGATCTCCTGAGTAAATTGGAAGTGTGGGGATCGTAGGGGAGGATAAAAGGGGAGGGAAGAGAAAAGGAGGGTAGCAGAAAAAATATATAGGTCAATAAAACCAAAAAAAAAAAAAGAAAAATTTCTTTCTGTCATTTTGGATGGCTGTTGGTCAAAACAAATAATTTCCTTCTGCCCTGTTTTGATCTTTCAGTGCTGAATGACTGTGAGCTCATTATTTACATCAATGGAGGAATATCAGTTGGATCTTCACTCAAAGGATAGCTTACCCTTCGTTTGCATGTAATACATCTAGTCTGTTTCACCCTTCATCTCAGGGCCACTAGCTTAGGAATCCCCTAGGTAATGGCTGGATATAAAGGATTCTCAGGCTGGCTTCACCTCATAAAGTCTTGTCTAGTGGGAGACTGCTGCAGATTCCACTAGGCTGACTGAGACTTCTGATCTGTCTCTTAACAGGAGTCTCTTTCTCCAAATTTTGTTTTCCTCTCTTATCTTTCAACATTCTCCCCTGGCATTATCTAACTCCATCTCCCTGCCTCCTATAAGAAGACTCAGGTGGCATAAAAACATGAAAATGCAAATTGATGCTTTCTACTCTCTCAGTAGGAACCTAAATCAGGCATTGGCTCGAACTGAAGTCTAGCTGCACAAATAAACAAGCAAAACCACGAATCTGAAAAGCATGTAAACAAGACTTGCAGAGCAGAATTGCTCCCTGTTGATCTCAGGGTAGGCACAGAAAGGGATAATTGTGGCTTACCCCTGCTGAGAGAGTCCTCAGATAGGTTATTGCCACTGCTTCCATTTGAACTTCATTGTTTGATTATTGCCTATGTTCCTAATGCATGAGAGAGCTCTAGGACTATTATGCAGAAGTCACTCTTCCTCTTGCTTGTACTGAGTGAGCCGCCACAGCCCCCGTGGTTGTGTGAAAGCAATCCTACTTAACAGCTATGAGCCTACAAACAATGCTAAGATTTCTTGATTTCTATCTGTGCTTTAAGAAAGCCATAGTTTACCAATGAGAGAAAAAGAAAAATATTCAAACATCTATAATAAATTATGAGGAAGGGCTATAATAAATCAATTATTCTTAGATTATTTCTGCACCTCAGATCTTTTTGACATGGACACCAAAGAAATGGGTGCAACCCCTTGATAAAGAGGTCTTATTTCTTTTTTTTGTTTGTTTTTGTTTTTGTTTTTCCAGACAGGGTTTCTCTGTAGCTTTGATGCCTGTCCCGAAACTAACTCTTGTAGACCAGGCTGGCCTCGAACTCCCAGAGATCCGCCTGCCTCTGCCTCCCAAGTGCTGAGATTAAAGGCATGCGCCACCACCGCCCGGCTTAGGTCTTATTTCTTTTAAATGGGAAATGAAGCATTTGTTCTATCTTTCTTCAACTATTATCAATATTTTACTATTAAATACAGACATATCCTAGAATTATACTTGGCTGTATTAGCTTTTTTCACTCATAGCAGATGATTTTATTTATTGCTATTCTGCAAATAAAATGACTTTGGATTGTTTCAGAAACCAGTAGCCTCAAAAATTGTGCTGGCTGGTTTTATGTCAACTTGCCACAAGCTAGAGTCATCTGAGAAGACAAAATCTCAGTTGAGAAAATGCCTCCATAAGATCTGGCTACAGGCAAGACTGTAGGACATGTTTTTAATTAGTGATTGGTGAATGAGCCCCCAGACCATGAACAGATGGTGTCGTTCCTGGACTTGTGGTCCTGGGTTCTATAAAAAAGCAGGCTGGGTAAAGGCTGCCATCTGGGGCTGTGTTGGTATCCAAGGGTCATGCTGCCGCTGGGAGACCATGATGATCTAAGTGGCCTGCCCTGCCACCTGGGGCAATGGTGACTTCTAGGTCCTGGGCTGCTATCAAGGATCATGTCTGGGTCTGTGATTTGGCTGCAGCCAGAATCTGTGTTGAATTCTGAGGCCTGTATTGCCACCAAAGACCACACAGAAGCCCAAGTTCTGGGCTGCAACTTGTGGCTTTGTTGGTGTCCAGGGTCCATGCTGCCACCAAAGCCATGCTGGTCTGAGTGACCTGTGCTGCCACCCAGAGCCATAGTGTTATTCAACTCAAGCTGCTGCCCATGGTCCTGCCACAGGTGAGGTCTGTGTTGATGTCTGTGGCCTGTGTTACCACAAAAGACTCTAAGAATCATTTGTGATTAAATCAGAGAGCCATGCTGAGCCAGCCCTTTCCTTTGCTGGTCCTGAGAAAGATGGTCCTGCTCTTTGTTGGACACTGCAGCAAGAAATCTAGCCCTAATCTTCGTGGGAGAGCTGCCCTCTACAAACACTAGGGAGAGATGATCCTACTCCTTACCACTGGCGAAGAAGAACTGACCCTGATGGCATGGGCATAGAGGAGTTGGCTCCAGTCCTCACCTTAAGGGGTCAACCCCAGTGGCCCAGACTGACCAGCTCAACTACCATACAGACCCACATCCAGGACCTTAGTTGGCCTACCCTAACATCTACCCCATCTAGGAAGGACCTATTGGAACTCGTGAAGGGACTGGTACTTCTTGTGGAATGATACCCATATGTATCCATGACTCTGGGTGGCCACAGGACATCTTAGAGAAGTTTCAGTGAGGGACCAGTGATGATGGTATACCAGACACCAAAGGCCTTGAAGGAGACAAATGATTCATTGCAATGAACTATTGTATGTAAAGCTATGTGGACAAAAGGGTATACATACATACATAATATATACATATATGTGTGTATATATATTTGTTTTGTTTGTTTTGCTGTGTTCTGCTTTGGTGTTATTTTATTTTTTTTAATTTTCTTTTGGGGAGAACATTGTACAGGTAAAGGGTAGATATAGAGGACTGGGAGTTAATCAGAATTGGGATGCATGATATAAAATTTCCAAAGAATCAATTTAAGGAAATATGTTTAAAAATTTTTTTTTCAAAGAAGAAAGCAGGCTGAGTAAGCCATGAGGAGAAGCCAGTAAGCAGCAGCACCTCCTCCATGGCCTCTGCATCAGCTCCTGCCTCCAGATTCCTGCCTGTTTGAGTTCCTGTCCGGACTTCCTTTGATGACAATATAGATGGGCATGGAAGCCAAACACACCCTTTCCTCCCTTGTTGACTCGGTCACGATGTTTCATCAACACCAATTCTAAGGCAGCAATACACATAAAAAATTGTAATGTTTGTTTTTCCAAAGCTGATTTCTTAATTTGAGTGTTTGGAGAGGAAAAGCCTTGCCTATTTGATTTTTCTCATATTGCAACCTATAATGATTTGCAGTGCAAAGAAGAAGAAGCAAAATCAGTATATATTTTCAATGGCACTAAAAAAATGGAGGAACAATACTAAAAATGTAGAGAAATAAAAACACTAAAAAAGCAGAGGAATGACAGTAATTGGAGAGTAACTTACATATTTCAACAGTATCGAAGTGAACAAACATTTGCATAAAATGTCAGAAAAAGCAAACATTAAACCTAAATAAAATATCAGCAATTTGATGGCACTAAAATGTCTTTGAACAATGAAAATGTGCTTTTAGTTTGAAATTCAGTTTCTAATATAATAGTCAGCTATTGTGCAACAAGAGTATCCCCATTCTCAAAGAATATTCGAAACAAGATAATTTTATCCCATAAGTATATAGTTATTTATGTCAATTTAATTTCTTTTGTTTTATTGTAGAAGAGGTAGAGGGATTGGATAGTACAGGTAGAGGGGCGGTGTGTGCAGATGCACATGTGTGTAGGTGTTTAATATGGCAGAATTTTTTTTATTAAAAATTAGTATCCTGTGAGAACCAGGATCTGCTTTGCTGTTTATATAAGAGTGATGCAAGGACTGGTTGCTACGCCTTTCCTCCCTGGTATCTATAAGACATTTTTTTTTGAAAGAACAAAGCCTATCCTTCCTTTTTGTAGGTATCTTACTCTGTTGGATGATTTTCACTCTTGGACACATTCCTTGTACATTGCACTGTAGCCGTCAACACAAAGAACAGCACAGCAATTTTAATACTTTGAAGGAAATACAGGTCTCCTTGAAAATACAGTAAAAATCTATTGAAACTCTAACAAATGCAAGACACACTTGCAAAAAAAATGTTTGCTATAATTTTGAGAAGTCCACAGACTTCTGTGCACCCTTTAAGACCCAGTGGACTTCATCTGAAGAGTCCTGTACAAGATTGTAAAAATAAATGATCTTATATTATGACATTAGGTTAATTCAGTCAAAAGCAGAATAATAGCATATGGAAGCAGTCAAAAGTACCCTGAAGGCACAGCTACAAGTTTCGACTTCATAAATGATTAATGTTTAGGCATTACTTATCCTGGAAGAGACAGGCTCCAATTATTCTCAGATTCAAAAGGACAGAAACAAATTCAACAAGATGGTACTCACAACAAAATCAGCTCCTCCCATCCTGACAACAGTAGTTCCCCACCTGAAAAGGCAGAATTGGATTGTCTGTGATTGGTAGCCATGCATGGCACCTGCCTACTATCTCAATCCACCAGAGGCTGAAGCAGTGCAAATGTGAGTTTAAGGTCAGCTATGGCTACATAGCTGGTTTCAAAACAGATTGGGCTACATGTCATGATGATCCATGTCTAAATTCATCAATAATTACTTAAATTCATGATACTACTAAGGAAATGAATGATGTAAGAGATTTGCTTCAAAATAATAGCCATTCAGAAGTACATGTGGAGTCATGAGTGAGTCATTTATGAATCTGGGAAACAGGTACACTGAAAATTTTATACTGCTTTCTCCATTTTTGCTGTGGGACAATGGTTTTGTACTTTGTTGAGATTTGTCACTTCTATTTTAATAAAAGGCTGATTGGCCAGTAGACAGCCCACGTACGAAAGAGAAGAACAGAATCCTTACTACACACATGCTGCTCATAACTCCTGGAATTATGTTCAGCTAATAACTTTTTATAATATACAGCGCCTGTGACTTCCCAAGATTCTTTCTCTATGACAGAAGGATCTAAGGCCATTTCACCAAGGATAGTGTTTTCTGGCACTTTCTAAAAGGTACTACTGAGGACTGAGAAGACAACAGGCTTTCTCCTTCTCTATTCTCCCCCACATCACAGTCTGGGTCATAAAATACAATTCACTGGAGCCTAGCTTTTACAGCCAAGCTTTGCCACCAGCTATATTATATATCTACGTACCTAGAAATATTCCTGTAAGGCATTGATGTCTAGAGATGGATAGATAAATGGTTAGTGACAGCTGAAAGAAAAATAGTCTAGACCTTAGGAGAATTCAATAATTCAAACATATTACAGACAGCTTGAAAATCTTTAACATACATAATATTGATTAAGTCAAGATTTAAGACCCTTGCAAAACTTTGTAAAGAATGTGTGAGGCTAGCAGGGTTGTTCAGCAAATTAAAGGTGTTTACTGTTGATCCCACCCCAAGGACCTGAATTTGACTCCCAGAACTCACAGGGGACACCCCCAAGTTGTCCTCTTACCTCCACAAGTGTGCCATGCTATCTGACATTCATACATATACATACACACACAGATAAACAAACAAATCTAAAAGACATCTTTTGCTATCACAGTAATTTCAGAGAAGAAGAAAGGAAGGCAAACAAAATTCAAGAAACACTGCTCTTGTTCACACTGAATTTTATAAATATTCCCATATTCCAGGAGCTGTCTCCAAAGAATAAGTATCTGGTAACAAGTCACTTCTGAAAACTCAGAAGAAATTCTATATTTATTTTTTTAGGTCTGTGCACCCCTGAGAACAGTATGTTTCAGGTTTCCCTCCTGTTTCTGTAGGATCAATGCACACCTTTTCCACTGAAGGTGTTTCCTGATATGTCATATGACCACCCTGACTCACAAGCCAGGGAGGGGCAGCTAGCTTCTCTGAGGATAAGTTACTCCAATACAGAGGTTCTGGACATTCTTCAGGGAGATGATGGTTACAAATGGTTACTGCACACATTTTTATGCTTCCTTCTGCCTTTTCTCTATTCTTTGCATAGGTGATCTTTCTTTGCCCGAAAAGCTTTGAACATTGCTTCTATGCTACAGCTTCCAAATTAATAGCCTCATCTCTGCCTGTTCCTGTCTTGAGTTGCAAACCCAGAATTCCATGAGAATTTAATTTGTTAACTCTAAATTTCTCTTCCCACCTCCACTATTAGGTAAGTGAGTAGAACTGACTCTCCACTACCCTGCCCATTTGTTCTCAAAGAATCCACACAGTTGCCCTTGTGTGCTCCAGTGCAGGAGAAAGGCTGATGGAGTGTGCCCTTAGGTGGCTCCGCATCCTACTTTATCCTTAGGGTGTTTCTTACTCTCTCTGTGCTCACAAACCTTTTTGCCTAGTCCTATATCGTGGAAGCTGGATCTCACTGTGTGACTACTTGGTTGAAATCTTTCCACTTTGAGGTCTGAGTTCCTAAGGATGGAGAAAGAATCCTTCTTCTAAATGTAACTCAGATCCCTAAAGAATGCTACAGTATGAACGTCTCTTAATCAACGTGGAAAACAGTTATGTGCTTACTATGATATACAATTATGAGAGTGGATGTTTGTCTCTCCCCTCAAACAACTGGGGAACACAAACCAAAGTGGCAAGGTGCTGTTATAAAGTATGTTAGATGTCATAAAAGCACATAGATAGCACTTAATCTCATGGTAGACCAGATGGAAAATAAAACTGGAACTGAGAAGAATCAAGTAATTATCATAAAACACAGAATTTAAGGAGGAACTAACTTACAGGGTTATACAGATATGTAATAAGCACCTAAAATGTGCATTGCCTTAAATTTTGTTTCCTGGGGCATCACCCTAATGATGGAAAATGTATGGCATATACACACATACTAAGAATCGGCTGAGGAAGTATTCCAGAGAAGATTGATAGAGCCTTGAAGAAGAGTACCCTCTCTTATAGGAAATGGTGGATATGCATTTGTTAAAATGAACATACTACAGATTAAGCATAACATATATATATATATACATATATATATATATGCTGGTAAGTAAACACATAAACACAGGATAATGATGTAGAAGTGTCTTCTATCTATCTGTTGTTTCATTGGTTAATTAATAAAAAAAAACTACTTGGACTGATAGGTCAGAACATAGGTAGGCAGGGAAGAAAGAAGAGAATGCTGGGAGAAAGAAAGCAGAGTCAGGCAACCGCCATGGAGCTCCAGCCCAAGATGGATGTGGGTTAGAATCTTCCCGGTAAGCCACGACACCGTGGTGATACACAGATTACTAGATATGGGTTAAAGCAAGATATGAGAGTTAGCCAAGAAGAGGCTAGATATAATGTGCCAGGCAGTGTTTAAATGAATATAATTTGTGTGTTGTTATTTCGGTCGAAAAGCTAGCCGTGCAGGAGCTGGGCAGGATGAATAGCAGGCCTGCTCACCTCCTCACTACAGCTGGGATGTTCCTAGTATCATAAAAGTCAACCGTCTTGCTCCATAACTTAACATTCAAAACGATCCTTAAAAAAGTGCATGCCACATGATTTCCTTTCTATAACGTTCTCCAAAGTACACAGCTTAGGTGATGCAGATGTATCTAACAGATGTTAGAAGACAAAGATGGAAATGTGGGGTGGATGAAACCACACAGGAGTGACCATAAAGATTTCCATATGATGTTAATCAGATCTTCGTATGACTGATCACATATGTCTATATATAGAACCAAATTTCATAGAGCTACAGAGAGAGAGAGAGAGAGAGAGAGAGAGA
>JABTXL010000002.1:17192184-17241708 GCA_025134845.1 Neodon shergylaensis | reverse complement strand
AGAGAGAGAGAGAGAGAGAGAGAGAGAGAAGGGGGAGAGCAATGAATGCAAAAACTGGTCTAAAATGAATATTGTCCATAGTCTCTTGGTTCTATATGATATATTCATATGAGATTGCACTGGAAAGTTGGGGAAAGCCAGATTATGGATTCATGAACCACTATGTACAAAATATGCAACATTTTGTTATTTATTTTTATTTCAAACTATTACTATTTCCCTCACCGTCTTCATATTCCACAGGTGTCTGAAGTATCTGGCCTAGAGATTGTATCGCTTGCCACATCTCCTATGGAGTATGTAGGTGACTCAAAGTTAAGTAAGGCAAACAAATATGTCATTAGTTAACCTGTTGTTACATTAGTGTTAATGTATTGTTTTAAATGAGGGTATGAAAGAAAATAAATTATTCAATGTATATTCTTGGTTCTTGCTACTACTACTACCAGTTAGGTACCTAAATACCCTGCTATGAATCCTTAAAGCACAAACAACAAATGCCCCATTGGAATAAAAAATGCTCAGTCTCTGAGGTGCATCAAGAGCATGCTGCAGATCTCAACTCATTACTTTAGAAAACATCATTACACAAATTGGCAACGTATTGCCACCTTTATAGAAGAAAATCATTTTTCTCCTTAATCCCTCTAGATGTATGCATTTGGCAAGTCTTTAAAGCTCTGTCTCTCACTTCCTTTAGCCCCTCTTGCAAGTTTAATTGCTTTTTCACTTCTTTTTCGGCTTCGGCATTCACTCCCAAAAAGAGCCATTGCTTAATATTAATGTTCTCTTGAGATGACGCAATGCCTTGCCACTCTCAGTGAGAGGCAGGGAAGAATGCTGGGGCCTCACTCTGTGCCTAGCTTGCATGAGACCAGAACAGTGAACTTCCAGATGGAGGTAAAGAAATTCTTTTTCTCATTGCCTTGCCAGCGTGAGGTGTAAAATTCTAATAATCTGAATGAGCGGGGAGTCACCTAGGCAATTCGGCTGGTGGGTGCCATGTGTGAGAGAGAGATAATCATTAATGTCACTCCTGAGACAGGAGGGTCTTTATGGACAGAAATAGATCCCACTAGAGCATTGCACACAGCCTACTGAAGTGCGGACAGTGATTTGGAAAATGCTTTGAGGGCAGGAGAGCAGGTTTAAATCAAGTCCAGCAGCATGCGATTAGTAGATAAAATAACTACTCTGTTGCGCTTTGGTCTCTATGAAGTATCATGACTTTAAATTGTGTGTGACAAGTCATTGACACATATTAAAATGAAATGCTCTTCCCACGCAGCATTTACTCTGTGAAATTCTTTATATAAATGTTACAGGTAAGGGGCAAGAGAGAATAAAGTCTGCCTAACCGCTTATCTACCATACACAATACCCTGGAAAAGGAAACCGTGTTCCCTGCCTAAAAGTCTCTTTGCAGCATTAATATCAGCGGCAAGGACAACAAATTACTGAGAGATTATCTCCCAGTTTGTTTTTGTGTTCATCCATTCTTCCACAGTCACCCAACACACAAATAGATTCCTTCTTCATTTAGCTCTCAACAAACTCAGAACATACTTGTTTTTCTTTCCCTCTTACATTGTGAATTTTCACCTTTTGTTTAAAGAAACATGACTTCTGTTTCCTGCATTCAAGTTTCTAAAATCACACCCCTTGCACTGGGGGACAAGTAAAGGGAACTCAAACATAAGCACTGTGACTCCATGACAATGGGCATGATAGAAAAGACTGCTGTTTAGAGTCTCCTGAGTGGATGGCACACACAATACAGATGTGCTGGAGAGCAGGGTGGCCTATGACCCAGGCTGAATGGAGCACATTGCAAAATTTCCTCATGCTGGTCAATATGGCATGTGAGTTTAAATTCATAAATTGACTCTGGAAAATTCCATCCAATACTTTTGGAGCATGGTGGATCATGGGAAACTGAAATCAAGAGTGAAAAGAGATAACTATGTTACCTTTTATCTAGGTTGGAACTAGAATTGCGGCTATCCAAGGCAGTATGTTTTTACTTATAATATAACTCCTCAGAACTTTAAGCATTGCCATATTTAAACATGTGGGAAAGCTATATACATGGAAAACAGCGCCATATTTTATCTCATTGTAGAGCTCTCTTTTGGCAGAGGAGTAATGAAAAATTTTCATGCTTGTAAAATTTCAGTACACAATTTTATTAAAACCTATGGTGTTCCATGCATTTAATTATTATACAAAATAAAAAGAATGCAGTGAGTTAAGCTAGTATCTGTATAAGTAAATAGATGAAGAATTGGCTACTACATTTTGGTGTCCTCCTGGGCTAGACACATGGCAGATTCACTGGACTTTTCCCAGAAGAACAGTATGATTTATGGTTCAGCCTGTGAACTGTCTAAGATTGTCTCATTCCTAGTAAATGATTCAAATGAGAAGATAAAGGTCTCCTGGTGGTACCATCTGGCAATCATATCAAAACCACTTTGCGTATCACACTAAGTATTTATAAAGTACTTTCTTCTGTATAAAAATACCATATCCTTTTAACAGTCTAATAAGTTTGGTGATCAGAAGTTTCGGGGTTTTAGAAGATAATAGTCTCACTCACAGACCCTTGCAAGTTGTTATCATCCTGGTAGAAGGAGGAGGGAGGAGGAAGAGAAGAAACAAAATTCTTTATCTCTTCCTTACCCACTCCAAACTTCTGAAATGAGTTGAAAATTTTTAATGTAGCTAAAGTAAAATGAATCGTGCAATGTAAAAGGCAAAGTTTCATTGCAACAAAAATGGGGGTCTGGTTGTATTAAGTTATCACTGATACACTTTGAAGCAAGTGGTAACAGAGAAGTGAGGAAAGAACCCTAACAGTGAAACTCTAGGCTAGTCTGCTGAGCTGAGGTCTCCTTACTCCTCTGGACAGTCCAGGAAGAGGTCAAGGCCCATCCTGCCTCCTCACCAAATCCCTGGAAGTAAGTGCTGCCATAAATGGCTTTGAGAATTAAACAGCAGGACTGTGTTTAGTGAGCCATGGTTCTCATAGGTGTATTGTCTTCTGGAGTCACAGTTTGGCCCTCCACTTCTGAAAGTAATATTTGGTCTCTGGAGACAAGTCTGTAATCTATTAGGCATGATGTGCCTCTTCCATTTGGGAGGGATTCTTTTAATTTATAAGTTAGATTTTATCACTTCATTCAAAACCTTGAAGAAGCTTCTTATAGCATTTGGGAAAATATCTAAAGGCATTACCCTGGCCCACAGGGCTACTCACATATTGCCCATCAAAATCTCTCAGCCTCCTTTCCCCTCTATGCCATTATAGCCTTTGTGCTATTCTGTGAAGTTTCTACACAAGCTTCTAATTCGGGATCTTTGCTACTGCTTTTCACACTGCTTTCAGCTCAGTTTTTCTGGATGTCAGCATAGTTTGCTTGTGTTGTTTCTATCAGGAGACTATTCAAAGCATCTTTTAACAGAGAGTATCTCTGGCCCATCATTCTGGAAGAGGCACATCATGCCTAATAGATTACAGACTCGTCTCTAGTCCTGATACTAAATTCCAAGGAGAAAGAATCTGCCTTGTTCATCAGAGACCAAGTTCCATGAATCTCATTGTCGTTGAGAGCAACACGAATGTCACATAGTAAGATAACAGAACTTCTACAACTCAGTCTGAGGAGATGGTTCCATGAGCACGAGCATTTGCTGCACAGGCGAGAGGAGCTGAGTTTAAATCCCTAGAACACAGATGGGAAAGAAGTGGTAGCGTGCATTTGTGCCCCTTGCTCCAATAAAGAAATTGAAGCAGATACAAGAGAATTTTCAAAAGGTTCAGAAAGCTGGGTGTATAAAATGGAGAACAGCAAGAGACTATTCCTCAAACAGGTGCACGGTGACAATGGATATCCAAGGCTAACCTATCAGCTCCACATGGGTGTGCTGCACACATGCCTGAACTCACACACATACAAAAAATGCATGTATGTATGCGTACATGTATACTCACATACACACACAGGGTGGGGGGGAGAGAAAGAAATTTAAACTAACAAATCTTGATCTTCTACTTGATATACTTCTTATAAATAGAGGCTATGGGGAACTATGATGTTTGACCAGAAAGTCTAGTAGACCTAGGGAAGGAAATAGGTGATGACAGATATGCTAGAACTCTTCCACTGTGTGAATAGCTCTGTGAACATTTCCTGCAGACAAGCACAAATATTGCTTCACCCTAGATAATGTATCAGTGACAGACCAAAGAAAGTGTCCTCAAAGTCTATGCTGGTAAACTAATGAGTTGAATTAGGGTCCCTTCCATGACACAAAGTGAAGAGCTACAAAAGCGTGGGAAACTACTGAGTGGCTACACCACTACAGAAAATGTCTCTCCCTTCCCCCAGCCACTGTTAGCTCCACAGCAGTCTTCAAGGAGAGGCAGGGCTCCATGAGCCCCAGTCCTTCCACCATGATGGGAAGTTAATCTTGTGCAGCCCTCCTGTGGGGCATCACAGCTGTGATCACTTCAAGAGATCCACAACCATATCCTACCTAGAGGACGGCGTCCCACAAACAGGGAACCTAAGACAAATCTAAAGCCTGCATCTCTACCTCCATTTCTGCCAAGTAATGTCTTCATTGGTCCTGACTGTGGGATCAGTAAGACGAAAAGATGAGTGAAATCACAGCACTTTGAGAATTTAAAAACCCTTCATAATGAGGTCTTTGATGTGCTTTAAAATATTTGAACTCAAAATAAAAGATGGATGGAGCAGGTGAGAAAGTGTTGATTACCCAGGAGACAGATGTACAGGAGTTCATTATACAATTTTATGTACTTTTGTGTCTGTTACAAATTTTGAATAATTTATGAAGGTTGGGAATAAGTGCTGCTGTTATAAGTAGAATCAAGATCCCTACAGTCTCGTGATTTAGACTTTTTTTTATTGAGAAGATATTACAGTTGTCTTCCTTAAGGCTATTTATAAAATAAATTAAGCCTGGAAATTATTTCCAGCCCTACATCACAATTATCATGACAAAATGAAAATTAAAGTTTTACATTAAGTTTCAATGTAATATTCTTTAAAATATCTTTAAATTGAATTTAAGTCATTTGAAATAAGGACAAAGCCATTTCTAGGGTCCCCTTTCTCCTTGATGTGATGTTCCTTTGGTGGCTGCTGTGTCATTCATTCTACTCCCAAGAATGTCTGGGGATAGAAAATAAGTAACTCTCCTCTACTTAATGGCTGTGCCATCCAGACTTCCACATGTTAGTGGTTTTACTGCCGAACATCACAGGAAATATAAGACAACTAATGTAACCAGGAGAAATTTAGGACCCACATCTTAATTGCCATCCACAGATTTATTGCTAAGATGATATGTGAGATCCCCACTGGATTTCCCCTCAAACTCTCATAGTGGTGGTCCTTGTTTCCCTGAAATGATGAATAATAGAATTCTGTAGAGTTTACGGTCCTGAGAAACCTGGCAAATCTAGGTACCCTTAGTTTTTGTTTGTTGTTTGTTTATTTGTTTGTTTGTTTATATGACATCCAGATCTACCTAGAGCAACTTACATCAGGTTTTCATTTTCAAATCAAAGGTATCAGAATGTTATGGAAATCAGTTATTACATTAATTAAAATTCATTTAACTTAGTTGGATATCTACCACACATCTCCAATGCTCTTGATTTTGTCCAGTTTCACTTGTTTGACTAAACTTATGTAGATTTTAATTTTAAAATCTCCAAAGTGATATAATACTTTCAAACCAATAAGTGGTAGCCAAGTTTGAAAATCCAGATTATCAAATATGAATTTACTATACAGGAATACAAGAGATCCTTAGCAACTTCCTGGAGCACATGTAATGAAGATGGAGACAGCCCTATGCCATGGACTTTCCAGGACTGGTTAGTAAGTCATCTCAAATAATGGCATCTAAATAGTTAGCCAATTGCGTATCACGGTGAAATGCTTTCTGCAAATCAGAAAACTGAGTGTGAAGGACTGTTTGATAATTCCTCGAAGGACAATATAATTAAAAGGAAAATGTGGTCCCAAATGGGTCTTTGTGGAATTCTCTGTAGAGTTGCCACAAACTGAATAAACCCATAAACTTCAGAAGTCAATAGGCCACTTGGAACTAGTTTTGTTGTAGAGTAATAGATTGTAAAAGGAAGTGTTCTATTCCCAGCGCTTTGCCATTTCTGCTGCACGAGTTCCTTAGGGGAAAAACACAAATCTATAAATGGAATGGAAGTAGGGCGTTTTGAAATGATTTTATTGCCTAAAAGAATACCAACTCCAATAATTCCTCAGAGCACTTGGCAACAGAAGACATTTATTGGAAAGCAAAGAGTGGAATTCTATGAAGAGTATATTGAAAATTTAGGTGGATTCATTTTCCATCTTAGCAAATTTACCCTCTTAGAATGCATAAAGTAATTAAATGGAGCACCTCTAATAAACATAGTTTGTAGTTTGCTCAGGTTTTTTAAAGAGCTGCTCCTCTACTGAGTGGGGTCCTTTGCTTTCAAGATACTGAGCACTACTCTCTCAGGTAGAAAGTAACCACAACCATGGCTACTACTGAAATACTGAGTGGCGAATTTTAAAGAAGAATGTCTCAGAAAGAGACCTCCACCTTATAATCATAGCAAAAGAAAAAGCAAACCTCTCTGATATAAACGTTATATTTGCCCATTGTTTTTGAAGGCTACACTCAGTTGCTTGCTGAAGTCACAATATCGTGACTAGCACCAAACTCTGGTTCTTTGCCATAGGTATATCACACCAAACAGATCATAAGTCTACTTTTCAAACTAGAAATGTCACTATTGCTAGAAAAGAACAAACATATATAAAGGAAATATGTAGGTATATTTTTAGCCCATAAGGTACTCACTGAAACCCAAGGAACACCTCTAAGAAAAAAATTTGAAAGATATTTGAATAGTTCCCAGTAAACATGCACAAATTGTTTTCCTTGAAATATTTGTTCCTTGTTATTTTGGGAAATCTTCTTACTTATGCATTCTGTTCTCTTATAAAATTGAATATGCTTCACCTCCACACCCTATCAAAATTTCATTCTGAGTCTTCCCATCTTGGAAAACAAGAGCAGAAATGAGGGGAGCAAGTCGAGCCAAGAAGGACACAGTAGCAGGTGGGAAGCCTATGTGAGGCTCCGAGATTCTAGTCTGTGACCATATTCATACACCAGGATGAAACTAAAGAAAATGTATTTTATTATCCTCTACATTATAAAATATATTCCAGCTCTAGCATGTACCAGGCTCTATACTAGGCTCTGTCATACAGAATGGTATTATTCTCAGAATGGTATTGCTACTTTTACAAAATGAACAAAGAATTTCTTTGACATTAGAACAGTTCCCAAATCACATAGCAATGTTTGAAGGATTCAGCTCAAGGATACAATCACGAAAGTCAGTATACCTTCATTTTCCTCAGAATTGACCATCAAATAATTCATAGCACTATTTTTAATTTAAATAGGACCAACATTGTGAAATTAAATTTTTTTCAATAAGCATATCCAGTAAGGGAATAGCATGGCAACTTTATCAGGAGCTTCTGCAAATCAATGAGACAATGATGAAAAAAACTGTTAAGGAATTTGAAAATATACTTCTTAAAACAGAATATTCAATTGCATATGTATGAATTATTTCATTAGTGATCATGGAACTACAAAGGAGAACTATGACAAAATGTCATTACTTCAGTACCAGATTGCCACATATATAAACAAAATACGGATGAAGACACTTAGTCATATACAGCATTGCTAGTGTGTCATCCTAGCCCTTATGGGAAAGAGTAAACACTAAAGAAAATAGCAAAGTAGACCTGATCTGTAGAGGAAAAAATGGGGGAGGGGTTCTATCAGGGAGCGAGGAAGGAGATAAACAAAGAAGGAGGGGAAAGGGTAACAAGGGCAAGAAGGTCTGAAAAATTCATAAGGTATCATACTATTAAGTATTTATCTAAAATCCCTTTAATAGATATGAGTCTGTGTACAAGCACACACACCAATTGGTTATCCAGTACTAAAAATAGTGAGCTCTGAAAATACAAACATACAGACAACATCATAATGACAGACTGCATTTATATATTTAGGAATTATGTATCAGAAATATATATCTGCACACACATGCGTGTAACAAAAATTAAATAAAAAAGAAGTCTCTTGACTTGAAAGAGAGTAAGGAAAGGTCCTTGGGAGAATTTTGAAGGAGGAAAGGCAAGGGGGAAATAATGCAATTATAATTTCAACACTAAAATCAACAATTTTAAAAAGTGTGTATATCATCTATGACACATCAATTCCACTTGTATATATATATATATATATGAAAAATAAATTGGTGTGTGTGTATAGGAAATATATATATATTCAAGCATATTCAAATCAGTACTGTTCACAATAACCAAAAATTTTAGGTTTGTACCCAGAATGTTTAATCTGTGAATATTATTACCTGATATTTTAGATAAAACACTACCTTAGTTGAATTATTTAAAATAATTTAACGTCATTCAGTTATGTTCTTAAGTTATGTAAAATTTATTGCCCTAAACAGAAGTTTGTAGTATCTAAGTGCTAGCATTTTAAGGCACAGAATGTGTATACCTAGATATGTCTGTATATGCGATTGAGCAAAAGAACATACATAAACATACAGAACTTGCAGAATGAGAAGCAAAAACTACATGCTAAGTTTTATATAGTAAAATTTTGTGGAAGATTTTGTGTGCAACATTAATTCAAACAACCATGTTTTAATGCATATAATTAGTAGAAGTCATAATATTCCTACTTTATGCCATAGTGGTTTATGGCACAGCCTCTCAAAATAAAGAGAATTTTTATAACTATTATGCAGACTGAAAATAATCTTTTCCAAAATTTTTCTTTCCTATCATTTCTGGTCAAATCAGAAAGAAAAATATGTCCTATCATTTCTGCTAATAATGAATAGTTTGGTTGTTTTTCTTCTAGGGTTTCCTCAAAAGTTTTCCACAGAACCGGTATTAATCAATGAATAATGATATAGTTCAACCCAAAATTCCTCCTACTTAGTAATAAAGGCTATTTTAATACTTACATATGCAAACTAACTCCTCATTACCTCAGAGCCAGCTTATTTTCGGCTGATTAAGAGTCAAGGAAGGTCGTTCATACAGTTGAATACTAACAAAGTCCTAGGAACTGAGTCTCCTACTCATCTTCATGAGCACCAGACACAAGTTTTCCAAGCTGTGTTTGCTATCTTTTCATTGCTTTAATAAAATAGAAGAGAAATCTGACTCACAGTTTCAAAGGTTTAAGTCCATGGTCAGTTTTGCTTTCAGCTTTGTGGCAAGGTAGTAGATTATCCATGGCAGAGAAAAGCTGGTCACTTCAAGGCAGCCAGGAAGCAAAGAGAGAGCGTGAGAAGCAGTGCCAGGACCCCATCATCCCACTAAAGGCCACACCGTCTGTTGCCCTTTTATCCCACAATGACCTGTTTTCCAAAGCTTTCACTACTTTTGTTTACATCCAGACCTCAGTTTCCCTTCTCTCCACTCCTCCCAGTCCCATGCCAACACCTTCCTTCTGCCACAGTCCCCCTCCACTGCATCCACTTCTTTACCTTTGTTTCTCTTCAGAAAAGTTTGGGCTCTCCTATTAAAACTAGACTAGGCAACCCAGTGGTAGGAGGAAAGGGTCCCAAAAACATGCAAAAGAGTCTAAAACGACCCTTTCTCTGTAGTATTAGGAGCGTGGGCCCCTTGTTCCGTCCTGCCCGGCTAGCTTACACCTGAAATAATTACACAGAAACTGTATTCATTAAATTACTGCCTGGCCCATTATCTCTTACTTATTATTGGCTAACTCTCACATCTTGATTAACCCATTTCTATTAATCTGTATGTCACCACGAGGTGAGGTCGTGGCTTATCGGGAAAGATTCAGCATGTGTGACTCTGAAGACTCCGTGGTGGCTAGCTCTGCCTGCCTTCTTTCTCCCAGCATCTAGTTCCCGCCTACCTAAGTTTTTGCCCTATCAAAAGGCAAAGGCAGCTTCTTTATTCAACCAATGAAATCAACCCAAATACAGAAGGACCTCCTACACCATTGCTCCACTGTTATGAGTCCCATAAGAAGATCAAGCTACACAACTGTCCAGTATATATAGAGGGCCAAGGCCAGTCCCATGCAGAATCTCTGGTTGTCAGTTGAGTCTCTGTGAGGTCCTTTGAGTCTAGGTTAGTTGCTCTGTGGGTTTTCTTGTGGTGTCCTTGACCCCTCTGTCTCTCACAACCATTTCTCCCCATCTTTTGCATGATTCCCTGAGCTCCACCTACTGTCTGGCTATGAGTCTCTGCATCCGTTTCCATCAGTTGCTGGATGAAGCCTCTCTGCCTTCACCACCTCTTAACAGTGATCACGCCTTCAACACAGGAGCTTTTAGGGTGCATTTAGGAAGCATTTACTTTTATTTATTTATTTACTTTATTTATATCTTATATTTTAACTTTAGTATACATTAATTATAGAAAATTTTGTGTTTTGTTATGTTTCCATAGAAGTATGACATATTTTGATGAAACTCAACTCCCATTGCCGACTCTGGTCCCACTCCCTCCTCTGCTGATCTCCTTCATCCCAGTCAATTTTCCTTTTCCTTTTGTATTTTTTGGCTTTGATTTTTTGTATGCTTATGTACATGAATGTGTGTGCATGTGTACATGCATATTTGTGTGCATGTATGGTACAGTGTGTGCACGCGTGCGTATGCTGAATCAGGGTTTCTTTTGGAATCATGTGTGAAGGCTTATGTAAATAAACATGGGCAGTTGACCAGTGGTTCCATTCCTCAGAAAATGTGTCTCTTTCCTTAGAAACCATTAACTCATTATAATTCCTCAAAGAAAGTAGAGTCTTGTGATTTATTAATGTGGGTATCATTAAAATTACCAGAACAATGCTTCTTTCAAGTAACCAAAAGTCTAGGATTTGTAAATAAATTTTAATTCCTAATTGATTGCTCTAGTTGAATCTGTAGCTTAGCAGAAATAATATTGATCTAAAGGTCTAGTTTGGAATATTGGTTATCACCAAGAAATGTATCTAACCTTAGTTTCCTTTTCTAAAATAAACAGAGGCACTGCCTCTTGAAGCAGTGTAATTCTCTTCTGCATTTCTGACCATTTCAGCTTCTAGCAAACCCTGAGTTCCCTCATCATCCAGTTGTTAAGTCAAGAAGCTTTGATGCCTCTATCTACCAATCCTAGTGAAGTAGCCTGTCTTACTTTCACACACTGATGCAGATAGTTGCAGTAGCCTTTCACTTGCAGATCTACCTATTCAATTATAATTTTATCCATGCAGAGAAGCATTGACCTTTAATTATGCTTTCTCCTAGAGCATTTTATGTATAACCAGCTTGTAGCAGAATTGAACAATATATAAATTGTATAAAGTAAATGACTGTTTCGTTGGCCAAGGTAAATGTTCTGGAGAATATTAAAAAAATTAGCCATATAGTAAAGCTTTTTCTTGAAGTAAATATGAAAACACAAAAATAAGAAATTTAACTCTAACTATATTGTGTACACAATATTTATGAGGAAATTTCTTTATGTTCAAACAAACTGAACTCAAACTTGCAGGCACAGTTAATGGATAAATGCAACTGGAAGCAAAGGAAAGGCATTTTCCCATTATGAAAAGCCTTAGGAAACAATATTAGCATTTGTGTTGTCACGATAAAATGTTTAAGGTGTAAGTTTCTGGTTGTGAGATCTAGAAATGGACTCTGGGGCAGACTTCTACAGAGAGAGTCTATTGGGGTGACTCTAGGGAGCAATGTGTATAGAGAAATGACCCACTACAAGCCTGTGCCAAGGGAGAAGTTGAAACCCAGTTCATTCAGTGAAAGTCTTAAAAATCATCATGGGTGAGGTGTAGGACATAGGTACTACACACACACACACACATACATACACACCAGACACATAAACACATGCATGCCAGATACACTTGGCAAGGGGACATCTCTTCCCTTGGGTTTAATAAAGCAGCTGCAGGAAGTGAGTCTACCACGAACAACCAACAGCCTTCTTTCCTGAAAGCAGAAAGCTGAGCACCAAATGGGGTTCCTTAATATGCAAATGAAATGCCACTTTAAATGGCTGAAGATACAAGTACAAAGAGATTAACACAGTGAACAATTAGGAGCTTAGATTTCACAACCGTGAGCATTCCTGAGAATGCTTTGATCGGGGGAACTCTAGTTCACTAGTTTCAGTCTTTTCTAATCATTCCTTCTGTCTCTTTAATTCAGTGTATTCTACAAGCCACTCACCTCCAGAGAATATTTGACAATGTCTAGAGGCATGCTACCACACCTGAAGGAGCATGCTACTAAAACATGCATAAATACCCTACAATGCACGACAGCATTCTACTTGGACCAAAATACTGATCGTGGCAAGGTTGGAAAACCCTATTCGAAATAGTAGTTGCAGATAACACATCTTTGTCTTACTTCTTTTTATAATGTTCAACTGTTAGCTGCAAAGTGTTTCTTCAATCCAGCTTTCAGTATTTGACACACGTGTTTCAGAAAGATTGAATACCAAGACTTAAGTTAAAAGTAGCAGAGATAATCCTTGATACTAAAATCTTTCTCTCTACTTCTCAGGCAGGAGACTGGACTACATTTTCCAGTCTCCATAGTCTGAATGGCTGAGTGACAGAGGTCTAATCTGGAGAAGAGAATGATTAAAATAAGATCAATGTGTGACTTCACTAATCTCATTGCTTATTGCTATATAAAGAGATGGTTTTTCTTTTGATTCACAAGTGTTTAAAGAGTGGGAAAATAATGGAAACAAACCTCATGGGGAACATTCCATCAATGAGGTAAATTAATGCCATAGCGAGTGAGTGTTAAATTATAAAAGTCTACTTGCTCGATTAGGGTAAAAGCGGGCCTCTAAGGAAAGTAAGGTCTAATTAAAGTTTGAGATGTGCATTTAAAAGAAAGGCTCTCAGGAGAACAGTGTGGCCAATACAGCAGATAACCCGAGAACATATAAAATCCTTTGGCAGTGTAGGCCCTTATTTGGTGCCAGCACTGGTGAACATAGCTCTGGAGATTAATCTCAGAAGTTGATGGAGTGTGCCTCTGTCATGTCCAGAGCTCACTGTCTCCTGAGAAACAGCTGAGATGTGTGCAGGCCTGTACCACCAAAGACACCCAGTGTTCAGAGAAACAAGGACAATAGTATAGCCCTGCTAAACTCTGATGGGATCTGTACAACTCTTGAACTTTGAGTTATTAGACCCATACATAGAGTTCAATGAGATATGAGATCACATTCTCAAAGAAAGAGATAACAAAACCATGATCTCATCACAACAAAGTGTGTCAGTCGGTAGAGTACTGTGTTAACATGTGTTCAAAACTTTAGAAAGTAAGAGAAAAGTGAGGCAAACCACTTCCCTGTGTAGGTTGTACATATTATTCATCATTGTCCTCTGTTCTCATCATCTGTCTTTCAGTCGGCTCAAAAGCTGAAGTAAGAAGAACACTCTTCCATTGCTGGTGGGATTGCAAACTTGTAGAGCTTCTTTGAACATCAGTATGGCAGTATTCTCCAAAATCAGGAATCAATTAACCTCAAGACCCAGCTATACCAATTTTGGGTATATACCCAAAGAGTACTCAGTCATACCACAAGAACATTCATTCAACTATGTTCATAGCAGCATTAATTGTAATAGCCAGAATCCAGAAACAACCTAGATACTCCTCAACTGAAGAATGGATAAGGAAAATATGCTACATTTACAAAATGGAATACTACTCCGTGGTAAAGAATAATGACATCTTGAAATTTGCAAGCAAATGGACTGAACTAGGAAAAAAAACATCCTGAGTGAGGTAACTGAGAACCAGAAAGACAAATATTGTATGTGCTCACTCATAAGCAAATATTAGACATAAAGCAAAGGATGACCAGCCTACAATCCACCAAGAACATAGATAAAAAGAGAAGCCTAAGAGAGACATACATGGATCCACTTAGGAAGGAGAAAAAGACAAGATCTCCTAAGTAAATTGGGAATGTGGGGGCTGGACGGGTAGAAAGGAAGAGGGGAGGAAGGAAGGGGAGTAAGAAAATGTATAACTCAATTAAAACAATAAAATAAAGAAAACTTAAGACTGCTTTCCCTCTGGGAGTCTCACTTTCTCTGTTTATAAAATGGGATTGACTGTACTTACATACTTGTAGTAGAAATTAGACAGATTAGTGTATCTTGAGTTATTGTGTGGATTTTAGTCCATGATCTTGTAGAGCCGTTTGAACATAAATGAACCATCACATTCCTGACCCACTTAAGGTTTTTTTTGTCTAGAAAATGGAAATCATAAGATTTCATATTCAATTCAGATGCCTGTTTTATTGGGTTAAATGAAATAATATTATGTAAAAGCAAAAAAAAGTTGTGAAAAACAAAATCCCTTTCCAAAGTTCCCTGTGAAAAGTTTGGTTTGGAGAACTTCCTCACAGAAATGTGACATAGATAATATATAAGCCAATTCTCCAAAACCAGTTTCCCAAAATCCGAGTAAATGGATGTTAGACAGAGGGAAAATGAACCTAGGTAACCTCTTAGAAGAGCAATATCCTGGTTCCTGGTACCAACCTACAAGACATCCCAAATTCTACTTTTAGGTTCCAATTACCAGCATGTATGAGCAATCTACTCCATGAAATTGCATTTTTAGGTCTATTTGATAGCAGCTGGGTTAAAACACAAAAATTAGTGGGTAGACAGTGGAGGAAATCACAGAAAATTGGTGGACTTTTATCAGTGGTATTGTCCTTTTCTGTTCCTCAGGAGATATACTGTGAAAGAAATGGTTCTATATTTGCTCTCACATACCAGTAATAGAGAAGGATGCTTTATGGGACATTTTGAGACAGCATCTCTATATTCTGATTTTGTAAAGCATGTCTTTACAATTGGATATCACTCTCAGGAGTCTGGGGCTGTGGTCCCCATTTTCACTCTTTCTCTATTTCAAGGCACATATCACAGTTGGCCTTCTTAGTTCTACAAGATTTCTCTTTTATGCTGATGAAGTGAAAGTCCATGTGTCTAAACAATGACTTTATTTTCTTTAAATCATGCTGTGTTGTCTCTCTCATATATATATATATATATATATATATATATATATATATATATATACAGCTCAACATATTACTTATGGATCATTTTGCCCTTTCCTCAGTTAGATAGGCCATTGGCCTCTTGTGTGCCCCAAATGGCAAGACAAATTCTCTTTCCTCTGTGAAGAGCAATCCATATTCTGTTTTTAGGACAACAAACAGGATGGAGATCTAGGTAGCAAAATGTCGGCTACTTTGTCTTTCATATGGATCTTATCAAACAGACCCAGGATGTCTCTGTTGGTAGAAATCCCAATTCTTCTCAGTTTAGCACATCTTGTCACCAAACAAGGGTTACAGGTGTCAAATATGATTAAATCAATAAGTATCTCTATTCTGTAAAACACCAAGGATGATGACATTCCCCTTTGTGAGAGGATCATGGTTGCAAATGACACAGCAGCCTAGGTCACCAGGCAAGGAGTATTTTGCACCCAGAAACTCTTTCTCACTTTTCACAACTTAGACTTGATGTCCACAGATATGATATGACACAAAACAAAGTGACCCTTTTCTGTCATAGGTCAGATGGACATTACCTCTGGTTCTGTCAAGGCTGACATCCAATAAAACCAGAAGAGATGGTTTTATCAGTTCAGACTTGGCCATTCACCTTAATGGAGCACTGCACATGGACCTGTACTTCATTGGTTGTCAGGGCATTCTGAAGTCTTTTCCTTGGCAAAATTGTGATAGAAAGACATTCTCCTGTATTGAAGGGACTGGTGGGTGTGCATAAAGCAACCGTGCCTGTCATTGCACCCAGTTCCTCGAGTCTGCCATACACTACTGCTCTTTGTTGGGGACTGAAGAGCTAAAAGCATTTCAAATGACACTAGTAGATACTGGGGACTCTTGCCATTCAAAAGAGGATTACTATTGTAGTTTATGTTTGTTTGTTTGCTTGCTTGCTTGCTTGCTTGCTTGCTTGCTTGTAGTTTATGTTCGTTTGTTCATATTTGTTTTGGTTGGTTGGCATGTTTTTTTATTTTGTTAAGGTTTTTTTTTGAGAGAGTAACTCACTATAGAGTCCATACTGGCCTCAAACTTGCAGTCGTCCTACCTTGGTTAGCTGAATGCTGAAATGTGCCACTGCATCTAGCTTGATTGGTTGTCACAATTTGCAAATTTGGAAACAGCATTCATTTCATAAAATGTACACTTGAGAAGATAGAAAATTGTTGCTAGTCAGTGAGGTTTACCTCCACACCTGAATTATCCCCAATAGCTGTTCATAGGTTTGAAATTTACAACTTATGGAAAATACTCTCATATATTTATATATGCCAATACTTAAATGTATTTGCTGATTTTTTATAATAAATATCAAAAACTTATTTGTTTGATGTGGGAAGTCCATCTGTATATGTGTTGCTTTTATTGGTTAATGAACAAAGAAGCTGCTTTCAGCCAGTGGCTTAACAGAATATACCCAGGCTGGAAAAGATATATAGAGAGAGTAGGCAGAGTCAAGGAGAAGCCAAGTAGCCACCACAGGAGGCAGACACCTCCACAGAAGTTTGCCAAAACTTTGCCAGTAAGCCACATCCTTGTGGTGATACACAGATTAATGGAAATGGGTTAGTTTAGGATATAATAGCTAGCTAGCAACACGCTTAAGCTATTGGCCAAACAGTATTGCAAATAATACAGTTTTAAAAGTTTCTGCCAACAGAATGATGCCCAGGGTGGGGCATAGATCCATATAAGGCCTACAAAAACTTAAAAAAAAAAAGAGGGCTTCTAGACCCACAGAAACAGCTTGTTGGTAATTGCATATTTTTAGATAGGTTCTGTTGGCTGGTGGCAGGCAGAGGCATGGCTCTTTTAAGATAGGTCTTCCTGATTCAGCATTAGCAGTAAAAACTGAGGCCTCTTTAAAAAACATAGGCTTCCTGATTCACCAACACAAATGGCTCTGACTCTTTTGAGAGGTCCAGCTATGGAGCATTTAAATAGAGTTTGTGAGAAGAGTGTTACAACTTGCTTAATGGCAACATGGGCTCACTGTGTGTCTGAAAATGAGGCAGTGTTCATGTCTCACAGGGGCAATGAACAGACCTCTGCCGTGTTGGACCGGGTCCTGCATTCTCAGAGGTGACAAATGTAGATGGAGTCTCTGACTTTGGAAATTAAAAATATGTAATAATATGTGCTTGGCGAAATCACCGTATAACTAGATTATATACCACAAAATATAAATTATGAAAGTTATTATTATGAGTAAAACTTTCCCAATAGACCAGAAAAATGAAATTATTCATGTTAAATTCCACATATCAAATTGAAACTTTTTAAAAAGCAGACAGATGCCCCAAAAGACCATTTTGTTTCTGAAAATGAAAGTTTTCAGTTTATCTATGTTAGTACAGTGAGGAAGTCCTACACACACATACGTATATAATATATATATATGAATATATATGGTTATATGACATATATAACTTATTCATATATAATACCACTTCAAATCTCACTGTTTTTCTGTTTGACAGCATCTCCCTTTCCACTGCATATAATTCAGATTGTGCAAACTCATATTTAGAATCAAAGCCAGTTATATCTATGCCTAATTTCCTTATAATTTTGACAACACACAAAGAATAGGTGAATACATTACTTATTTTCTTTGAAGACAGGATGGCAAAAACTTTAATTCTCTTTCCTTTGTTAGATTTGCTAAAACAAGGATGCTTTAATTTATTAAGGAAATTAAATTTAAATACAATTTTCCTTAAAAATATCACAAGCCCACATTTTGTGGCTACCAGTCTCATTAAGAGCATTGAAACTGCATATGTTAAATAAACACCTGCCAAGACAGTGAGAAAAATCTAAAGTCCAGCATGATTCAAAACAGCAAATCGTTACCCACCCCATTTAGGAAGCACCACAGTGATGCTATAGTCAACCATAGAACTTGGCTGTTTCCCTTTATAGAAAGTGTTTCCGAGTGTGAAAGAAAAGTTGTGAGATATTTTATGGTCATAACCTAAGAGGCACATTCAATCAATAGTTTTAATCAATAACTTTTAATGCTAAATATGCTCACCCTCAGTCCATAAAATAATTGGCCACCAACTGAGGTGACTTCAGGGCAGGCTGATGTCCACGTAACTGCCACGTGGACTTTGCTAAGACACATTAAGGTATTTTGCTAATTACACCTCCTTACTTACTGCCAGCCTCTCTTTATTCCCCTGGTAAAACAAAGGTGAATTGGAATGAATAAAAATAATGTAAATTAAAGATCTCAGATGTTTAGTAAAACTTAAGGGAGGTTGTGCTTGTTGTGTGTCATAACACTGAATATAATGAAGACAAGACTTTCTCCCCAGTGCTCATTTTGTGTGTTAAATGCTTTAATCATTTTGAGCACAAGCGTTTGCCTTCATTATTCCTGCACAGCGAGGAAGGTCTAAGGTTCTGTTTTGTGTACAGTCAATGAGAACAGCAACCTACACTTAGAAAGTGATTTGTATTCAGGCATTTCCAGAGCTCTTTGCAAGCCATTCCAGATACTCTCTCCTGTTTGTTTATTAGAAGCATCTTCTACCTGACAGTTTAAGTGAGGTCAGAAATTTGTGAGCTGTATTGGTTTGCTGCATTAGATTTTAAAATACCGGGACTAGATGAGCACGCTGAGATGATGCTAGGGACTGAGAAAGTAGGCTGCGTATGACACACACAGTTGAAAGTTGCATGTTGTATATCTTTGTTCTTTGGTGTTATAGAATATTCATTTCCCTTCAACAGAGAGCATTGTTCAAAGTTTGCTTTAGTTATTTATTTAAATGTACTCTGAGGGCATAGTAGTTTAAACAACCTTCAAGACATAGTGAATTCAATTTGAATCCTAAGTATGTAGTCTTTGGAAAGTTATATTTAATCTAGGGCCGTTTTCTCCATGTTTAAGATAAGATATGAAGACCCACTTCCTGCTTCTGACGTGAAATACATGAGCTGATGCACAGAAACCACTGATGGTTACTAGATGGTATGTTAGTTAGTAAGGGTGTACACTAGAATAAAACTGTAGATAATGGAAGGTAATACCTTTGCATGCTTACCAAATACTTTGCCCCTGAGCTCCATCCCAAGCCCACTTTTAACTTTTCATAATAAGACAGGATTTCACTAATTTGCCCAGGCTGGCATGGAACTTGTTCTGTAGTCCAGGCAAGTCTTGAACCCCTGATTCTTCTTCCTCAGCCTCCCTCAATCTGCCTCATAGGCATGTGCAGTGGGCCAGACTAGGATTATATTCTTATTTTTTAATCTGATTTGTACCATAAGAAATTTTTAATTACAGTGTTAAATCAAAACTAAATGAAAAAAACTTGATCACCACCACCTATACTTGCTTCAGAGACAATCAATAATGGAAAACACGGCCCTTGGTGAAACCATTTGTGAGACTAGATGTCAACCATTAATTAATTACTGTTGTGCTGATTATCTGCCCATCAACTCTGTCAAAATATCCATCAGTGGTTTTATTTAAAAGAGGAAAGAGTTGTTTCAGCTCATGATTACAGGGGCTTTGCTGCAAGGCCAGCTGGTTTCTTTATTTTAGGTCTTGGTTGAAGCATAATGCCATAGTTTCAGGAACATGGAAGGAGGCAACTGAACTCATGGTATCAGGGAAGAAGAAAAAGAGATTGCAAAAGACAGAATAAGGCCTTGGGGGTGCATCCTAGTGAGCTGCTTCCTCCAAGGAGGATCTACCTTCTGAAGACTGAACCACCTCCTAACAGTGCCACAGTTTCCAAACAAGCCTTTGAAGCAGAGCCTATAGGGATATTTAAGGTCTGTGTCATAATACTAAATCAACAGAGCATCCAGTCTTGCATAAGCAGACTCAGTTTGACTCTCAAAATGCCCAGAGACGGACGACCAATGTAGAAAGAGCAGAATTATCTGACATGTCTTGCAGGAGGGATCATACATTGCTCTTCGAGCAGAGAAAAAAAATATTTAAAATGAAAATAAGTTATCTTCAGGATAAAAATAAAACCAAAAGAAGGGGGAAATGCTGAACTCTGGCTATACAGGCTCTTTTCCAAACACAGAATCATGGATTCATCACCAGAACAAAAGAAAAAAGAAAAGAACGGGCACCAGGGTCATAGCTACCAACTACACAGAGTCATACCAACAGCTTGTTGCATTAGTTTTTGTTTGTTTGTTTTTTAACCTGTGTTGTCATAACTGATATTGACCAGACCTATTAGGGATTTCTAGCCTATCCATGCCACAGGCAAACGTTAACAGATATTTCTGTTCCATCTAGTCCAACAGCTGTTCAGTCCCAAAGAAACACCCAGACCCCTTCATTAATTATAAACTGGCTAGCTAACTCTTATATCTTAAATTAACCCACAATTTTTATCTGTGTTAGTCATGTGGCTTGGTATCTTTTATCAGTGAATCAGTCTCATCTTGTTTTCTCTGTGTCTTGGTGACGACTTTACAGACTGAGCCTTTCCTCTTCCCAGAATTCTCCTATTCTGGTTGCCCCACCTATACTTCCTGCCTGGCTACTGGCCAATCAGTGCTTTATTAAATGAATACAAGGGACAAATTTTTTACAGGGTACAAGACCATTGTCCCACAATAGGCAAACATTCAAAGAGCAATTCAAAACAGCTGAAGTTGAGGTTTAAAACCAGATCTCACTCCAGCACTCCTGACTTTGTAATGGGATCTCCAAATCCAAAACTGGGAGTGTCTAGTTAGGTTTTCTATTGCTGCAACAAAACACTATGATGAAAACAACTTGGGAAGGAAGAGTTTGACTTGGCTTATACTTCATCAGCACTGTTCATCACTGGAGGAAATTAGGACTGAAAGTCAAACAAGACAGAAACCTGGAGGCAGGAGTTGATTAAGAAGTAGTGAAGGGATGCTGTGTACTGCCTTGCTCCTCATGGCTTCCTCTGGCTTCTTTCTCATAGAATCCAGGACCACCAGCCCAAGGGGGCCACCACCCACAGTGAACTGGGTGTTTGCCCATCAATCACTAGTTAGTAAACTGCCCTACAGGCCTACCTCCAATCCAATGTTATTGAGGCATTTTCTCAAATGAGGCTCCCTCGTAAGTTGACTATTGGTCATGTCAAGTTGACATAAAACCATGCAGCACAGGAAGTTTCTCAAAAAACCTGTCCCCTTCATGAGAAGGAGGATCCTGGCATGAAACTTTGTCAAGAACCACCTTAGCTCATGCTGTCAGCAGGACCTACAGGAAAAGTAGCTGAGGGTTCACTTCTTATCTAGGTATTCTATGCACTACTTCACCTACATCACATAGTTTACCTCCCACAAAAACTCCATAAAAATTATCATTTCCATGGGAGTCAATGAAGGCTGAGAAAAATAATAGGAACTTGTCCAAGATCATACAGTTAATGGCTGAGTGATGGATTTGGCTCTCAAATTCAGCACTCACACCAGTACCCAGGCCTCAGCATATCACATTTTGAAATGAATAGTGGAGATGCTGAAAAAGCAGGTTTCCACATGGAGCCATACCTCCTGGAACAGGGAGTGGCATGGGCTTGATGCTAACCCCAAACTGCAGACACTTAAGAAATATTTTTGAGTCAGGGACTCAAAGCACTTGAGGTGTGCATCAATTCATTGAATCCTTGCAATTGCACTGTATGGAGACACTCTGCCTCAATTTTCAGATGAGAAGACTGATGAGTAAAGTGATGAGTAAATGATTGGAGGAAAGAAGGCACACAGGGAAGAGAAAGGGTGTTTTTTTTTTACAACATAAGGGCTAGCCTATTTGAACACATTTCTTCTGGCATACAGCTCAGCTGAGAAACCCACGTTGATGGAGAGCTTCTCACACTGTTGAACTTAGCTCTCCTGGTATAGCATATGGTGTAGGAGGTCCTTATGTATTTGTGTTGCTTTCATTGGTTAAATAAAGAAACTGCCTTGGCCTTTTGATAGGGCAATACTTAGATAGGTGGGAGGACAGAAATGAATGCTGGAAGGAGGAAGGCAGATAGAGCCAAGCCACCATCAAGCTGCTAGGTCAGACGTGAATCTTTCTCGGTAAGCCATGACCTCATGGTGAACACAGGTTAATAGAAATGGGTTAGATCAAGGTGTGAGAGTTGGCCAAGAAGAGGCTAGATATAATGGGCCAGGCAGTAATTTAATTAATTCAATTTCTGTGTGATTATTTCAGGGGTTAAGCTAGCCCGGCAGCCAGGACAACAAGCAGCCTGCTCTCTCCCACTACAAGCATATACAAACATGTGAAATAATTCCCAGGTAACATATTGTGGCGGTTTGAAAGAAAATGGCCCACAAAGGGAGTAGCACTATTAGGAGGTGTGGCCTTTTTGGAGGAAGTATGTCACTATGGAGTGGGTTTTGAGGTCTCTCTTTCTCCAACTTCCCTCAACGTGATAGCCTGAAAGATAGAGCACTCTGGGTTCTAGCACCACTTCTGCACGTATGATGCCGTGTTCCCTGCCATGATAATTGGCTGAACCTCTGAAACGGTAAGCAAGCCTCCTCAATTAAATATCTTTTTTATAAGAGTTGCCATGGTCATGGTGTCTCTTCACAGCAATAGAAACCCTAACTAAGACACATATTCTATGAGCATATTTAAAATTTTATTTATAAGCTACTGTCTAACTCCTCAAAAGTTGACCTCGTCTAGTTGGCTCAACATGGCTCACTTCCTAGTTTCCTCTTATGCAGTAAACTCCAATCCAGATTGTCACACATTCTAGTCCTCATAAAACCTGAACGTTATTTTCACAGGCAGGTTTTAATGGCAGATAAAAAGAAAGCTTAAAACCCTCATTTAGGGCCAGTGTCTCTCATTAAGCTTTCCATGTTTTTTCCAGGTCTGGGGTTCATGGACCAATGCCTACTTACCTGGCTGGCTAAGATTAAAATGAGTAATAGGTCCTCTGTGCCTTCAGAATGGCTCCTAATGCATTTTTCATTAAGTTGAACTCCCACTTGGGGCCTCTTCCTGAGGTTCAGACAGAGGTAAGAGAGTTGTGAGCTGGCTTGTTTACTAGCATTTAAGCAGGGCAGTTCTTTTCTCACAAACGGTAACAGTTCTGTACTTAACATGATTTCTGGGAAGGTGGAAACACTGTGTTTATTTGGCCACCTGTTAAGAGAATACTGATTCATTAGGACAGATTTTCAGCTGGTTCACATTTCAGAACTTTATTAATATATTTTATAGAAAAGTTGGATAGCATACTTCCCACAACATATACTCACAAATATGCAAATACACATGAACACACATTATTTATTCACATGCATAGACATAGTCATGTATAGACATAACTTGTTCATATGCTGCTGTATCACAACTATACACATACCTCTTAGCGTTTCTAGTACTGTGAAGATACACCATAACCACAACAATTTTTATAAAGAAAGTTTAATTGTCGCTGGCTTGCAGTTTCAGAGGTTAGTCCCTTTTCTTCATGGTGCCATGCAGGAAAAGAAGCTGGGAATTCTACATTTGGGGCGGGAGTTTTGAGACAGAGTTTCTTTGCTAGCTTGGGCTAACCTATAATTAGCTCTATAGAACAGACTGGTCTCAAACTCACAGAGATCTGCCTGCTTCTGCCTCCAAGTGCTGGGATTAAAGGCATGTGCCACCACCAACTGGCAATTTCTTCACCTTGATCTGCAGACAGCAGAAGCAGCTGTGTATTACCCTGGGCACCAGGCATGGCTTAAACATAAAAGACCTCAAAGCATGACTCTACAGTGGCATATTTCCTCTGACAAGGCCACAGCTACTCCAACTGAGCCACACTTTGGAATAGTGACACTCCCAACGAGCCAAACATTAAAAAAAACATGAAACTATGGGGAGGGGGTCTATTCCTTGTCAAACCACCACAATATACATGTACAAAAATTACATCACTTACATCAAGATACACATAATATACCCATACATACAGCACACATAGTCACAAAAATAGTGTATATACTGATATGTACAACCCCCCCCTTCTCTTTCTCTCAGACACACACACACACACCTGTAATGGGCTAAAATGTGGCCCCCATTTATATAATGTTCTAATTTTTGAAACTCATAGCTTTATTTGGAAATACTCTTTGCTAATACTAATAATGATTTAGAGATGAAGAACATTAGCCCAATTATCCAGATTATCCCCAACATGACCACAAGTATCTTTATACTGTCACGTAGAAGCAAGAAGTGATCTCTCACTTAGTAAAGAGAAAGGAAGGTGAAGAGAGACAGAGACAAGAGCAAGAGGGCCCCTGCAAAAGGTATGCAAATGCCCTCCATAAGCCGGAAGGGTCACAGATCTTACCATGTAGTCTTATAGGTCATGCTACCCTACCAACATGCTACATAATAAAATCATCTCCTGTCTCAAATGTCTAGTCCCCAGAGCTGTGAGTTACCATCAGCACAAAAGTCCATGCGCAGTGATACATACTGTAAACCCAACACTGGATTAATGGTTAGACGCAGGAATATTAGGAGTTCAAGACCAACCTAGGCTATGTGAGAACATATATTTTTTAAAAGGTTATGACTAATCCATATAGACTTGTAAATTTTGTACTAGAATCCTTATTTTTGAGTCTTCCTGAAAATAATCAATGTACCTATATCCTTGCTACATACATCCTTTAAGGCCAGATGTTCCAATTACAGCAATAACTGCTTTGTGTGGAGCATGGAGAGCTGCCATGCATTTTCATGCAAGTATTCTATGAGACTCTTTATAGCACATAGTACAGTTCTGTTCATCAAATTCCATACTTATGTGATCCTTCGTGTAGATCACTCTGGAAAAATCAACTGAGCCTATCTGTTTCTTACCTAGACCTGTTAGGGCCCAAGTCATTTTTCAACCATCAATCTTGGCTCAGTTTCCCTCTCAAAAATATTAACAATCATTTGTCCAGATTCTCATAATTACCTCTTCTCAGCTAGACCACCTTCTCTACATTCCTTGTCCAGGCATCCCTGTAAACAGTCAGTGTGTGGTAGTGCCACAGTGTCTTGCCCATTCTGTCTGGATAGGCAGCTGGTTATTACAAAGGACAAGGTCAACAAGACAAAACGACAGCCTACAGAATGAGAAAAGATCTTCACTAACCCCACATCAGACAGATTTATGATCTCTAAAATATACTAAGAACTCAAGAAATTGGTCTTCAAAAGAACAAGTAAACCCCCCCCCCAAAATGGAGTACAGACCTAAACAGAGAACTCTCAACAGAGGAATCTAAAAAGGCTGAAAGACACTTAAGGAAATGTTGGACATCCTTAGTTATCAGAGAAATGCAAATCAAAACAACTCTGAGACTCCATCTTACACCTGTAAGAATGGCCAAGATCAAAAACACTGATGACAACTTACACCAGAGAGGTTGTGGGGGAAAGGGAACACTTCTGCTTTGCTGGTGGGAATTCAAGCTGGTACAACCCCTTTGGATGTCAGTGTGGTGATTTCTCAAAAAATTAGGAAACAACCTTCCTCAAGACCCAGTAATACCACTTTTGTGTATATATCCAAAGGATGCTCAATCGTGCCACAAGGACATGTGCTCAGCTATGTTCATACCAGCATTGTTTGTCATTGCCAAAACCTGGAAATGTAACATTTATCTCTCTGCAAAATACTCAAGTCCAGACTTTCCCAATTATTGCTTGCCATTCCCCATTCCTTGACTGTGAGATAATGCCTTCAGGGACGTTTTTCGATTTTTTTTATTTTATTTATTTATTTATTTTTGGTTTTTTAAGACAGGGTTTCCCTGTAGCTTTGGTGCCTGTCCCGGAACTAGCTCTTGTAGACCAGACTGGCCTCTAACTCCCAGAGATCCGCCTGCCTCTGCCTCTCGAGTGCTGGGATTGAAGGCGTGCACCACCACCACCCGGACGTTTTTCTTCTTACCACCCAGGGGAGGGTAGCAAACTCATTTCCTTCTCCAGTTTTCCTGCTAAGAGGACTGTCCAGCGTTAGCTAGGAAGCTCGCTGTGGACAGAGCTCCTGGGAGGAAGCAGGAGCCTCTCACTGGTAGAGTTCGTACCCAAAGAGAAGCAAGTCTAGTTTGGACTGTACCTGAAAGAAAATGAAGGAATGGACTGAAGAACAATGGGGTAGCAACTCCTGCATTTTCTGTATATAAACAGACCAGCCACGGTAGAGGTCAGGCTCCAAGACTATAAACGGATCTAGGCACAGGGGCTCAGAGCAGTTACAGCAACAAAGGCTAGGGAAGGGTTGATTTAATTTTTCAAAAAAATAAATGAATGACACGTCCCTCAAATTTCTCCCTGGAGTCCCCATTTCTACCTCACTCCTCCCCCACCCGCCCACACACTTTCTCTCAGGCTTTCAAGGCAAGTCAGTCATATGCAGGTGACAACCTTTACTGGTGTCAAGATGAGGATTCTGCCAGCAAATGGAAATGTCACATTTAGCCAGACCTTAGACGAGAAAAATAATTACCGCCTCTCACAAAACATCAGCCAGGAAATGCCCGTTCTCAAGAAGATAAGCAGAATGCTTTCTCTATCTCCAAATCTCACTGAATCCTCTTGATGCAGCTGAGGGAAGCCGTATGTCTGTGAGATTAAATGAGGAATAAACGAAGAAGGCATGGTGGTAGGTACCCTGTGTGGGAAGGAAGTCCGGTCCTCATCTTCATGGGGTCACAATATTAGGCAAATGTCACTCGTTTCCACTCAAGGACAATGAGAAAATCTTGGCATTCCACTGTGGCCATGAGCCCTGGATACACTCTAATGCCTTTTCCCTCTTTCTAACCTAGGAGGATTTCTGCCACCTGGATGTCAGGCACTGTTGTTACCGCTGTCTGGATTCAAACAGCCTCTTGCTCCCCGTGCTTTTGCTTCTCTCGTTTTTAAAATAGTTACAGTGCTGAGCTGCAGGTGTTTGCTCCTCGAACACTATGAGATCTATAAATATCTTAAGTTTGAGGGGGAAAATTGCCTAATGTTTACCTAATCTGCAAATGAAGAAATGAAGCATTAAAATAATCTGAGGGTTGAGACTTTTGTCTTGGCGTCTTTTCCTTTATTTTACTTTTATCTGTTGTTCCTCCACCCTTCCTTCCTTCCTTCTTTCCTTCCTTCTCTCCTTTCTTCCTCTTTTCCTTCTGTCCTACATTTCCATCTTATTCTGTGTATCTGTAGACCTTGGAGAACAAGTTGTGGCACATAACTATTCGCTCTGCTATGGTGAGGTCAGCTTCAGCCTTCTCAGAATGCCAATGAATGTCAAGATCTCACCCTATGTGTTAGAGAAAACCAATATACTGCAGACTCAGACAATACAGTGTTCATTCTGTATTTTCCCTGCTATTCCCCAGATGAAGAAATGTTTCCCCTACCCATGGGAGAAGTCTGCAATGCTGATATATATAATGCTGCTGTATAATGCTGACTTACTGAAATTATGGGACACGAACCACTGGTCACTTGGATTATTTTAGCAGTGTCATGGTGGTTGAGGTGACAGGAGAGAGAGTCTATGATCAATTTGTGACTTAGAGAAACTCTGAGCTTAAGGAAGCAAGGTATAAAACAGCCTGGTGGAGGACTAAGGAGATGGCTCAAGGAGTAAAACCACAGAGCCCTGAGAGCCTTTAAATATAAAAACACGATGGCATATGAAGCAAGCAGGAAGTAAAAAGCTCACTGTATGATAATATTTAATTTCAGGATCCTATCTTATAAAATAGCTGTTTATGACATTTTCTCACTTTATGTTATGTATTTGAAAGAGAGAGTGAGATGATGAAGAAAAAGGAAGAGAGGATAGATGAATGACAGATAGACAGGCCAATGATATACAGATATGTGAATAGGAGGACAGATAATGAGAAAGACATTTAACAATGTATTTATCCAACATTACATATTGCTATTTATCTTCCCAACAATTGTTTTGTCATGTTACTTTCACTTATTGTTTTACCACTAAGACAGATGAACACACAAAAATAACACAAAAGGAAATTATAGAACAATCTCCTTGATAAACATGGACATTCTCAGTAAAATGCTTACAAACCAAATTAGAGAACATATCCTGGCCTCTCTTACAGAAACCATGGGATCATCTCAGTAGATGCGGAAATGGCCTTTGATATATTCATTCATGAGACTAGGATATTTCAAGATAATGAAGGCAAAATATAACAAGCCTCTAGTCAATATCATGCTCAACAGGAAGAACTTAAAGCATTTCCACTAAAATCAGGAACAAGGCAAGAATGTTTACTCTCTAAAGTCCTAACTAAAGAAATAAAACACAGAGATAAAGGTAATGCAACTTGGAAAAGAAGTCAAAATATCTTTATTTGAAGATGGTGTATTTCTGTGTAGAAAAGAGCCGGGTGAAGCCAGGCTGTGGTGGCGCACGCCTTTAATCCCAGCACTCAGGAGGCAGAGGCAGGCGGATCGCTGGGAGTTCGAGACCAGCCTGGTCTACAAGAGCTAGTTCCAGGACAGGCTCCAAAACCACAGAGAAACCCTGTCTCGAAAAACCAAAAAAAAAAAAAAAGAGAGAGAGAGAAAGAAAAGAAAAGAGAAAAGAAAAGAGCCGGGTGGTAGTGGTGCACGCCTTTAATCCCAGCACTCGGGAGGCAGAGGCAGGCCAATCTCTGTGAGTTCAAGACCAGCCTGGTCTACAAGAGCTAGTTCCAGGACAGCCTCTAAAGCTACCAGAGAAACCCTGTCTCAAAAAAGCAAAACAAAACAAAAAAAAAACCAGAAAAGACCCTAAAGATTACACAAGAAAACATACAAAAATCAAGAGCTTTCTTTCTTTTCCTTTTTCTTTCTTTTCTTTCTTTCTTTCTTTCTTTCTTTCTTTCTTTCTTTCTTTCTTTCTTTTTTGTTGTTGTTTTTTCAAGACAGAGTTTCTCTGTGTAACAGTCCTGACTTTTCTAAAACTGGTTTTGTAGACCAAACTGGCCTCAAAGTTGATGTAGGATTCCCCTCTGTATGCTATGAATATATTTTATTATCATTGATTATTAAAGAAACTGTTTATGCCAATGTCTTAGTAAAGCCAGGTGGAGGTGGGAAATCTGAACAGAGATATAGAAAGAAACTAGGCAGAGTCAAGAAGACGCCATGTAGCTGCCAAAGGAGACAGACACCAGATGGAACTTTACCAATAGGACACAGCCTTGTGGCAAAACATAGATTAACAGAAATGAGTTAATTTAAGATATGAGTTAGCCAGAAATATGTCTGAGCCATTGACAAAACAATGTTGCAATTAAAATAGTTTCTGTGTGACTATTTGGGTCTGAGCAGTTGGGACACGAACAAGCAGTCTCTGCCTGCATAAAGTTACTGAGATCTGCCTACCTCCTCTGCCTCCCAAGTGCTGAGATTAAAGGTCTTTGCCACCATTGCCAGGAAATAGCCTTCTTATATATCAAATGAGAACCACTAACAAGGAAATCAGAGAAGTGATTCCATTCTTAATAGTCTCAAAAATAAAAAATAAACAAGATAAAAATATCTTGGAATAAACCTAACCAAGGAAGTTAAAAACCTGTACAATAAGAACTTTAAGACAAGAAATCCATGCCCATGGATGGTCAAAGTGGACAAACTACCAAAAGCAATCTACAGATTCAGTGTAATCCCCATCAAAATTCCAACATGATTCTTCATAAAAATTTAAAAGGCAATCTTAAAATTTATGTGGAAGTATAAAAGACCCCACATAGCATAATAATGCTAAACATAAAAACAGTACTGGAAGTATTACTATTCCTGATTTTAAGCTACATCATCAAGTTTTGTCATGAATAAATATATAAATGGAAGCAAATGTTGCCCCTGATATAGGTCCAAGCTCCTGATTTTTGACAGAGGACAAAACTTCACATTGGAGAAAAGCCAGCATTTTTAACAAATAGTGTTGGGGAAACTGGAGGCTCTACATATTGAAGAAGGAAACTTGAACTTTAACTCAACTTTGATAAAAATCAACCACATTTGCATAAAATACATTAATATTAGAGTAGCAAATTCTGAATGTTCTAGAGCAGCAGTTCTCAACCTGTGAGGTACAATCTCTTTGGAGATCAAACAAGCTTTAACAGAGGTCATGCAAGACCACCAGTAAATAGATATTTATATTATGATTCATAATGTAGCAAAATTATAGTTATGAAGCAGCAATGGAAATTATTTTATGGTTTTGGATCACTACCACATGAGGAACTATATTAAAGGGTCACACAGCAGTAGGAAGATTGAGAATCATTGCTCTAGATGAAATAGTAGGAAGTATCCTTCACAATGTAAGCTAAACTAAGGGTTCCTAAATAGAACACAGGTCATGCAGGCAATAGGAGCAACAATAACTAAATGGGACCTCACAAAATAAAAATCTTTTTGAACTGCAAACTGTTAAGTGACAGAAAAGACAGCCTTTAGAATAGAAAAATATCTTTGCTAGCTATATGTCTGAGAGAATATTATTGTTTAGAATCATCAAAAACAATTTAAAATGGGCTATGAAACCAAATGGAAAGTTCTCAAAATAAAATAATGCAAATAAAATATTTTCATTTTTTTCAGCATCCTTAGCTGTCACTAAAATGCAAATAAAAACTACTTTGAGATTTCATCTTGCTGTAGCCAGAATAGTTCAGATCAAGTCTTCTTCCCAATTTCGTCAGCCTCCCCGTGTAACTCATTGAGTACAATGATTGCGGCCCTTATGCTTAAGAGTGTAGGGCAATGCACAGGGGCAACTTATTAAGGATCTAAGCACTGAAGCAACTGACTGTCCCTCACCTAGCAGCCATCAACTGTCAATAACCGACCAGTTAGGGGTGGGGTTTCACGAGTCCTTCCTTTCGCCAGTATGGAATTTTGACTATTCTTATCACCTTTACTGCTCAGCACATATTACACTCGCAGAAATAGACAAGTGTTACCTACGGTTCAAATATAAAAGCAGAATAAATTTAAGCTAAAACTGTTATTTCCCCTTTTAATGTTTGCATTTTGCTGCTACAAGATTTACTTTTTCTTAAAAACTAAACTAATTTATTGTTACTCCCTAAATTTCTCATGATTTCAATTGCATTTATGAAACCTGAAATTATTTATTTGAATTTATCTCTAATATATGACTACCTGATTCATCCATCTGTTCAAGAGAAACAGCCTCCAGCTGAGTGCAGTTGGGCTGCAATCTCAGTACTTGGGAATGTGCTGCACGAAAATTACAACTTTGAGACCATTCTTCTGTCTCAAGCTTGCTAAAATTTGTGTGCTAAGAGTTCTACTCTCTTCTATACAAGTAGCACACTTAGTATCCTGCTTCCAGAACCAGGTAGTATATTGCCAGAATAGCATTGCCAGTTGAAAAATCAAAAGACAAGAAAAATCAGAATCCAGCAAAATGTCCTAATGTGTGATTTAAGGATCTGTCTTCTCTCTTTACACTGTGCCCACACAGAACACTATGGCCCATTTCTTCATGAACAGTAGACATAACTCCCGCCAACTCTTTCTTTCTTTCTCATTAAGTTATTATTTTTTTTAAAAAAAAAAAAAAGACAGATCCTAAAGAGGGGCCTATATCTATTGTCCATGAAGGAATGAGTTGTAGTGTTGTTCTGTGTGGGGACTGTATGAAGAGAGGAGACTGAGGGGTCTGTCTATACCCATGAAGGAATGGACCGTAGCATTCTGTGAGAAAAGGGAAACAACAGAGCCATGCAAGACAGCAAGTCTGTGTTCGACCAGAGCAACGTCACAGTGAAGGGACCTATCTCACTGAAAACACAATAAGCTACCTCCAAAGAAACCTGATATTTTTATATATAAAATTGGAAAAAGAAGATGCCTGACTTCTCTACAAATGTCTGAGTCATTTTGATGAGTAAAAAGGAAGCTGGAAGGATATGTAAAGCAGGGGCAATAGTTTAAGACCAAATTCTGAATCATATCCTTTATGGGTAATCATGAATATGCAGCGCTCATGGGAATAGTCTCCAAATGCTTTCCAGACAGTAAAAAGAAAATTGAAGTTCATAAAGAATTTTATATATCTTAATGCACACACCTTATTTCTGCAAAGAAAAAAGGAAACCTAAATTCTCCAAATAACACAAGTGAGTTGTTAGTTCTAAATTTGAAACTTATGCAAACACAGTCGGATTGTCATCAAAAATGGAAGGTTAGTTTTAATCTCGTTCTACCTAAAGTACCAAGTTTTTAAAATTCAATGTGATCGAATTTTGTAGGCTTCGCAAGTTTATTTTGTTTGAAGTTCCTGTTTTATTTTTTTTAATCTGGTGCATTTTAAGAGACTAATTACAAGTGGCTAATTATCAAAGTAAGCCAGGAATTTGCAAAAAGGACCACTGCTGTGGTTAAACAATCCCCACTCCTTGGTATTCACAGCAAAGAGAGTCATGAACTCAAGACAAAGGCCCACACTAGAGCTTTTATGTGTTTACCAGAAGTAGCATGTTCCCTAAGCCATAGAGAGGACTATCCAGACATTCATCCTTCTTTGAATTTGAATACAGCTACCTGCCGGCTACTCATTCATTGCTGAGTTTTACTTACAGGTGTTTATGGCTGCAGTTGCATTTGTAGCAGGTGCTGCTGGGTTCACATGAAAGCCCCCAGCCCTTACATTTTCTGCTTCTGGGGTCCATGGCAAAATATACCTGAAGCTCTACCTGTGAGTTTGTTTGTGATGGTGTTTGTTTTTTTCCAACAGTGGGGGCTCCTTCCGTCTATGTTCTCTGTAGGTAGTATAGTCGAAGAGTCATGGGGACATTCTTCAGCCAATATGGAAGCTGGTGCATCAACCTGCCAACTGATGTTCTTTGTGTGGGCTAATTCTGGGTGATTTCTATTCTGCCTCCCAGAGGTCTCTAATGGAAATCGGTTCCATTAGCTGAAAGCTGTAGCTCATTAGCCACCATAATTGGTTTCTTTCCCTTCCAAATCTCTTTTCATACCCTCCTGTTGGTCTTTCCTGGGATCATAGCCCAAATCTACATGTTCCCACATTCTAGTATCTGATTTCAACAGAGGAAAAAAAAATCAACCTGAGGTTATGCTGTTTTAATACTTGAACACCAGTAGAGATTTGTTTTAATATTTTGTATTTCCCTGGGTTGTTTTTTTTTTTTTTTTGGTTTTTTGAGACAGGGTTTCACTGTGGCTTTGGAGCCTGTCCTGGAACTAGCTCTGTAGACCAGGCTGGTCTCGAACTCACAGAGATCCGCCTGCCTCTGCCTCCCGAGTGCTGGGATTAAAGGTGTGCGCCACCATCGCCCGGCTCCTGGGTTTTATTATATAAAATTTTCTATTACGGTACAAAAGGTAATATGCCGATACGAGCATCCATGAACTACTATAATCAGCTACAAAACTGAATTTCAACAACATAATGATAATCAAAATCAGGGAAAGCAAGTTTCTGCAGGATGATTCATGAATATACACTGTGGGGAGGTACGGGTGTGTGAAGGCATGTGTAAGTGTGTGTGGGGGGGGGTAGGTCAGAGGTTAATATCCAGTGTTTATTCTCAGTAGCTTTCTTATTTTTTGAGACAGTATTTTTCACTGGTCTGGTGCTTTGACTAGGCCAGCTAACCAGAGAAAGAGTCCAGAGATTCCCAGACATGCACATGTCTCTAACTCCCCAGAACTGGGATTTAAAACACATACCACTGAGACAGAGCTCGTAAGTCTCCATTTGGATTAGTTGTGGTTTTCTATAATGGCCTCTGTCTGTGGCAAAGAGAAGTCTCCTTGATGGGTGTGGGTGGAGACTACATTTACCAGTGGATATAAAGACAAATCTTGAGTGTAGTTAGGGATTAGTAGCTGGTTTAGTAAAGTAGTGGTTATAGGTCCTCCTCCAAAATCCATAACTTCATTAGCTGAGTGGTAGACTGGGATTTCAGTACCAGGCATGGTTTCCCACTCGTTGAGTTGGTCTTAAGTTCACTTAGAGAGCTGTTGGTTACCACAAAGAACACAGGCAACTAAGAGATGCTAAGATTGAAATAAAAAGTTTTCCCTAGGAAAGAGCACACCAATTGATTGCTCAATATCAATGGTCAGCCCTGAAAACATACATACAATCTACATGATATAGACTGAGCAGTTACATTTAGAAATACACATGTTTAAGCATATGTGTCTATACACACATGCATGTGACAGCAGTTCCTGAAAAACAGGCCATGAATTTGAAACAGATTGAGGAAGTGTAGAGGGGAGAGTTTGGAGAGAGGAGAGAGAGAGGAAAATGATGTAATTATATTTGAATCTCAAAAATAAAAGAACAGGGCCGGGCGGTGGTGGCGCACGCCTTTAATCCCAGCACTCGGGAGGCAGAGGCAGGCGGATCTCTGTGAGTTCGAGACCAGCCTGGTCTACAAGAGCTAGTTCCAGGACAGGCTCCAAAACCAGAGAAACCCTGTCTCGAAAAACCAAAAAAAAAAAAAAAAAAAAAAAAAAAAGAACAAAAATCCATATACCATCACACCCAGATTTTCTAATTGTTCAGCAAGAACTTTACTAACTGAGCTGTCTCCCAAGCCCTGGATAAAGACTTCTTTTCTTTCTGTCTTTCTTTTTCTTTTTTTTAAGAGTAGGGCACATAATGTTTGGAGAAAGAACACAGGACCTGTTTCTCCTCGTTCTGGGTTGTGGTTTTGTTATCCACTTCATGATAATTCATCAAGCTCTGTATTTACCTGTGTGCTTTTTGATTCCCTTCATTACCTTTTTGACAATTTTGATATTCAAAGTTAAGCTTAAAATCAGCTACTTTCAATTGCCAATCAAACTCTAAGGAATTATTTTCTTCACAATTTTGATTTTTATCTTCTTCAAAAAATTATATAAACTGGAAACTACGGAAACTAAAAAGGAAATGTTAAAATAAGAACTACGTAAGCATATTTATCCTAATTGAACATGCTCTGATTTATTCTCTTGGATTCTTAGATTGAATATGCCAGTGGTAATTATTCCTGAATATATTGGCTTTATTGCTCACACACTGGTGATCGTTTAACATTTTCAAAAAGGCAAATCCTGAGTGATGTTCAATTAAAGCTTCAGACTCAAATGTTTTCCAGTCTCGCATATGGCCTTTGTAAAGGATTAAGATGCAAACGGTTGTCTTCTAATCTTACGAAAGGCTTAAAAAAGTCAACATCTGCATAAGGAATGGAAAATACTTCTCTCTTATAAATTTCTAAATGAGTAACTACAAATCAAGATTTTTTTTTCCCACTGTATTGCTGCAAAATATTTGAGAAAGGGATAGGAAAAATAGTTGTTAATTTTTTTAATTTTCCTGTTAACAAGTTGCTCGTTAATGATATATAATATATAATAAAATATATATAAAACCCATGGTGGTTATAATTTAACGTTTTCCTCACAATTAAAATTGGCAGAAGGTTCTTTACTCAAAAATATGCTCTCCTGTTCCTTCTCACAGTCATCCCTCTGTTCCATATGTCCTCTGTCCCTCTGTCTCCTCTCTGGAGGCATTTTCTGGATGGTCACTTACATTGTTATCCTGTGATCTTACCTCTAGAGACAGACATAAAAAATAATCTTAATCTGTACCACATATTTTAATTGGTTTATATGGTATTTTGATATCTAGTTTCTTGAGTTCTTTTTTTTAGTTCTTTATATATTTTGGAGATCAGTTTGTAGTGATTTTTCATTTTTATTTTAATAAATTAAGCTTGCCTGAAGATCAAAGTAAAACAGCCACCTTGGTCAGACTTACTAACCAGGAAGTGGTGACACACACCTTCCATCACAGTAGCCACACTAGTTGCCGCTAGTAATAGAAACCGGGCAGTACTGAGGCCCGCCTTTAATCCCAGCCCTAAAGAGGAATATAAAAGAGGAAGAGACAACTCTCACACACAGTCTCATTCTGAGATTCCTCGTGGCAGGATTGCCATTTCACACTGAGGTAGAAGTAAGAGTCAGTGGCTCGCTATTTTGCTTTTCTGACCTTCAGATTGAACCCCAATATCTGTCTCTAGGTTTTTATTAATAGTGCTGCCTCAGTCCTCTGTCTGATGTGGGGCTGGTGAAGATCTTTTTGAAGAGAGGGAGGGGCAATAATGTGAGCAACGGTGTCAAGACCACGATGGGGATACTCATAGAAGCAGCTGATCCGAGCTAGAGAGAGCTCACTGACCTTCGACGAACAGAAGGGAAACTTATAGAAGGCTGAACTAGGCCCTCTGAATGTGGTGACAGCTGTGTGGCTTGATCTGTGGGGCCCCTGATAGTGAGACCAGGATTTTTCCCTAGCCAGTTTCCAACTGGCTCTTTGGAAACCATTCTCTATGAAGGGATACCTTACTCAGCCTAGATATGGGGGGAGGACCTTGGTCCTGCCTCAAAGTGATGTGCCCGACTCTGTTGACTCCCCATGGGAAGCTTTAACCTCTCTGAGGAGTAGTGGGTGGGAGTGAGGGTAATGTGTGGGTTGCAGGAGTAGGGGAAGGAGTGGGAATTAAATTTGGTATGTAAATTGAAAAAAAGATTGTTTAAAAAAAAATAGCCAGTGAGTAAGTTGGTTTCCATTGTGTGCCCCTCAGTCTGCAGGAAGCCTTGTCCATCTCTGCCAAAGTAGGTCGAAGGAAGAACCAAACAACTTATTTTCGACAAATTCTTGTGCATGGATTATGCAGCTTCAAGGGACTAAGCCTCCATATCCATCTTCTACTCATCAAGTGCCTCAAATGGCGTTTGTATTTGTAAGAACCCCTTCTAGATCCCCATGTATTTGGGATTCTTTTGGAAACTTCCCCAGGAACGAAAGAGTCTACTATAGTATTCCTGCAAGAGGCTCATTTTTTTCCTCCCAATTTATTTCTCTGAATAACTCCACTAATTGCTTAATTATATATAACTTTAAAAAAAATAATTCAGGAGCTAAAAGCAGTGGCTCACAACAGGAATCCCAGCTCTGGGTAGACTGAGGCAGGAAGATGGTTATGAGTTCAAGATCGATTTGAGTTACATACTAAGTTTAAGTCCACCCTTGACAAATTTGAGACACTGTCTCAAAAAAAAATTAAATCTGATACTGATTAAACAACATCGCTTTCTCTCATTGTTTCTCTCTGTGGTTGCTTTGTAGGATATACTTAACTTTCTAAAGGACACCAAAAATTTGCTGTACCCTTCCATTTTGCTTCAAGTAAGGAGAATTTTGTCATTTTTAGCTTTTGGATTTTATTGAAGATTTTCCTAGGTAACCCAGGCTCACTCCAAACTCATGATGCTCCTGTCTTGCCTTCCTCAGTACCTAGGGTACTGGTTGTGTCAACATACTAGGGATTTTGACAGGCCCCAGCCCACAGTCCCCAAGAGCATCATGATTCCGCCACTGATAGTCTCGCCTGCATCTTTATTTTATTTATTTTCCTCTTGGCTTTACTCTGCATCATGTATTTCTTTCCTTGTTGTTCAGTTGCATTTCCATTATTGTATTCCAAGACTCCAATACCTTCCTACCTCTCATGTTGATGCACTTTCCATTACCTTTACCTGTTCTACCTCCTCCAAAGGCTGATACCCCCTCCAGAGTGGTTCATTAGTTTGAAGATGGGTTCCTAGGTTTAATCTCAGTTTCTGCTCCCTCTATTAATTCATTTTTCAAGGCACTAAACTAAAAAATAAAACACGAAAAGAGAACTTTCCCTCAAGTAGTTTTAAAAATATATATGGAGGCTACCACTAAAGAGCCACAGCCACGGCTCATGGCTCTGCGCTACCCCATGACAACAGGACTCGACAAGGGCGGCAAGGAAGAAATTTGGCAAACTGAGGCACAGCTGACACTGCTGACACCTTACCAAATGCACTAAATTTATGGTAGATGTGACCCAGGAGCTGTGTAACTCTGTACCCTATGAACAGCATGCCATAGAGCTGTTCAACATCTCCTAGTGGTCTCAAGTTCATCTCAAAGAGAGTCAAGATGCACACCCATGGCAAGAACAAATAGAAAAAAACTGAACAACACCCTGGTGGCCATAAGGAAGCTGCTTCCAAGAAGGACTAATCACACCTTGTCCCTTCCCTCTGTAAACAGTTATGGCCCCCAAATTAATTGAATAATATTAAAAAAAACTAAAGCCTCTATAGTTATAATATATTAGGGCTGTTGAAAGGCATAGAAAAAACAGGTCAGTGCAAGTTAGACAATAGAGAAATGTATTTAAACAGACATGAGAAGTACTTAATAATAATAAAATGTGTCATTTTAAATCACCAGTGTTGGAACACTAGTAAGAAATTTCAAGATAAAATAAGATAATGGTTAGCTACTTACTTCACATCAGTAAAATATTTCAGATACCATTAAAGACCTAACTATAGTTAAAACATGTAAAATATACTAATGATCTTGATATAGAAAAGATAGGAGGCAACACTTAAAAGAGACATGAGACCAGGAATAATAGGCATCATTATAATGAGGGATATCATAAGAAAATATTAAACCTGAAAATTAAAATGGTTTCTTTGCAATTTAAATAGTATCAAAAAGTGATCATCAGCCAGAAATAATATTATCGCTTCTTGAATTTCAAGGATAAATGTGGAAATATAAAAAGAATCCAACCCAAGCAGTGCAACAGTTTCCCAAAGGCAAGAATATATTACAATCAAGATTCCATAAAACAGTAACCAAACTGACTATACAATTAAACCACAAAAGCAACTTCAAAGTTTGAAACATTGAAAGATTATAGACTCTTTGACCAAGATGCACTAAGAGTAGAAAAATTTGTCAAACTATAAATTTAAAGAATCAGTCAAACAGAAATTTCAAAAAACAAAAATCAAACTATTCTAAATAGTTCCTGGGGTAAATAGGAAATCAAAGCTATAATTATAGATAATTTAGAAACATGGGTCCAGAGGAGTTCTGGTTCCTGACAGATCTGACAAATGAAGAAACAGCTTGTGTTGCTATGCTGTCAAAAAAATGTAAAAAAAATGAAAATAAAAAGGAAAAACAAATACAAAGGAAGTAGGAATGAAAGGGAGAGGTTTAATTCAAAGAACCAAGTGCAGAACAACAAAGGAACATACTTCCAGGATCTCCCTCAAGAAAGGAAATGATTCCTAACTCAGTGCTTTTTCTTGATCTCTCAAGAAGTATTTAAGTTGGCGATGAAGCTACAACATGCTTCCTATAGTTAGGAAGCATTGGCAGGGAAGCCATTCCATAAGGCATTTATAACAAATTGAATTTCATCAAGATGCTTCCACCTGTATGTTCCTGCATTTCCACACAGCAACACTACGGTATAATGGACTCATCTCTCGGTGGCACATGACTTGTGATCTATATTCATTCTTCTCTGAAACAGACAGAGATTTACCCATGGCAAACAATGGAATAGGACAGAGGAACTGTTATGTGAAATCTAAAGCCAAAGCCGTGCCAAGGAAATGTAACCCTGATCTCCTCTGCTCCCTCCCTCTCTCCCTTCACTCCTCTTCCTTCTTTTCTCTTCTCTATGTTTATGGAAAGTTAAACAAACTATAGAGTTAGGTAGTTGAACGTGTGTATGGGCACACACCTGAGATCCATTCAGCAGGCCAAGGAAGAAGAGTAGAGTTCAAGCTTAGCCTTAGAAACAGACACTTCTTATTTTAAAGCAAAAAGCTTGTTACATAAAATAAAATTAAATTAACGTATCTTATATTAGGCTTTTAATTCCAGCACGCAGGAAGCAGAGGCAGGTGACTTCTATGAGTTTGAAGTCATTCTGGTCTATTAAGAAAAGCCCAGGCCACCCAAGGCTACATATTGAAACCCTGAATCAAACTAGCAAATCAAAAATTAAGACCAAGAATAAATTTTTCCAAGAAATATGAGAGATTAGTGATACTATAGAATAGGAGCCTTAAGTCAAAATAAAGCCAAGTAGAAATGTGAATATTTAATATATCATAGTCAAAAATTCAAAACTGATAGTTGGAATTAATTGTAAAATCTATAAAAATCTGTGAGAGGATAAGAAACTGAAATCTCTTCTGTGCCTTTACATTCCAGATTAAGCTACAATAAGATTTTTCTTTTATTCAGGGGCTCGTTTCTTACTTATCCCCAGAGTAATGTGATACTGATTTCTGATTCACAGGAGCACTGATTTGGGGACTCTTATAAACTTAAAAGGGGATTACTGGATTGCATACTTATCAAGAAAGTAATGACTTACCCTTCTTTGGAGTTTCGAATGAAAGTAGTAAAAATAGTCAATGCATGCAGAAGATTTTCCAAATCATAGGATTGGATTCAACTAATTCCTCTTTGGGGATACCCAACATATGGGTCTCCACCTAAATGACTTTGTTTCTTTCCCAAGGGGTCATGAAAATATGGACAGTCCTCAGACAATTTAACACCTGTGCTTGTCTAGGGCTTTCCAATTTTCAGGACATTTTTATCTGCTTTTTCTGCTTAGAATATCATAGCAATCCCATGCAGTTTATATACCGAGCATTATTACTGGTCCTTCTTTATGGACAACAAGTTTGAGGTTCCCATGTGATAGGTAATGAACACAATGATACACAGCAGAGATGGAGTTCACATAGGATAGGTCATGGGCTCAGAGGTACACAGCAGAGATGGGATGGTAACAAGTTATGTCTGTAACATTGAAAGGGAGCTCTCTTCATATTCCACAGGATTTCCACAGGCTTCTGACCCAAGAAGCCATGGAACAAGAGTAGTGCTAGGTTCCACTGTCCATCCTCTCAAACCCACTCCGCGCCTCTTTCAATTACAATGATTGAGAATACACAAGTTATTCATTGTGTTGATAATGGATAAAAATCAGGCAAAAGACACAATATAATTTGAAAAAAGAGAATTTTCACCTTCCAGTGGGATGTGCTTCCTAGAGAATATTGAGGTAAGGAAGCTTCCTCTTTCAATATATTATAACATAAAAATCAGCCTCCCCACATCCATTCCAGGTTCACTTGGTGCATCTCTCATCTCCCCTGTGACAGGAGGAGGAGGCAAAGCTTTTGAAGATTTAAGTAGGCCATAAAAAGAAAGAACTAATGAATGAGATTAATGACTTCATGAAAAAAGAGAAGCAACAGCTTGTGGAAGCGCCCTGCGACATGGGGCTACAATGAGAAGACAGTCAAGGACAAACCACCAGACACAAGCTCTCCCAGCATCTTGATTTTAGACTCCCCAGTCTCTAGAACTGGGCAAAACAAATTTCTGTTGTTTAAGCTATTCAATGCGTGATACTTTCTTATAGATAACCAAACTAATGCATTTAAGTTTAAAAGTAAAATTTTAAAAACCAATCTTTATCTTTTAAAATGATAGCCACATCTAGGCAAAGCTTCTGATTGACAGTGATATGAAAGACTTAGTGTCTGCAAAGACCCTTGATGTTTTCTACAAACCCCACTTAATCTTTGCATCAGTCCTGTCATGGTATTTTTACTGTACCTCTGCCTGAGTATGAGGTAAGTGTAAAGAGAACACTGCTAAACACCATGCCCTATGCCAGAAATAATCATAAAAATATATGCACACGACCTAGTGCCAAAGCTTCTTTCCAAAAACAGTAAACTGCGCATGATTCAAGTCGGAGAGGAAGGCAGAGGCGAGGCACACAGCTGAGGGATGTTTAAACTTTTATGTCCGTAGGGAGCTCTAAGGCAGATGTAGAACCTTAGAATAGTTCATCATTGGACTCTGTTCTGTGCAGAGAAAAGTGTTCCCTTACTTAATTCACAGCTGTAACAGTAACTGCTGAGTGCCAAGGAAACATTGGCCAACTTAAGAACAGTAGCGCCAAACAGGTATTGTGGGTCCTGCCTATATAAAGCCAGCATGTCAGAAGCTATGGCAGGATAGCTCAGTGCCAGCCTGGGCTACAGAGTGAGATCTGTCCTCAAATAAGCAAAGTAGAATATTTTTAAAAAGTAGCACCTAAAAAAAGAGAGAATTAAAGTTTCATTTATATCCTAAATTTTTTTAACACAATCTACCTATCTAAATATTTAGAAGGAATGGGTGATTTTTCTGACTTTGAGGTTCTAAATGAATGAATTCAAGCTTTACTTTATTCTGATGATAATAATGATGGCGGTGATGATTATAGTAAGTTGCATAATAAAGTCATTTTCATACAAATATATAATGTACTTTTAAACATATTTACCACCCTAATACTTCTTTATCCTCCCCTTCCTTACCTCTCCTACATCCCAATAGTCCCATCTGTTTTCCCAAGCAGTTTTAGCTTCACTCTCGGGACATATATACGTATAAGATTTTATGAATCTTATAAAATCTAGAACCCACAAACGGGAGAAATAATGCAATGTTTGTCTCCCTGAGACAGGTTTAATTTGCTTAATATAATTGTCTCCATTTGCATCACTTTTACTGTAAATGACATTTAACTTCATTCTTCTTTATGGCCCCCCAAATTCTACTATGTATATAAACCACATTTTCTCAATATTAATTTCTTTGATATATTCCAGTACTGTTCGTATTCACAACTGATTCACTCTGCCTGAGCAGATTACTTTTCCATTAGATTTTATCTCTGGGGGAGCCATCAGCAATTCTCCAGGTCGTGGTGTCAAGTCACAAGCTGCAGGCAAAACCTCGGTGAGCTGTGTTCCCTGTGTCTGTCCCCTTCCCAAGCAGCTGAGCCCACAGTGCGGCTCTTGTGACCTGCTGACCTCATTCTTGAGCTTTTCCAATATCTACTAAGCAGAACAAGAAATACCTTGGGTTCTAAAATATGCACCCTCGTGTCAAATAAGCAGAGACACATGGACCCACACACTGTGATCTGATACACCCAAGTGAACACCGGTTGCATGTATCAGTAGATTTCTCATACTGAACATTAGACCTTTAATCTTGAATCCAAGGGAATATAATAGAAATATCCAAAGTTTCTAGTTGAGACATCTGCTTTGAACCCACTCAGGGCTCTTAGGCAAAAACATTGCTGAGAACTCAGAATGAAAATGTCTGAGTAACTCTAGCTTTATGAACAACAGGACCCTGGAACTTCCACACCACTTTGGTGTTCAGGAGACAAGAACACGGTCTTTCAGAATTTATTACTTGCATATATACCATAAGCCTTGACTTAGCTTATAATCAGTATTTTACAGATTTACCTCAATAATTTAACATGACTCTTCAGCCCATATAATATATGATTCAGGCATGTTCAACCTTTTGACATTGTGATACATGTCATCTAAAATGTTCACAGTGGAACACTGTTCGGTTGAGTTATCAAAATACACAATTGCCAAAGAATCTCATAATGTTCTAAATAAAAGTACAGCTTTATTATGGGTCATATTCATTGATCTCCTAGATGACATGGAGCTTGCCTCTGTGTGTAGCTGAGATGCATATAGTAATATGGGACATCACACTAAAAATTTAGCATCCTAAATGACCATATAAGTACATGGTTATCTCATGCCTCATAAAACCAAGAAGACAGTGTGAAGAAGTCTGCCATGTGCCGCTCCTGATTATCCATTAAAATGCTCTTTCTTCAAAGGACAACCATTTTACAATTTGAAATTTGAAATAAACTAAAACATTACAAGGAAGCAGATCATCCCTAAATGTTAAGGCTCCAAATTCCTTATTCTAAGACTTCTAAAAAATCTGTGCTTCTTATATGAAGATGGCTACACAGCAAATTAACAGAAGCTATGTCCCCTAACTGTGGAGGAGTTTAAATGTAATGTATTTCTCTTCATTACAAGGGAGCCAACTTAAAGGAAAGCGTTATTTTTACAGTCCAAAAGAATACACTTGAAAATACTGATACCAATTAGTAAGAACTAAGTACACTCTTCGTCTATCGCAGCATCGTCCTCCAGTAGGAACGGTTTTATTTGCCTTTTAAATTAATATAAAAGCAGCATTTTTCCTTGGCAAGAGAGAAATTGTTTTGTATTATTTACCTAGGCTGCATCTGTGTTTTCTACAAAAACAGTAAATACGTTTATGGAGCAAGACATGTTTCTGTTACAATATGAATAATGCTCTTAAGCACGCCGGAGACCCTAGAGTGCTTCCCAGAAACTACCGCTAAATGCTGTCAAAGTTATTAAGAGCACGGGATGGAGATAAAGGTGCTCATGGCATGTGCCCACTTGATTATCAGCAGAGGAACATAACTGGATGTCTGCCAGAACAGCAACCACCAGAAGGCAAGGACCAGGACTCCTCCAGGCATTTGGAGAACAGTTTGGCTCCAACTCATTCCTGCATGATACATACTTGAGTCTGATTTCTCCAGGAATGCCCCCGGACCCAGCCACTCAACTTGGCTAATTCCTGACACCAGCGGCACTAGGTTACTTTTCATCTGCTCTGAAAATGTCCTAACAGAGCTATTTCAGCAGCTGCCCCTTATTCTCTGAACTATTTAACTGGACACATGTGTCACAAGGAGCTGATAGTTAGGTCTTGCCTGTGCTCACTCCCCGGTGCAGCCACATCAGAGATCCGCTGTGAGCAAATCTTCTCAGACCTCTCAGATCCCCTCAACCTGAATGTTGATGACAACATCCGTTCCCTAAATATTGACTTACTCATTCACTTAACACTTATTCTCTAGTTTGTTTGGCTGTGCCTCCCTGTAGTGGACATTCTTGTGTGGGAAGGAGGGAAATCTTACTAGTATCATTTCATAGGGGTTTAAGAGAGAGAGTAATCCCAGTTCCTTCCTAATATCTCTTAGACCATTGGCATCATCAGCTTCACTTATATATTTATGTTATGACCATGAAATTCATTGTTGCTGTTATTGTTTTGAGTCACAGCTGTTAGATGACTTAAGAAAAACAAAAACACGAGATGCAATGTGTGGGAGCCAAGGTATAAAGTGCTTGCTGACCAAGCATGAGGCCCCTGGAACCCATTTAAATCTGGGTGTAGTGGGTCACTCCTGTAATTCCAGCAAGAGGAGGTAGGGGCAGAGGATCCCAGGGGCTCAGGGGCCATCAGGTATAACCAGTCAGTGAGCACCATGTCCAGTGTTAGGCCTTGTCTCATAAAAACAAGGTGGCTAGCAATAGAGGAAGACAGACACTCCGTGTCACATGCCACCACCACCAACAACAAATAGTAATAATAGCAATAATAATTATCAATCATAATAATAATGATAATAACAACAGATACTGTTTAACCTAAATTTTTTCCTTCTTTACTGCTACTTTATTGTTCAGGTGAGAACTTCTTTATTCTACATTTATATCTATAGTTTCATTTCTGAAGAAGTAATGTTTCTTACAATGGAAAGCCATGGGTAAAAATCCCATCTTTCTTTGCCTGGTAATGTGTTTTCATAGCCACCCTTGCTTCTACTCATAGATTTTTTTCTTTGCCTTTGATATGCTGGTGGTGTATAGATCCTGCTTTGGGTTCATGATTTGTGCTTCATGAACCTGACATCCAAATATTGATCATGAGATTTGGAACCTTTGAGTCACTATCCCATCAAATGTTTCTACTGCCCTGTTCTTATCTGCTAACATCATTATGTGCATTGCCCTGTGTGACTGTCCCACTTCTCCTCCATTCCCAGCTTCAACATTTTCAGATCTTTACATCTTTACATTTGAGTTTTTGAAGCTTCTATGGCTGTATTCTTAAGCGTGCTATCACTTTTTTTCATAGGAATGAGCTCATGAGCCCATCAAAGGCATCCTTTATTTTTGTTACAATGCTTTTTATTGCTAGAATTTTTTTTCTCTTACAGTTTCTGTCTCTTCATCTATATTGCCCATCTGTTCTTGCATGTTGCCATCATTTTCCATTAGATCCATTAGCATATTAATTTTTTGTTTTAACTCTCTGTTATGATAATTCCAAAATCTCTGCCATATATAAATCCAGTTCTGTTGTTCTGTCATTTCAGACTGGGATTCCTGGCTTTTGTCAGGCCTTGTCATTTTCTCTTGAAAGCCAGACATACTGTCGCAAGTGGAAGGAACTGGGGAAGCTGAGTCTTCGACATGGAGATTTTATGTGTATCTGGTTAGGTATGGGGCTAGTTCCTATTTTCTGCCACTGTAGGTGTAAATGGCTACCCTACCCCCAGAGGGACTTCTTTTCTCTCCTTTTGCTTTGGATTCCCTTGAAGCTGCTTCTTCAAAGGAATTGGTTTTCCCAGTTGTTTGTAGATATCATTCCCTTCATATTAAGAGCTCTGTTGATGGGGTGGCAAAGTGGAGAAGTCAAAGGAATTAGGTGTTAGCCTTAGTCTTTTAGTAAGCCTGAGTCCTTAAGCTGTAGCTCTACAGCTTTTTCTTTAACCTCTGGTGCAACAAGGAGGCTGAGTTTTAACTGGACATGTCCTCTCCTGATGCCCCCCCCCGTAAGTTGTGAATATGTTTTATTACCATTGGTTAATAAAAAAGCTGATTTGGCCTATGATAGGGCAGAATATATCTAGGTGGGAAAGCTAAACTGAACAGAGGGAAAAAGAAGGCAGAGCTGAGGGAAAGACAAGCAGCCACCAGAAAATCAAGATGTGAGGTAACACCAATAGGTAGATTAATAGAACGGGGTTAAGTTGTGAAAGCTAGTTAATAATAAGCCTGAATGAATAGGCCAGACAGTATATAGTTAACATGAAGCCTCTGAGTAGTTATTTTAAAAGCAGTTGTGGGAGCAGGCAGGTATTGAAACTTCCAGTTATACTCTCCCTCATGGCTTATTTGGTCTTTCATTGAATCATATTGGTTAGACATCAGTAAAGGAGTATCCTTTGATGTCTTTCTTAGATTATGCTTCATGATTTAAAATGGTTACTTTTTACCTTTTTTGCATCAAGAACTAAGATTTCCTTTAACCTTGACCCTGTGCTCCTGGTTAGCTCTTAGTTGTCAAATTCAAGAAAGACGGAAGCTTTTCTCTGAAATCTTTACTCCATATTTGTTCATTTAGAAAATTTTGTAACATGAATATTGGCCATGCATCACTCACATGCTTCTCTTCCAACTCTTCTGTACCCCCTTCCAAATTCGTGATCACTTCTTTAATTATTAATATATATACACACATATACATATATATGCACATATGCATACATATATACATATGTATGTTCTTCTATGTCCGTTTAGCACTGGGCTGGATACATGTCTAGGGCTGTCCACTTAGAATCGGGCAGCCTGTGCTGGAGCTCATCCCTGGAGGACACAGATTCTCCCTCTCTCAGGAACCATTGTTTCCCAGTCTCCCAGTTATTCATCCACCCCTTAAGTGCTCCTACAGGTGCAATTTCAGCTACAGTCTCTCTTTCTCACTGGTCTCTCCAATTCATGCCACAGCAGTTTGCTTGGCGACCACAGTTCGCTCATGGACATAGAAGGAGTTTTTGATTTTCAACTTAGCATTGTTCCTGTGATACAAGATTGACAACTTGCAAGGTTCCTGCCTGTCTGCTAAGAAACATCTCCTCTTTGATCTCATGTGTCTAAAGTGACATGAGAATCAAACAGACTCTAAAAGACCCTCCCAAAACGTATATGGAGTTTTACTTACTTGAAAGGAGGGGATTGTGATATAAAAGACTAAACTATTTTTTTTCTTAGTAGCAAATAAAAACATAGTTTAATATAAACGTCAACCCTGTTTTTATTTTGTAAGGTTGCTGTAGAGCCCCTTTAGTAGCTGTTGTGAAAAAGACTGGACCTAGGAGAACAAGACTGGAAGCTAGAAAAATGTTCCAAAGAAAGAGAGAGAGAGTGAGCACTGGTGGTGCAGTATTAAAAATAAGAGTGAGACAAACCCTGGTATCAGCTGCACTCAAGCGATGTCCTTTAAACTTTCATATTCGTGACTATGGACAAAACATAATAATTTTGTTATCATCATACTACATATCTCAAATGTATGTGTGAAAGGATTTTCCTTAATATAATGAGATACCAGACACCTATCTTCAGTGACAGGTGGAAAAAATTGAGGGTTTAATATCCTCAGCAAACTAATTATAGGTCATGAGATTACAGGTAATTTAGAGGAGCTACAAAATCCAACATCTCTATTTCCACCATCCCAGGGACAGACACCCCTGTGACAATGCTGTCATTCTCCTTTGTGAGACCAAGGCAGGATGGCAGGCACTAAATAATGCATAAGCTACCAACATTCATGCTCATATCCCTTTTCAAAAAATAGTGAAGTGTCTCTTTTATAGTCCACAAAGAATTGAAATCATATGGTGAATCCTGATAATTGCTTTCAGCAGGAGCTCTTGGCACCAGCTCCAGGTTCCTTAGCTCACTCATGTCGGAAACAGAGACTGTCCCTGAATATAGATGAGGACGGCACCCAGGGAGCATCCCAGCTGCAGAGCTTTCCCAAGGCTGCAAAAATCCGGGCCAGCTAGAAATCCTGCCTTCACTTCTTTCCCAAAGATTAGCATTTACCCCACCCACATCGCTTCTTTCCTATGAAGTCAGGCTGAAATTTTACACACGTCAATAATATCCACAGACAAATGGTGAGGTTCTTTCCTTCACCTCATAATACAGCAAGATAACTATATTGAAAACATAAGAGAAGATAGAATCTAAGTGTGCATCATTACTAACATAATTACTGGACCACACAGAGATGCACAGACATTTCGATTTTTATAGAGTCTGGTATGAGAAGAACTACGAAGGACAAAGGGGTAGTGGAAAGAATCACTTTAACCAAACACACTGTCTCCTTTTCTGGCCTCTCCAATCCCTTTCTTTTGGTCTTCTCTAAGCTCTCAACTTTCAAGATGGATTCTTCTAACATCTCAATTTGATCTCCTTGAGGATTGATGAGATGGCTCAGTCAGCAAAGTGTGTGTTGTGCAAGCATGTGAACCTGAGTGGGAATCTTTAGAACCCTTCAAAAGGCCAGGCATTGTGCCAATGTATCTACAGTTCCAGCATTGTGGAATGGGGATCCCTGGAAATGGTTTGCCAACTAGCCTGGCCAGCCACAGAGCTGTTAGGTTCAGTGAGAGATTCTGTCTAGAAAATGAGGTGCAAAGTGGTGAAGAAAGATCTGATGTTGACTTCTAGCTCACACACATAAAAGCAAACACATGTTTGTGTACCCATATATATATA
>JABTXL010000002.1:17174367-17192174 GCA_025134845.1 Neodon shergylaensis | reverse complement strand
ACCTATATTTCTTCCAGAGCTCAGAACTATACACATACTTGATACCCAGAAGATATTTATAAAATTGAGCATCAACATAGCAAGCGTAATTATATTGGAGAAGTGTGATTAGTGACATGCCTAGGGTTTGGTTGGGAAGACCTGCTCCCTTACAGCTGTGTATGAAGAGAGGTAAATATAATGCCTACAAGAGGGAGAGGGGCAAGCTGAGAAAGGAACTGAGCAGTCAATCTATCCATGGTAGTTTCACCATGCTTTAGTTCTTTGTAAAACCATGAAAAGCTCAGGCTGCTTTTTAGAAGAAACTGTAAAGAGAAATCAAACCAATTCATCAAAGCGTAATATTTTACTATATGCATGCTTTCCTTTGGATTATAGCTTCTAGTTATTCATCTTTCCAGTTCAGTGTTTCGTCTGGTGACTCTAGTTGCTAGCATAGTAATCCACTGATCACATCCACATATGTGACTGATACACGCATGCACACACACATGCACACATACCCCTCCCATACAGCATTCATAAAATGGTAAGTGATCCTTAGGCTTCCCTTTTTGATGAGGAAGACAGGCACAATGTGGGAAGCATTTTCATAACAGAGGAGTCATGATCTGAGCCCTGTTCTGTAACACGGACCCACATTTGAGCTTCAGCCATGGCACATCCACACGATAGGTCTGGTAAGGTTATGAAGTTTATGAACTTGCTTCCGTAATACCTGACCTGACCAGTTTTGAACGTATCATGTCCTCCAAGCCTCTATCTCCACACCAGGAAAGACGGTAATTTCTCCCAGACAGGAGTCTTGTAATTGAAGATTAGTCTAAACCAGTGGTTCTCAAACTTTCTAATGCTATGACTCTAAAGATGGTACCTTATGTTGTGGTGACCCCCAATCATAGTTACTTTGTTGTACTTCATAATCGTAACTTAGCTACCATTATGAATTGTGATGTAAATATATAATATACAGGTTATCTGATATGTGACTCCCCAAGGGGTAAGGACACACAAGTTGAGAGCCCCTGTTAGACTTTAAAAGCTACCAAAACACCCAACATAATTTCATGAAGACCTGTTGCTAGTTTTCTGACTCAGAAGTTTTATGGTGGAAACAACAGATTTGCACTTCTTACACATTGATGATGGTGGTGACATGACGTTGAGACTCAAGATTTTGAGAACTTCAGACAGATCTAAACCTAGCAGCATAGGATGGCCATTTAAGATGTGTCTCGTATTATTTCCCAAGCCCAGGAAGCACTTTTATGAAATGACAGAAGATGGAGAAAACAGGCATCCCCACGAGACATACCCAAAAAGTCCAAGTCCTTAAAAAGGCAGAGAACAGGTGGAGGGTCTTCCCAGCCAAAGAAGTCAGATGTTGCAAAGGAAGAGTTGGTCTTCCTTTTTCATATTCATATTTATGCTGGGAAAGCACACTCTTCATTTTATAAATGTCCTTAGTGAAGTAATTTTAACTGCCTTCCATTAGACAGGATGGAATGATTTACTTGTGCCTCTTCTTCCTCTTCACATGTGACCTCCTCCTCTGAATGTGGTGAAACTTTAATGGTCAAGGAGTCGAGTGATTAACGTTGGTGGGAGCTGCCTGTGTTAATCTCTTGTGCATAACTGTAGGAATGGGTATTTATCTGTTAAGCTTTTCCAGATTTAGCCTTTACACGTGTAATATAATGGAGTGTCAGAAAAAGTCTGTAAATGTGTTTTATTTAATAGGGAACACATGGAAGTTGGAATGTTGGGTCCTCAATATGGAAATACTACAGAATATATAACAATTATTTTAAAACAATGAGCGCACGTAGTCGGTGGCAACGGGATGAACAGAAATGCCTGGAGATATTTTTAAAATCTCTTTTGGAACATCATAAAAAGGGGGAAGAAAGCAATTACTGAACAAAATTATGTTTGAGATTTGGGGCCACACCTGTGTTCTGTATTTCTATTAATTCTCCTCTCTGCAAATCTTTGAAAAAAGTAAGAATAGCACACATAAAATTGTTCCAGTGTCTATTTCTTCATATCCAAGGCTGACCATCCTCTCATCACCATGCATTCCTCAAATGGCCCATCATTTTCCATTTCTACTTCCCCAGTGCAGAACTTCATTCTCTCACAACTAGATTATCTCAATAGCCAACTAAGGCCTCTGTGTCCCATACTAGGACCTTTTATACCTATGTCAGGTACTACTCTCCTATCTGGCCAATCATCTCTGCAAAAGGCACTGACTTGACCGACCATATAATGAAAAGATTCCAAGTTAGTCTCCCAATCAGGACATCTGTGACCTGCATGAACACATTTCAAACTGTTTCTCCGATCTTTTATATTCTCCTCTCCCTTGCTGTATTAAACTAGCCATGGTTTTGACAAAGCTTGAGCTCTTCTCCTCTATGCTGTTGTCCATATTCAATATCTATTTAACTGTTAATACAGATTAGTGCTTTGTTATTTAGAAAGGAATTCTATAAGAGTAACCCAAATTTATCCTTGGATAATCACACATGTAGACAAGGAAATTTTGCACTGAACATAAAGGCAGAGTTGTAGGTGCATTGCCTTTTGGTAGGAATAAAGATATGGCTAAAAGTTTAAAGTAAGTGTGGGTCTATAGAGATGCCTCAGTGGTAAAGAGTACATACTACTCCTGAGCTGAGTCTGCAGAACCCACAGGAAGCAGCTCACAACTGCCTGTAACTCCAGGTATTGGAGATCTTGTGCCTTCTTCAAGCCTCTGGGAGTTAACACATGTTTGGCATTTATTCATAGACGCACACACACACACACACACACACATCAATAAAATAAAAAAAAATCTAAAACCAAAGCAAAATCAAGCCAAACACAAACACGTACACATAGAGGGCACATGTGCACAGATATGCTCATATAAACACACAGATAGAGAGAAATAATGGGATTATTACTGCCTTATAAACCATAGTGAGGAAGTTGCACAACCCATATGTCAAAGAATTCATCTAAAAATATCTTGCTAGAAAGTGAATAAATTCAACAATAATTGAATTTATGTTAGGGTAACACAAAAAGATTCCAATATTCTAAAGATAGTTCCTCTGTGGAATTACCAAAAAATCCCATGGAAAAGTTCTTGTCTAATTGGTTATTTATTAGCTTTAAACCTAGGGAGTTTTGTGCTTTCACTAAATATAATTTCGTTTTCCTTCCATGATAAGTTTCTATTCTCTAGGTTTTATATCCTCTTGTCACTCAAGAGGTGTTTGCGACAATGATGCTTGTCTTCCTACAGTGAAACACTTGTCAATAAGAGGCAGCCTCGACACAATAGAAGAGTTAGATATTTTTGACACGTATAATTTTTGAAATGTAACTTGATTATGTAACTATGTCAGAACTGTCTTATACCTTGTTGACTGGGGAAATACCAATCAGATCTTCAGATATCAGGCCCAGGGGCCTCTTTTTCAAGCTCTTCTCCTGATTCCTGTTCCCTGTAGTTTTTTCAGGAGCATCAGAAACCTGCCACTTCCATCAACAATGGAGTACCTTGAATGGAGCCAAATTGTCTCCCTGATGATAGACGAGTGTGAAGGGGTTCTGTATGGGCTGCCGAGACTGATGAGTGGTTTACAGTTCTTGCTCTCCCAGAGATTAGGGGTTTAATTCCCAGAACCCGCATGGCCACTGAGAAACATCAGTAATTCTAGGGTCACAAGATCCAATGCCCTCTCCAAGCCCCCAGTACACATGTGGCACACAAACATACATGTAGGCAAAACATCTATACACATAAAATAATAATAAATAATCCTAAAAGAGGTATGTAATATGTAAGAAGACTAAACAGCATCTAAGACCAACTAAGAATTCCTGGACTTGAGGGGTAGTCACTGAATTAAGTCCCACATATTATCATTGTTGTTTTGATACACATATCAGTTTCTGGCAAGAGTAGAGAGGAAGCAAACAATTCAAATTGAGAAATTCAAAGTTCAAAATTAATTTTCATACAAGTTTGAATTAAGAATTTTAGAGACAACTAAATACCAAGCTAACAAAATTCATTTCAAACAAAACAAAAGAAAAATAGATAAGTCAACGGGTATGGCATTTGACTTTTGCCCATGACACTGACTGGATGGAACAAGAAATATAAATTCATCATAAAATTGCTGAAGATTGTGAAAAACTTCATGTTTTCATAGAGGCTGAACCAAATGTGGGTTCAGAAAATGCAAAGGTAGAGAGGGTGTGTTTAACCATCCTGGCTCTTAGGCAGGACCTCAGAAGGCCAAAGAAACAGGAGAAAAAGAATCAGACAAAGACTTGTGTGGGAATTAAACTCAGCTTGCTTATTTGCTGGCTGAATCATGGTGACTAGACTTCCTTTAACTGTCCTCTACAAAAAAGGAAGGTGACATCATCACCAAGAGTTCTTTAAATGTTTGCACACAGTGTCAAGCATGCAACCCCAAACTACCAATTATTACTAGAACTTGGTTAAAGCAAAGGAAAACATAAAAACAAAGATAAAACACTAACACGGTGACACAGGAATTGAAATTATCAAAAGGACACATTAATAGCTATTATTTATATACTAAAGGTAATCCAGGGCTGGGGATACGACCCAATAAATGAAGTGTGCTTGCTGAACAAGTACAACATCCAAGTTTATATCCCAAACACCCACATAAATAGTGCAAAGGTGTGCCTTTAATCCCAGGACTCGGGAGGCAGAGACTGGTGGATATCTGTGAGTTCAAGGCCAGCCTGGTCTACAAGAGCCAGCTTCAGGACTGCCCGGCTATTACACAGACAAACCCTGTCTTGAAAAAACAAAGCAAGCAAACAAACAAACAAAGCAAAAAGATGCAGAGATGGACATTTGTACCCATAGCACTAGGATGGGAGAGACAGGATGATCTCTGAAGCTCACCAGCTGGTCAGACTAGACAAATTCAAAGAAGCAATTTTTGGATTACCTTTTAAATATTTAAGTTTAATTCACATAATTGTGCTGCTCCCAACCTTTGTCAGAGAAACTCTTATTTATTGCAGTGGGTAGTAACGAATGCAGAGGAATGTTACTGCTCAATGTACTGAGACTAAACAATTATGAGTGCTCAGGCATAGATAATCTATATCGATCTCTTGCACCTATCCAAGGCTCAAGTAACATAGCCTAAGAGGACCAGAAGGAATGTAAGATTCAGCAGACAAAGAGGACTGCTCTGAACTGCTGTCTTCTAAACACAACATGACCTGTACATATAGGTGTTCATAGCATCTATATTTACTTATATCAGACCTACACTAGAACAAGTCAGTTAAAAACTTCAGCGTGCTTTGGGTATATACCCAAAAGTGGTATTGTTGGGTCTTGAGGAAGAGTGTTTTTGAATTTTCTGAGAAATCGCCATCTGATATTCAAAAGGACTGTACCAATTTGCACTCGCACCAGCAATGCAGGAGTGTTTGTTCCCTTTATTCCAATTCTCTCCAGCATAAGTTGTCATCAGTGTTTTTGATCTTGACCATTCTTATCAATAGTACCACAAGGACATGTGCTCAACTATGTTCATAGCAGCATTGTTTGTCATAGCCAGAACCTGGAAACAACCTAAATGCCCTTAAGTGAAGAAAAGATAAAGAAAATGTAGTACATCTACACAGCTGAAAAAAAAATGACATCTTGAAATTTGCAGGCAAATGGATGGATCTAGAAAACATCATATTAAGAGAGGTAACCCAGACCCAGAAAGACAAATATCACATGTACTCACGCATAAGTGGTTTTTAGACATAAAGCAAAGAAAAAACAACCTACAAATCACAATCCCAGAGAACCTAGACACCAATGAGGACCATAAGAAAGGCATACATGGATCTAATCTACATGGGAAGTAGAAAAAGACAAGATCTCCTGAGTAAACTGGGAGTATGGGGACTATGGGAGAGGGTTGATGAGGAGGGGAGCAGAGAAAAATGTATAGTTCAATAAAATAAATTTAAAAAAATCTTCAGCATGGAGAGGGGAAGGGATCTCGAAGCCCCAAATTATAGCACATTTAGCATTTGATAGATGCTGGGGGGAAAAGAGCAATGTTTCTTTAGTAGTATGGTTACTGATGTAGGTTGTCCATGCCCTGGGGATACCCCTCACTCATGCACATCTAGTCAGTAATGATTAGACTCAAGGGTTTAAATATAAGGATATACATTTGTAAGGGAGCTATCAGGAGAGTCCTGGGTGGAGTGGAGGCAAGGAATGTGGATTGCATATTATTAGGAAATATTGTACATATGTAAGAAATTTATAAAGAATAAATTAAAAATTAAAAGAGAAAAAATAGTTGTTGGAATGTTTACTGTTTTCAATGTAATATGTTCTGGAATCACCTAGAAGGCAAGCTTCCAGTCATACCTTTAAGGAATTATTTAGATTAGGTTAGCCTTTGTGCATCTTGATTAAGTTAACTGAGGTGTAAATACTCACCCTATAGGAGTTTGGAACTGCTCCTAGGCTTGGGTCATAGACTACATAAAAGGCTAAGAGAACATGAGCACTCATTAGTTGCTGCTTCCTGACTGAATGAAAAGGAACATACCACTTCAACTTTCTGCAACTATGCCTTTCTGTAATGACAGATTGTACCCTCAAATTATGGGTTATTAAATACTGTCTTATTTAGGTTTCTATTGTGATAAATACTATAATTGTGAACCACTTTTGGAAGGACAGATTTTATTTCATCTTATAAGTGCAAATCACAGTCCACACTTGAGAGAAGAGAATGCAGAAACTCAAGCCAAACCTTACAGACAGAATGTGGAACAGAGACCATTGAGGAGTGCTGCCTACTGCCTTGCTCTCCACACCTTGCTCAAACCACTTTCTTTTTTATTTTTTTCCCTTGATTTTTATTGATCTCTACATTTTTCTCTGCTCCACTCCCTGCCTCTCTCCTCCCATCTCCAGCCCTCCCCCAAGGTCCCTCTGCTCCCAATACTCAGGAGATCTTGTCTTTTTCTACTTCACATGTAGATTGTAAGGCTCTCTTAGTGTCCTCATTGTTGTCTAAGTTCTCTGGGATTGTGGTTTGTAGGCTGGTTTTCTTTGTTTTATGTTTAAAAAACCACCTATGAGTGAGTACATGTGATAATTGTCTTTCTGTGTCTGGGTTACCTCACTCAAAATAATGTTTTCTAGCTTCATTCATTTTCCTGGAAAATTCAAGAAGTCATTATTTTCTTCAGCTGTGTAGTACTCTATTGTGTAAATGTACCATTCTTCAGTCAAGGGGCATTTAGGTTGTTCCAAGGCTCTGACTATGACAAACAATGCTGCTATGAACATAGTTGAGCACATGTCCTTGTGGCACCATTGAGCATCCTTTGGATATATACACAAAAGTGGTATTAGTGGGTCTTGAGGAAGGCTGTTTTCTAATTTTCTGAGAAATCACCACACTGACATCGAAACAGGCTGGACCAGCTTGCATTCCCACCAGCAATGCAGGAGTGTTACTGTTACCCCACAACCTCTCCAGCATAAGTTGTCATTAGTGTTTTTGATCTTGGCCATTCTTACAGCTGTAAGGTGGAATCTCAGAGTTGTTTTGATTTGCATTTCTCCAATGGCTAAGGGTGTTGAACATTGCCTTTTGGCCATTGTAGATTACTCTGTTGAGAGTTCCCTGTTTAGGTCTGTACTCCATTTTTATTGGATTATTTGTTCTTTTTATGACCAATTTCTTGAGTTCTTTGTATATTTTGGAGATCAGACCTCTATCTCATGTGGGGTTGGTGAAGATCTTTTCCCATTCTGTAGGTGGTCATTTTGTGTTATTGACCATGTCCTTTGCTTTACAGAAGCTTTTCAGTTTCAGGAGGTCCCATTTATTAATTGTTTCTCTCAGTGTCTGTGCTGCTGGGGTTATATTTATGAAGTGGTCTCCTGTGCCCATATCTATTCAATATAGTTCTTGAGGTACTATGTAGAGCAATAAGACACCAAAAGGAAATCAAGGGGATACAAATTGGAAAAGAAGTCAAATTCTCACTGTTTGCTTATGATATGGTAGCTTACATAAACTATCCCAAAAATTCTACCAAGGAAATTCTACAACTCATAAACACTTTCAGTAATGTAGCAGTATAAAAGATTAACTTAAAAAAATCAGTACCCTCCTGTACACAGATGATAAAAGGGCTGGTAAAGAAATCAGAGAAATAACACCCTTCACAATAGTCACAAATAGCATAAAACATCTCGGAGTAACTCTAATCAAACAAGTGGAGACTTGTATGACAAGAACTTTAAATCTTTGAAGAAAGAAATTGGAGAAGACACCAGAAAATGGAAAGATCTCCCATGCTCTTGGGTAGGCAGAATTAACATTGTAAAAATGGCAATCTTACCCAAAGCAATCTACAGATTCAATGCAATGCCCATCAAAATGCCAGCAAAGTTCTTTACAGACCTCAACTTCATATGGAAAAGCAAAAAACCCTGAAAAGCCAAAACAATCTTGTACAATAAAAGAACTTCTGGAGGCGTCACAATCCCTGACTTCAAACTCTACTACAGAGCTACAGTACTGAAAACAGCCTGGTATTGGCATAAGAACAGACAGGAGGACCAATGGAACTGAATAGGAGACCCAGATATTAATCTACACACCTTCAAACACTTGATTTTTAACAAAGAAGAAAAACTACCAAATGGAAAAAAGAAAGCATATTTAACAAATGGTGCTGGCATAACTGGATATCAACATGTAGAAGAATAAAAATTGACCCATATCTATCACCATGCACAAAACTCAAGTCTAAATGGATCAAAGACCTCAACAGAAAGCCAGTCACACTGAACCTTATAGAAGAGAAAGTGGGAAGTACACTTGAACTTTCTTATACAACCCATGACTCCCAGTCCAGGGGTGGCACTGCCTACAGTGTGAACCTCACACTTTAGTCACTAATCAAGAAAATATTACCACAAGTTTCTGTAACAACCACTGAAGGGAGGCATTTTTTTTTCAGTTGAAATTCTCTCATCCCAGGTGATCCAGTTTATGTCAACGAGACAGGGAATCCTAATCAGCACAAACCTTTCCTTCCTTAAGTCGATTTTGTGAGAGTATTTCATCTGGGCAATAGGAAAATTATCTAGGACAGTTACTTACTTTGAAGTCTAAAAATTGTCTACTATTTTGGATGTTTCTCACCTCAAGATTTTTAAATTGATTTCATGCCTATAGAAGAGTTTTCTCCATCAGCAGATGTTTTAGTAAGCAACTAAGAGTCCATTGTTCAGAAGCATTAACCATACATTACATCAAGGCACTTACAAAAGGCCCCATCACCACAGCCCTGTTGTTCTACACGCTGAAACAATGTGAACTGAAAGTGAAAATAAAAATCATACTAAGCAAATATAATTCTCCCTCTAGGGTTGTTTGTTATTCTCAGCCAAATAAGCAAAAAAACTGAAATTGCATGAGAATCCTATGGAAAGATGAGGTTATTTATAATAAAATGACATTTATTTATTTATTTATTTGTTTGTTTGTTTGTTTGTTTATTTATAATATGAGGTTATTTATAATAAAAATGACATTTGAGTTAAGCTTAAATTTTATTATCACATAATTGTAATGTCTGTAGCTATCCTAAAACAATATATGACTTTGATTGACTTGTTCACATTTGACTTCAATCAGTTTAAAGGCATTCAGCATTATTTATATAGTATTTCTAATAGGTTTTTTAGTTACAATTTATGCATAGTGTAGTACATGTATATACTATAAAAGTTTAAAATGTACAATTTGCTAAAGTCTCATATGGCTGCTAAACCGTGAGAGTAGCCTACAAACAAAATAATCTCTTCAAGCACATGTCAGCGAAACACCTGTTGAGATTTCTGAATGTTGCAGGGTGTTGTCCCTTCTATTACTCATTAATACTGCCATTTGAAGGATATACCACAGTTCTTTTATCCTTTCATCTTTTGGCAAATCTCTAAATTATTTCCAGTTTGAGCCTTACAAGGCAAGCTGCAAGGAACAATAGCTTTTCAGGTCTTTATTTGAAAATTTCTAGGAGTAGAATAATAGGATCAATATGTGTATACTGTTGTTTTCTTGTATGATAAACTCCTCTTGAAGTTATTGTATCATTTTATATACTTACTAGAGTAAGGATATTTCTGGTTTTTTCCCCCAGGTTCTGAAGTCCAGTAAGTAACCAATGAAGCCCATTGCAGTGTATCGTGGATGAGGACCCCTGCAGCTCAAAGCAATGTACCTCATGGCCAACAGTAAGGGTCACTATATCGCTCTCATCCAGGTGAGACTGGCAGGCAGCATTGGGGTCTCTTCCTTTTCCACTAAAACTAGTGTTTCATGACTAGACTAGTCCCTCACATCAATATGGCTTTTCTCTGTGGTTCCCCAATTAGCTCTACTTTTGCAGAGGCTATAGTTCATGTTTGTAACTCTCCTGTGTGGTTTTCCTACTGCTGCTGTTGAGTAGATTCCAGATACAAATAAAGAAACTTCAACTTCACATTGACTAAAATGCATATCTAGTTTTTCTCTTACTCAGCACCAAACAAGAAGAGAATGGGGGTACAGCACTTGAAGGCCATACCCTCCCAGATCACTGTGACAATGATTCCAGAATCCCATGGGGAGTATTTCTGGGAGTGACGGGCAGTACTGTATGTGCAAATCTGTTACAGTAGGCTGCCCATCTCAGGCAATCAATCGTCTCCATTTGGATTGCTTTCTTCCCTTTCTGTAGTTTACTTTACACAAGTTGATAACTGACCTCCCCAGGTTGTTGCCAGCTCGCACAGGTATCTTATTATTCTTCAAGATCAGCTGAGCTCAAGTTCTGATTTTAGCATGGGATATCAGAAGCCAGGGAATACCAAGCAGGAACACAGAAGACTAGTACCTGCCAGTAGAGGTGACCAGGTCCTAGTATCCACAGGACCAGTTACAACCTGACTCACTGGTATCTCTTGCAAAATACCTACAGTCTGGGTCAACGTCCATCAATGACTGAAGAGAAGTTCACCTAGAGGGTGTCTAACACAACTTCTTAGTTGTGCTTGAATAGGGAATGTCTGCTTCTGCTAATCCAAGTCTTGGGTTTTTTTTCTTACCTTAACCTAATGGGTAGAGAGACCATCTTCCCTTCAAGGCAAACCCTTTGCCATACAGAGTTTATTATTGAAGTGTGAATGCAGAACACGACTATCACAATGCCCTGAAAAGGGTATTGAGTTAATTTTGCCTGTATCTTTTGAGTGTACCTTATGACATCATCTCAAAAAGGAAGTGGAGTTGGTTTTGCCTATATTTTCTGAGTGTACCTTATGACATCATCCCGAAAAGGTAATGGAGTTGGTTTTGCTTGTATCTTCTGAGTGTATCCCCCACCCAACACTTGATGACTATTTTTCTTTCTTCAACAAGCAATTTCCCTTCTTGACAGTTAATTCCAAAATATGGCCTTGGGAGGTCAGTATATTCAGTCGACATGTTTCCCAAACAGAAACGTCTATCCATTTTGGAGAGTTCATCTACCAGCTCCATGTTTACTCCTCCTCCCTAACTTTAAGTCACAAACAAGGCCGAAGAAAGCAGTCAAGAAGCAGATGAAGTCTCCTGGACGCTGGAACAGAACTTGTGGAAAGAATCAAGGAGTTAATATTCCAAAACACTGGCGTTAAACCAAGTAAATGTCTTATATTCGATCAGTATAAGTAACAAGGTACAGGATGCAGAATTTTCATTAAGTTATTTGGAAACTTCCCAAGACACAGATGAAACAGAGATGATGCATTTTTCTTTTCCACTCTGTTTCCTTATCTCAGTCCTTCCTCTCTCACATAGATGACTGCAGAGGTCTCCGCATCCACTTGCAGCTGCCACTCTACCCAAAGACGACCCTCTCCAAATCTCATCAGCACCCACAGGAATAGCTGTGACGCATGCTACTAGCATACACTCTCATTTTTCATCTCCCTGTGAGTCCAACATCCTGATCGTGATATCCTAGATAGGGTACAGTATTTTCCATAGCATCTCTTCGTTCTTATTCCTTCAGAAGTAGTCATTTTAACTTCTCAGTGGGTGTTTCCTAAATAAGTTTTCAAGTCTATATTAAATGTTCCTGTTTTGTGTTCTTCCAATGCTTTGGGGCAGGGCTCTTTCATAGGACTTGTCAAGGCATAACATGGTTACTTCTTTCCATATGTTTCCCTGCCAGACACTGAGCTCCTTGATGGACCGGCCACTCTTCATTCAGCTCTCCATGTCTAACTGCGATCCTGGAGCCTCCCACGCATCCCAGGGTGAGTAGTACTTAATGAACAGTAATTGGATGAGTGAACACATTCAAAGCAGCCCGAGCCCTTCTTATCGTCACAATATTCATCTGAAACTCAAATCAGATTTTAATCATATTTACTTAATCCTTTCTGTAGTTGGATGTGGTCAGATCATCTGCAATTTCTTCACCTCCAATTTACAGCATCTCTAATGTCATTTTCTGAAATCTGTTTTAAATGGCCCTTTTCTTCTGGTTTACCTCAAGTCAAATGAAAGGTAAATTAAACCAAAGATGGCTTTGCCTGCTTTCACATCTGTCAATGTCTCTCTTCCCAGTGGGGCTATTTCTGCTTCGCAGCCATTCCCCTGCACACATGACTGAATCCTCCCCAAGGGTCCCTTCCTGATTAGCCATGTGCCCATCACTGCATTTGCGACTGTCACTGCCAACTCTCCTGTTGAATCCTGTTTGCTCTTTCTCCGCCTCATGTTTCTTTGTCTCACAAGACTCGCCTCTCAGCAGCACATGGTCACACGAGGGGGACTGGAGACCAGAAACCCTAAAGCATCGCTCCAGCTCCAACATCAACCAACAGAGTGACTTAGGATGAAAAAGGACATAGTCCTGCCATTAGAGAATACTTACTTCTGCTCTTATTTTAACTGTCAAAGCATCTGGCAGGCAATGTCACAACATATCCATTTAACAAGATGAATCGGACTGGGGAGATATTTAGTCAGTGAAGTGCTTGCCTTACAAGCACAAAGACATCCGTTTCATCCCCAAAACCCATATAAAAAAGTTTTAATAGCTAGGTATAAGAACTTGCACTTATAATCCCAGCACTGTGGAACCAGATATAAGTAGATCCCTGAGGCTTGCTGGCCAGCCAGCTTAACCTTATCAGTGAGTCCCAGGCCAATAAGGAAGGGGTGACAAAACAAAGTGGATAGAGCATGATAAACAATGCCTAAGGTCACCCTCTGGCCATCATACACACACACACACACACACACACACATATGTGCACCTGCGAACACCCTGCTCCATTCACACAGGCACACACAAGACAACCTAGTATAGGTTCCCGTAGCCGCATGGCAGCAGCCACAAGAAGCAGCACAGGTCAATCAGAGAGACCCATGCTCAAATTCTGACACCCCCACTACTTTGTTAGTCTATCTCTAGTAGATTAACCGTGTCGAGTAACAGTTTTAGGTGTATTAAAATGTACATTGTGCCGCCATCCCTGCAGGAAGCATTGTGACACATGAGTGGGGACATATACAGATCAAACTTACGAAGGCAGACCCACGGTAACTGCTCAATAAGTGTTTCAGTCCTGCTTGTAGCAGTGACATCAGGCTCAGGCCTGTGATAAGTTTAAATCCCAAGGATCAAGATGACTTCTTTCTCAGGTGAATTAATTCCCCCGCTAAGCAAGGGGATGAATAAGATCAGCCTGAGATCTCCAAAGACCGCCCTTCTCCTTTCATCTTCATCACTTCCTTATGTTGTCTGGTCCCTTTGACGTCAGCATCCTCATCTATAGAATGAGGACGGGGATATGTTGCTTTTCTGACTCATTCTCAGTGTTGAAGGTCTGATTACACAGCCAGCAGGTGCCCTCCGTAAGGGGCTCCTTGCACAGGGTTAAACTCTGAATGCCCCTTCGCCACTCTCACTTGAAATATTTTTTTTTAATTCCACTATTTGTGAGAAAAGAAGTACTCTATTGCCTGGCGAGGTGCTTGAGCAGCATCGCGGAGTTTATATTTAGGTTCCCATTCACGACGCCAGCCCTAACAAAGCAACTGTTCAACCTTCTGAAATTTGCTGGCTCATTTTCCTTGCCTAAAATGATAACAATTAATTTTTTAAAAAGTTCCTATTTCCCAAATTCCTGCTGTATAAAGAAAATCGGGTCAAATAGAAGCTATTTCTGACTGTTACTAACTGCAGACTGAGAATGTTTATGTGGAAATTGGACCTTCTGAAATAGCATACCCTGTGAGTTCAATAGGAGGCTCAACTAAGGAGAGGACTGTTTGTATGCTATGAGAGAGGGGTGGGGTCGGGACACACCCAAACCCCTGCAAACCTGTGCTCCATACCTCATATGCTCTAATTCAGCCATGCTTGGCTCAAGCACAACTAAAGTCGGGCGGATATGCAGGCCATACTTCTAATTATTTGGGAAATTTTCTATAGTCAGAGATGTGATATTGATATACAAACAGTCCTGAAATGACTGATTCTAGCTGAGCTGCAGGAACAAACTCAAACAAAACTTCTCGATGATGCTCTTTAGCATGCTCATCCTCTCTGTTCCTATGCTGTCTTATTTTTCCCACCTCCCTCAAATATTCTTCATTCCTTTTACAAGCTCCCCTCTGTTCCTTTCCCGTTCCATTTTTATCCAAATGCATCACTCTTAGTCAGAACTCTCTTTTCCAGTGCCTCTCTTCTGTCCCTTCATATGTTTTTCTTTCTGTCGTGTGTTCCGGGCTTCCTGACTGTCTCAGAGCACATTCCCCCTCCCTCCCTGGGTGACTGCTTTAGAAAGGGAGGCAGCAGCTGCTCCAGCGAGCAAGCAGAATGGAGTGAAATGGAGCTGATGAGCTGTGAGCATGCATCAGTCGTGAAAGTACTTTGCTTCGGTTTGCCCACGCACAGGCATTATTTCTGGAGGAGACAAGGAAGAGATTTAACCTACAGGGAGGTTAAGAGTATGGTGGCTCACTGGTCAGGGCCAAACTGGAACAGTTTTCCTGAGTGGGATGTTCCAGTATAGTTAGGAATTACCACAGACACTTCTTTTCAACAATTCTCAGTCTCTTCTTCCTGGACTGTAGTCTTGCTCCTCTCTCCTTTCACAAACACCCAAAGCTTACAGTTTTTTACAAGATCTCTTAAAAGGAGATTTCTTTAAGAAATTCTCCCTCCCCTTTGAGGCAGGGAATAGAATTTTATCTACCATTTAACTAGCAGTACACAATTAATTCTCCATTCTAAATATGCATATACCCCGTCTTTGTGGGTAATAAAGTCCAGGAAGCAAAAGTTAAAAATTCTTAAGCCGGAACTTCAAGGGACTAGAAAGGTAACTAAAACTGATTAAAACTTTAGACTTCAGCTTCTTTTCTCGTCTCTTTTTCTTTCAGATTCCTTGATAACATATCCAGGGCTAGGGCACTCGGTCATGTGCACAGTGATCAGCAATGAATGCATAGGTGGTCTAAAGGCCATTCCCTTTCTGCAGCTTGTCTTCACCATGTATCTCATTGCTAGTTTCCAGCCCTCTCCCCAGCTGCTGCAAATCCTCCACTTCTACAGGAACCCATGAGCTCCCTTCACAGCCAACAGCCCTGTTTGATAAAGCCACAGAGTTTTCATGAAACAAAAAGTTCAACTTCTTTATTCTCATTCTAGAAAATTATCTGAATTCACTTTCCTGGTGCATCCTCCCAGTCCCAGAGAAGACTCTCCTCAAGGCTCCCCAGCCACATTCTCTTGAAATGTTCTTACCACCACTGTTTCTTTAGTCCATATGCATTTCTCAAAGAAACAACGAGTGTTAGGCAAGTTAACTGATTCGATCTTTAATGCAACAGGGGCTCTCATTCTTTTTCCTCCCCTCACCACCCTATTGCCAGTCAGCTTTTGAGAAAAAGTAGCCAGGCTTCTTTAAAGAAGCTACCTTGATTTTCTCAGCTATATTATCTAGACCTTTCCCATAAACCTTCCAGCCTCTGAACCAGGCTAGAGTGGCAAAGATAATTTCCATTTATGTATGCATAGGCACAGTTGAAAACTCAAAGATTCTACACACTTGTACATACATATACAGTGCTGTTTCCTTCATCTTTCCCAGGGACAACCACTACCAAACATTATTTCTGGAATTTCTCCACAGATTCTAGATAATGTACACATACCCTTTCCTTCACCAGATTCAGGGGCATTTGCTGAATTGCTGATTTAAAACCTTGCACCATTTTTCCTCGCATTCCATCTTGTTCTCTCACAAAGTTTATATTTTTCATGTTCTTGTCTCACCTGAGACGTACTCCTCCAAGTTCCTAGTCCTTCCAACCTAGACTTGTCTATTGTGAAATAATCACTATTTTGAATTCCATTCTTAATAGATAGAATTCTTTTTGTCTTTCTTTTTTTGACTTCTTTTTTCCTATTTGATAACAGATATGTTTTAGTAGTTTCTTTAGAAAGATACTTAAGAGCTAACTTTCAAAACTTTCTATATGTTTTGTGGGGCTGGAGGGATGGCTCAGTGGTTAAGAGAGTACAGGTTCTTATTCCACAAGGCCTGAGTTCAATTTCCAGAACCTACATGGTGGCTGACAACCTTCTGTAACTCCAGTTCTAGGGGATCCAATGCCCTCTTCTGGACTTTGGGGGCATCAAGCACACATGCAGCAAACAAATACTGGCAGAAAAAAACACATTTCAAAAATACATTGAAAGAAAGAAAGAATAAAAAGGGAGGAAAGAAGGATGGAAGGAGGAAGGAAGGAAGGAAGGAAGGAAGGAAGGAAGGAAGGAAGGAAGGAAGCAAGGAAAACAGAGACTGTGCTTTCATTTCCCAGCCACACAGATTATCCAGATAATCACACAAACACTATTTTAATTATAATACTGTTTGGCCAATGGGTTAAGTGTATTTCTAGCTAGCTCTTACTTCTTAAATTAACCCATTTCTGTTAATCTGCTTATCAACACGAGGCTGTGGCTCACTGGTAATGTTCTGGCATCTTTCTCCTTCAGTGGCTACATGGCATCTCCTTGACTCTGCCTACTCTCTCTCCCTAACTCTGTTCAGATTTCCCACCTGGCTTTACTTAACTAAGCCATTGACCAAAACAGCTTTATTTATCAACCAATAAAAGCAACACATATACAGAAGAACATCCTACATCAAAAGATGGAAGGAAAAAAAGAACAAGGGAATTAAAGAAAGAATGAAAAAAAATAATAATAAAAATTAGGCTATGCATATTTTAATGTTTTTATTCTATATATTATTACACATTATTCATGCATTGGCTTTGTACAAAATTTTAATGTAATCAGAACACTAAAGACATTTCTCTTTCTCTTTTCTTAATAAAATAATATGCTATGTAATATTATTTTAAAGGCCTTTTTAATGAGCTTTGTGACATTTCCATGTGGCTTGTTCCTATCCCCATATCTTCTTCTCAGTGTGTCCTTGAAATACTTATATAAATATTGTATGTTCATGGATATGAATACTTGATATTACAGTGGCCATACTGTAAAAGTTGATTACAGAATCTCTATTAAAATCCAGGAGTCTTTATAACCATTTATAAGATAATCCAAAGGTAATATGAGAAACAGAGTAATGACAACAATTCTGAGAAGAAGAAGAAGAAGAAGAAGAAGAAGAAGAAGAAGAAGAAGAA
>JABTXL010000002.1:17126862-17174357 GCA_025134845.1 Neodon shergylaensis | reverse complement strand
GAAGAAGAAGAAGAAGAAGAAGAAGAAGAAGAAGAAGAAGAAGAAGATTGCATACATTCTTATTTCAAAAAATGTAAGTTTTAGGAATCAATGCAATGTCACAAGATGGGGAAAGACCAACAGAGCACAACAAATCTGGAATTCATGTTTCTCTGACTTTCATAAGAGAGCCAGGACATTCTGACTAAAGGAAAAAATTATCTTTTCAAGACATATATTGTTGGCAGGACAACAGATTTCTACAACCAAACCAAACAAAACTTGAATATCTGTCTCTTTCAGGATACACAAGAATTCTACTCAAAACTGATGAATATACAAAGACAAAAAATGAAACCAGAAAGCACAGTCATAATTGTTTAGTAATTTAGGGTTAGTTGATATATCCTTAGCTCTGACACCAAAAATTATAAACAAAGAAAAACCAGAGGGATTTGAGTTGAGGAAGCTATTTTTTGGCTCTTCAGAATATGCCAATAACAAACTTTTGAAAGAAAACACAATGAGAGAAAATATCTGCAGATTATATCTTTCTTGAGGGACCAATAATCAGAATACACAAAGAACTCATAATTCAAAAATAAAAATACAAATAAATCAATTAAATAATGGGCAAAAATGAATAAACTCTTAATTTAAAAAGATGTATAATGAACAATAAGATCATGAAAATATGTGTAACTTCTTAACTCATAGAAAAAAACGTAAATCAAAACCACAGTGGGTTCCAAGTTGACTATAATAATAAAGAATACAAATATAAAGACCTTATGATGATGTGAAATCGAACCCTCAGCACACTTATCTGGAATGAAGAAAATGATAAAGCTGCTTTAAAAGTAGTGAAGCGGTCTTCAAAGTCTTAAACATTGTTACCACATTCTCAAATATTTCTATTCCTTAATATGTACTGGAAACAATCATAAACATATGTCCATATCAAAGAGTGCACAAAATGCCCATAGCAGCATTCTTTATCGTCCTGAAAACCACTGGACTCTTTCTGGAGCATAATGGTATTTAACAAGTGATACTGCCACATTAAATTCAAGTGTAAAAAGAAATAGATTCCTGACACGTGTGGATGAACCTTGACAATACACAGAGTGAATGAAAGCGGGGTTGACAAGTGACTTATCACAGCATATCAATCAGTTGTATATAATACTCACAAGAAACAAATCCAGATGGACAGATTGGGCTGTCACATCATTGGTTCATGGTAGCAAGAAATTAGAAAAGTGAAGAAAACAAGCACAACTGTTGTGTCCATACTTTCTTTCTGGGTTGATGAAAATGTATTGAAGTTAAATAATAGTGAACATATTGAAATACATGTGGTGACGGGGCGGAGAGAGATGCCCACTCCCCATCAACACTCGAGGCACATGGGAGAGCTGGCCCTGCCCCTTAGCAGCTGCAGCACTCAGGAGAGTGGCCCCTATGCCCCCTATGCCATGCCTGTGCAGCACAATAGAAATTATCCTGAAGGCATAGGTCTGTGAGATCTGACCCTGAAGATGTGACAGCAGGAGGGCCACCTCTTGCTGACAGACAGGCCAACCCTGCAAGTACCCAGGCCCAGAACCAGAACTATGAGTTGGCCCACTCCAAACTCTACCCCATGTCTGATCTGCTGGAGCACGAAAAGGGACTGGTCCTATAGACACAAAGCTGTGGGATCTTCACAACACAGGGCAATAGCAGGATAACCAGTGAGGGCCCAGCATCTATAGTGTAGCAGAAGTCAGGGGCCTCAAACCAGACCAATGACTCTCTTCACTGAACACTTACAAGTAAAGATATTTGGATAACAGGGTTCACTGCATGACTAACTGTGCCACACTACAGCTTCCATGGTGACATCAGATTTTTTTCCTTCTCTCTTCTCTGTCTTTCTCCTTTGTCTTTTTCTCTTAATTTTATTTTATTCTGTGGGGAAGAGGTTGCAAGGGCAGAGGGTGGATATGAAGGAATGGGGAAATGAATGGGATGAAGATGTGTGATGTGAAAGACACAAAGAATAAATTAACTAAAAAGAAATAATAAGTAAGAGTACTTGCTGCTTTTATAGGAGGCCTAGCTTTGGTACCCAGCACCTACATGATACCTCACAATCATCCATAACCAGCTCCAGGGCCTCCATCTACTGAACTCTATGGGCATTGCTTGATGGCTCCCTACATACCTACCAGCAAAACATTCAAACATGTAAAATAAAATTAATTAATTAAAACATGAATAAAACCACTGAATGGCATGCTTTAAAGGGGAGATTTTTTATGTGAATTCAATTTTTAATTTATTTTTTCTGAGAGTAGAAAACTTCCAAACTCCATGATATAATTAATGAGAGTCTTCTTAAGACTTGCTGGTCAGAAGAACGGTTTTGCCCACCACTCCTGTTTCTTTCCATATCGAGGGAATTGTATTTGGGTCACTCTTGGATTTTCTTGGCCACTTAGTCATTCTGCCATAGGGAAAGTTATACAGCTATCCCAGCTTATGCTTCCCTGGGCGCCAGCACCTGCAGAGTTCACACTGCCAATGACCTGTCTCCTCCTGCCCTCCAGTTCCCATTCCACTGCAATGGCTTTTAAGCACATAGTTCCACTTCCTTTGCAGTTTTCTGTTCAGGTTCCTAAAGCACTCAGACAACAGGTTTTCTTCTTAGTGTCTTCCCAACAGTTTTTTCCATCCCCTCACTAACATGGCTTCCCAGTTACAGAGGTTTTGTGATTTTTTGGGGGGTGGTGTTCTATAATTGGTTTGTTTAGCCAGCTGAAGTCCTACATCCTCAGCTTTTTGCTGTATTAGGTGACTTTTTTAAAAAATGAAAACGCATCATCTTAGCATCACATAGGGGAAATTTCCATGAGCCATCCTGGTGTTCCCCCACATGGAACCCGTGCTGAAGGAGCAGCTTGTGAGCCACTTCCTTCTCTGCTTGATCCCTAAGAGCTATGAGATATGATTTAAATTTCTTTCCATGGCATATGAAGCTTTTCACTCTGTGATCTCTAGTATTCTTCTGTCATCTGTATATATACTATACTAATACACAGTAAATCAAATGACTACAATGTTTGCAAGTCCCATGTTTTTGCACACTGCTGTCTCCATGACTTATCGATCTCTAAGCACATCTGCAATGACAGTGTATGTGCATGTATAAAACACAAAAAGACATTTCAAGTAAGATCTTCACCTGACATGAAGAGTTAGCCACTCTTTTTTACCTTCTGTTTCTGCCTAAAGTCTCCATTCTCTATAATAATATGAATTTCTGCGAACTGGTCACTCTTCTAAATTATGTCATTTGTTATTTAGACTCTAGCATTCTTTAAAATACTTACCAAACAGTAACTCCATTTCAGATATGAAATGCAAAATTCCCTGAAATACCCTGCATCTTCACATGAAGCTCATGCGGTTATTTAGTTATTTAGACTCTCTTGATATTTTACCATGGACCTCTAACAGACTTAATCACTATGGAAGCAAAAAAAAATCATATATCTTATTATAAAATGTTTAGTATTCAGGCATTTTATATTGACAGGGATCACAAACTGTTCTTCGTGTTTACGTCTACTGTGATCCCTCCCCCTCACAAAAGTTCTCAGAGAAAACTATTAATGGTGTTTTTGAGGCATAAGCTATGCAAAGCATTTCTCAAGTTATCATAATTAGTGATTTCCCTGATCTCTTTGGGACAAATTCATTTTTTCAAGTAAGTGACAAAATCATCAAGGAAAGGGTCTTCATCTTTATCTTGTAACTCTGGTCCACAAACAGCTTGGCACCCAAATATTTAATAACTATATATTGGTTGGACTGGCTTGAAGATAGCTTGAAACAATTGATGGATCCTGTGATTTGATTGTGTATTTTATTCAAAGACATTTTAATTTCTCTAGGATAAGAACAACTTGTACACAACATATTTTATATAGCGTATTCATATGTGGGTGTCAAATCCTCTGGGAAAATCCTTATTACTTGTTCTGGTAAACTGGGAATCAGAACTGTTTATGAGCTATAAGATCTAAGAAACATGTTTAAATATACAGCACCCATTTACAGTGGTTTACACTCCAGTTAATTGTTTAGTTTTTAAAAACCAACTACACAGAAAATAGAACTTCTAATGCTATTTTTTTGTTTGAGTGTCTCTCCAGGGTTACAGTTCATAGAATTGTGCAAAAAGTATTGCACAAATAGCTGTGAATATAACTTTTATATACACCACACACAAATAAATAAATAAAATAAATGGAATCTTAAAGCCATCACCCAAAGTTCAAGCAGGCTTTCTCAGCACTCATTGGGAATTGGCATGTATACTTTCACAAGGCAATCAATAGCACATTAGTCAAAAGTAGTCTGTTTGGCTGCTTTAACTGTATCATTTTTGCTTCTGAGCACTGAGCTGGTTTTTTTTCTCCCAAAGCTACAGTCTTGGGATCATCAATCCTTACATCTAACAACAGGAAATTGTAGATTTAAAAATTTGTTTTAGAAGGCATGATCTGGCCCTTCTTCCTTAATTTTGTGTTTCTCTCCCTCTTCTGTGCTATGGCAATTTCCAAAAATGGATTTGTTTTCCAGGGCTGGATTGAGATTTCTAACTTTCCCCATCTTTTGCTATTCTAACAAGCTACATCACTCTGGTGGTGCAAATCAGTCTTGACAGCCCTGGTCTTGGGTGGGAGTTGGGGATTACTCATTCCCAGCCAACTCTGAGACCTTAAGGACATTCCATTGTTAAGAACTTACCTTGAACTTAGAATAAAGGGCAAGCATCATCAAAGATCAGGAAGGCTTTACAAGTTGTTCTCTCCACCCTAAGAATGAGGAAGAGTATTCTTTAAATTATTTCTGTTATGGAACAATATGTTTGGATACTGTGAAGCTATGTCTTCACCAGGGTACCTTCTGTTAGGTTTAATAAAAAAGCTGACTGGGCCAATAGCTAAATAGGAAGAGACTAGGCAGGAAAGCCAAGCAGAATGCTGGGAAGAAGAAGGGTGGAGTCACAGGGAGTTGCCAGCAGACACAGAGGAACATGCCATGCTGATTAAAAAGGTACCCTCATGTGGTAGAGCATAGCTAAGAAATGTAGATTAATTTAAGTTGTAAGAGCTAGTTATTAACAAGCCTAAGCTATCGTTCACTTGGAAGTGTCTAGGCTCTCAAGATGTCCCAGGTCAAGTGGGACAGGGGAAACTACAAGAGAGAAGAGTCTTCCCTCTAACAGAGCATGGCTAATACACTTTGGTTTGAGGACACTTATTCACATTCATACCATCTTACAGAGTAATAGTAGTATGTAACGTTAATACATTTGAATAATATTTCCTTTTTAAGATACTAATACTCCTGGGAGGTGTGTTTGATCATCTCATTCTAAAACTGAAGCTTCTCAGCCTTCAGAGAAACAAATACAGATTCGAATGAGAAAATAAGGATGAATTTTGCAACTTTCAAAGGAAAGACCATATAAATGCTGATAATAAAACAAATGCCTTGGACAACCAACATTCAGCAGCAGTGCAATGGAAGCAGGAGTTTGAGTGGATGGGGGTGGGCACAAGAAAGACTGACCATGTAGGCTCAAGTTAGCTCATTCAATCCTAAGTCAACACTGTAATGTTGTTTGTCACAGGTGAGCAAAAGGAGGCTTAGAGAGAGTGGCACTTCCAAAATCCAGTGAGCAGTACTCAATATAGAATTCAAATGAAGATATGCCTGCTCACAAAATCTGTGCCCTTGCTTATGAGCCTGCACTGTGTGCAGCTGACCAGCTCAAATAACAATGTTATTATAAGAATTGTTCAGGAGGCAGGAAAAGAACAAGCACCAACAAGGCTGGGCTCTCTCACCAATTTAACCCTATTTTCAGGAGTAGCTCTGCTTGTTTTCCCAGTTATTGTTAACTATTTAAAAGAAAACATGGAGATGAAAAGACAAGGAAGGCAATACTTCTCTAAGTGGAAAGCACAGAGGCTGGTTTGCCCCTGAGTAACCTTTGTTCCCCTTAGTGTCATTTCAGAAACAGGTGGAATGATTGATCATAATGGTCAACGAGCAAAGCTCTGTGTTCGTGCTTTGTGGGTGAGTTCATTCATTTGCAGCTGGTAAGCAAAATTTGTGTAGGTTTGTAAAATTTCTTTTCAAATAACAGCTGTCAATAATTTAAAAACCATTTGTCACTGTAAGTTCTGCCTTAACTAAGTTAATTCCAATTACCTTAAAGATATAATGTCTAACATAGATCTTTTTTTTCTTTTTAAACTCCATTGCAACCTTATTAGATACATGATTAATAAGAAAATGGCTGATAACTTGGATGGAACAGAGAAAGTAAAAAATGAGTTTTGATCATTCCGTCCAATAAACAGGGGCATGTTCAGAGGATGAGGGAGACTTTTCACTTTGAAACAGAAGAGAGCAGATAAACATGACAACATTTCAGCACAAAAAATTATAATGATGGACTATAAACTATAACATAAAATATGAAATCATGAATAAGGAAAATAAAATAATGAAAAATACAACATAAATAGAATATGTATGCAGTTTCAAAATTCTCCACAGAAAAGATGTATAAATGGTGAAGTTAAGGAGTAACCTTAGAATATAGGCCTGGGAGGAACCACTTGAAACAAATGAGGAACCAAGAAATAGAATTGCAGATTGCCCTCTCAGAGAGGATCATCACCACTCAAGGAGAAGAAGTATGACCATGGGAAGTGTCTAAGAATTCCAAAGAGAGAAGTAGTCTAGAAAACAATTGCCCATTCAGGAGATACTGAAGCCAAGCATACATTAAAAATGTGATAGGACGTAGTTCATAGGGCATTAATATATCCATAGACATAGATATGAATGAGCTCCAACATCCCTGGTTATAGTTAGCTGTTGTCCTGAGCATTCATACTAACAAAGTGAAGAAAAAGTATTGTCTTTGCTTCTGAGACAGCAGTCTAAAGGCTGTAAATACCACACCACAATTTGTTTTTCGACCTTAGACTTCTTAAACTTTAGATTGAATATACCCAGGACTTTGAGTGAACAGTCCTGATAGTTCCCCCTGTATTAAGGCTTTAATTCATTCTACAGACATCTTGTCTGGAAACATCAATAACTGGTTGGCTTGGTAACCAGGAAGCTGTAATTGTTTAGAAAGCCCTATGTCAGGCTCTCTGCCAGTGTTCGTCTGCAGCAGTGGGTGGTTAGCACACCAGTTTCTCAACCCTGAACTGCAGCCATAAACTGAGATGCAAGGCAAAAGCCTGTGGACAGCACTGATGTGATCCACAGCCTCGGCCATGAGGAGATTTCTAAACCCTACTATCTTGAGCTTTTTGAATACAAACACACACAAGACAGCAGCAAGAAATCTGTCATTGGGCCATTCCAGATATGGTTTTACTAAAAGGGTTGTAGTTAATGTACCTGCATCAGTCAGCCAAGCAGCTGGTTTATTCTGGAACTTCTTCTCTATTGCATGACAAAAAATTCAAGAAACATGAAACAACTACAAGGACTCTAAATTGACTTTAATTTCTTCCTAAACACCGAAAAGGGTGGGACTTTTCTCACCAAACTTTCGGTGGATTTTATCCGGGTCCCATTAGTGGAGGATAGTATTTAAAAAGAAAAGGACAGTCCCCACCCACACGGTAGCTAGGACCAAGCATCCTTTTTAGCACTATAGAAACAAAAGCTAGGATTATGTATGAGAGACGGTGCTGGTATGAGTGTGGAATTGACAGTATTGAACTACAATGTAGGGGTGGCAGAGTATCTGTGTCTCTAGAGGAAGTGACCTGACTTTGGAGATAATTACACATGGATCGGGATTGCATGGTAACAGAGAGTCACATTTCCCATGTTATAATTTATTTTATCCTATTTTTGTATTTTATCTTAAAATCATTTTTATTTAATTTAATAAACAAATATCATTTACTTTTCTAGGCATACTTTTAAGGACCTTATAACTATTAGCTCATCTTCTCCTTGTAATAACCTTAATCCAATTTTAGAGATGAGGATGTTGGCCATGGTGTTCTTTCATACTATGAGAACATTTCTAAAATTCATGAATTAAAGACACTTAAGCAGACTCCAGTTTCTTGTAAAATAGTGGTTTAAAACAGAAACATCAGCGAATGGCAGTCTAGTCAACCCCAAACAATCCAAGGAATCAGGACATGAAAATAAGATACCTTTGTCTTAACAGGAGATGAAAACAAAATATTTTTGTCTTTTTAAAAGAAAAAAAAACAGCCACAATAAATACTCTACAGAGGTAGGCTGCTTATTTTAGTGGTTTTATTTATTTTAAACTATTTTGTTTCAAATAAAATACAGGTAAGGTAGATTCTAAGGGTTTTCTGTTTCCTGGGTAGGTATCTCATTCTCTCTGCCTTTGTTCCCTTCCCTGTATGTCTCATACTTCTCACACCCTCGAAGAACCAATTATCAGAGGACTCCCCTTCCCCCCTACAAACAACAGGAGTTAATAATGGGATTGGTGAAGAAGGGATCCTAATAAGGAAGGATATACTTCAAAGGCAGAGCACATCAAAGTGAAGTGCCAGGGAGCACTGAGATCTTGCTGAGCCAGGCTGGCTTGGCTGCTTCACCCCTTACCTTCTGACTCAAGGCACCACACAGACAGGACTAAGCAAAAAAAGTGTTTTCAGAGCTCCAGCCAGGCTGCCTCCAGCTGCATCAGCTGGGAGAGTGATGGATACATACCAGGTGTTACAGCTTTTGTTTTGATTAGATAAATGCTCTCAATAGATATCGCTGAATAATATTATCACCTAATTCTCCTGGGGTTTTTTCCTGCTTGAAGTATTTGACAGTAGTTTTCAAATTAGGCAGCATAAATGCAAGGCAAGGAGGATTTGTGTCAGCACAGCCTCTGTGTTGAGTGCTGTGAGACTTAAAGGTGAAGCATATGTGATGTCATCAGAAGTGTGTGATTGGAGCTCCGATAACACAAGTTATAGGAGAGAAAATGAATGAACTCCAAAGGCCTTAGCCAGTGACAAAACCCAGTGAAGACTTCATCTTCCAAACTGGGCAGTGCTGACCGTGCAAGGGTCCAGATGGAAACAACAGTTCTGATTGTCACACCAATTACTTTGAACATATGGGTTCATGTTATCGTAGAAACGGAGCACTGGGGTGCTTTGTCACTTTCCATCCATAGCTTAGCTGCGCTGTGACTGCAGCCCCAGAGCTCAGTCTTTCTTCCTCCTTAGTCTCAGTACGGACTACACACTTCCCCTGTGCTTTCCTTACTTGTCAGCCAAAGACCTTCCCGGAGGAGGAAACCATGAGTACTACCTGAATGAGCATGGATGAATAAAAATAGAAAAAAAAATGCAAACAAAATTCTTTGTGTGTGATGCCATGGCTGGAAGACAATGCTGTCTTAGGTATTGTCTATTATCAGAAGAAGCAGACTCCACAGGTTCACATCAGGCTCCTGATAATTGTCTTTGCCCATTAGTTATTACATCTTACCTTCCTAAGAATTTGAACCTAATGACAGTTAATGATGACAGAAGTCTACTCAGCGTGCCAACTTCGTGATCCCATGATACAAGCAGAGCAATAGAAATGAATTGGGACAAATATCTTTTCCATCTCTTTCAAAATCAAAACATATGATTGGCCTATAGCCAATGCTGTATTTGGAAAACCTAGAAATAATTCAACATTAGACTTATAGTGCTGTCAGCCCTATTTTACCTGCTGCTAAAACCCATATTTTTCTGAACCTCCTACAGTTTTAGACTTGCAGACCTATCTACAATAGAGATTTACTTTCTGACGTGTACAGAAATTGTATTAAACTACTGTTATTGTGCCTGAAAAGCTCAGCAGCTGGCACAGTCTTCTTCTCCCCACATCACCTCCTACAGGAGTTGCCTGGACTTCAGAGATGGCACAAGAGGAAACACAGTGGGACTGTAGGCTCTATGGTTTCAGCCACTGCAACAATAGCAGGATCGACATGGTGCTTCAGTAGGAATGGGAGGAGAAGGTTGCTGTCAGCGAAACTACTCATATAACTGGAGCTGATCAACTTCCTTAAACCACCAGCTACAGAAAAATTGTGTTGTGTATTCAGGTGTGTTAGGGAAGTGGGGGAAGGAGTGGGTTCTATGGTCCTTGTACCAAAGTACAGCAAAAATATTTATGGATCCCAAAATCTCAAAATCTCATCTTTTTAGAATGTTTGAATGCGTATGTGTATGACTCAGAGTTTGTTGTCTTATTTCTACCCCTGACTATGATTTTCTAATTGGTAGAGAAATGGAAGGCTCACAAATAGTAAAGGTGTGATAGATATATTATTAAAACAATCATTTCCCATCGTAATCAGAGATGTTTTAAATCAAGGGCATACATCTGTTTGCAGAATTCTGCTCTGTTGCATACAGTCTTTCAATTGTGATATGAACACTGCTTCAGAGCCCTTCTTGCATGTTGCCATCACCCAGAGAACATTTCGTACAACATGCCTAACAGAGATGAAGGAGACCTTGTGAGAAACTCAGCATTTGTCTCTTTGTTTGTAAGGTTAAAATGAAGTGGGATTCCCTTCTGTATGCTGTGAATACACACCATTGGTGAGTAAAGAAACTGCTTTGGACTTATAGCAGGGCAGAACTTAGCTAGGCAGGGAAAACTAAGCTGAATGCTGCGAAAAAGGAGGTGGAGTCAGAGAGAAGCCATGTAGCCCTGCTGGCATGCCGGAACTTATCCTGGTAAGCCACAGCCTCATAGAATTACACAGATTAACAGAACGGTTTAAATTAATATGTAAGAATTAGCCAATAAGACGCTAGAACTAATGGTCCAAGCAGTGATTTCATTAATACAGTCTCTATGTGATTATTTTGAGGCTGAGCAGCAGAGAACCAACAAGCAGCCTTTCTACAACATTAAAATACCAATGTTTTAGTGTATTCTGTTGAATGCTTCCTTTGACCAGCCATATTGTCACAAACTGAAGACTCCCTTCAACAATAAACCCCACCCAACTTTTTTGAACCAGACTAGATATTGAATAGATGAACAGGCTTTCACCTCCACAGAAATATTTGAGAGTCAAAATGCCTTTTCTCTAAATCACTTATTTGCCTGAAACTAAATATAAAAAAAATCTGATATTATGTAAGTCTGTTAAGAGTTGAATAATTTAAATATTAAAAATGGAAGAACTTCTGGGGTAAGGGTGAATCAGAGTGAGAAAATTACCTTCAATTCATAAAACTGAGTCCATTTGATGGGTAGTGACTATTCAGTGACTACACTGACAATAATATATCATGAGCAAGTAATATTGATTTCAAGATGTTGGTGTGCCCCAGCAAATTTATAAATATAATCTTCCAAATCAAAAGGGAAACATACACAATATGTAGAAATATATAGAAATTATTTGAGGAATTTAACATGGATTTCAAATTTAGTTGATTTAAAATAAAACAACTCAAAAAATTAGTTAAGAAGAGCGTCCTTCATTTACAAACTCATATACTAAATGTAAATTTTACATATAATTTTGTGTAGATTTTTCTTTACTCTTATTCTATTGGGGAGCCCACTACCAAGTTTCCAATAAACACACAGAGGCTTATTATTACTTATAAATGCCTACCCTTAGCTTGGTTTGTTTCTAGTCAGCTTTTCTTAACTTAAATTATTCCATCTACCTTTTGCCTCTGGGCATTTACCTTTTTCTTACTTTCATTCTTTATTTGTAGCTGGTTTTGTGGCTGGGTGGCTGGCCCATAGTATCCTCCTCTCCTTGTTCTCTTCCTCCTTCTCCTTGATCCCAGACTTCTCCCATTTTTTCTCTCTGCCTGCCAGCCCTGCCTATCCTTTCTCTCTGCTTTGGTATTGACGTTCAGCTCTTTAAAGATCTATCAGGTATTTTAAACAGACAGAGTAACACAGATTCACAAAGTTAAACAAATGTAACATAAAACAATGCAACACATTTTTGCATCATTAGAACAAATGTCTCACAACATAAAAATGTAATGCATCTTAAAATATTCTACAGCAATTTTATATTTTAAAACTATGGTGAAATATCAGCATCAGTCTCTTCAAATAGAAACAGGAAAAGAAGATCAAATATTAACCCTTCCTTTTAGTATTCTGTGTAAGATTCTAGGTAGAGAGATCAGTCACAACAAAACAGAAATAAATCCAGACTCAAGAGAACAATGGCAAAGGGATAAAGCTATTCTATTCACATGGCTAAAAACTCAAGAAAATTAGGAATAGAGATCTAAAGACAAGTAGATACCTACAACTAGCATACTACTTACTGGCCATACAAAGAATAGTTTTCTTATATCAACAGAAACAAGTTATGGATGCCTTGTGTCTTGTGTCAGCTCTTGCCACCCTTAATAATATGCTACTAAAAACCACACAACTGCACAATACAAAAGAATAAGTAAAAGACGGTTCAAATTTCAAGAAAGAGATAGCATATTTTAAATGGCATGATATCTACAGCATTACAAGCAATGCACAAAAGTCAAGCACTTTCTACACACTAACTCTCGAAATTCACAATCAATTTAATAATGTTGCTGAGGAAAAAAATACTTACTGCATTGAAAATGTGCTGTGGACAAGATCTGTATGCTAAGTATTACAAAATGCTAGTAAAATAAATTATATTCTAAATAAATGGAAAGATGTGTACTCATGGATTGGGAAATTCAACATAGTGAGATGTATATATTTTGCTATTTTTGAGATTACAATATAATTATATTTTCCCATTGCTTCCTCCCTCCAAACACTCTCATATACCCCTTTCCACTCTCCTTCAATTTAAGTCTCTGTTTTTCACTGATTGTTATTGCATGCATATATACATATACATATATTCATAAACAGATCCTGCTCAGTCCATATGATGTTACTGTATGCATGTTTTCAGAAGATGTGGATTTAATGCAATGTCTATCAAAATCCCATTGGGAATTCAGTTGGCATAGACAACGTTTATTACAAAACTTATATGTGAAGAGACACAGTCTGCTGAATAGCTAAACAAGCTTAGGGAAAAACAAAGTGGAAGAAATCACTGTGACCAATTTTAATGTTTCTCGTATAGGAGAGCAGTCAAGAGCATGGAATCAGTAAACACATAGTCACATAGATGACAGAGAACGAAATACATGCAAGGAAATTTACGCCAATATGCCACGCTAAATTTTAACAAATATAAAGACAATTTAAGGACAAGGAGAGCCATTTCAACAAAAGATACTGAAGCAACTGCATGGTCTTCCATAGGCAAACTGAATTACACAGCTTCAAAAATAACCATAAATGAAATTATAGAATATAAAATTATAAAACCTTAGAGAATCTTTGGCTAAGCAAAGATCTTTTAGACTTTACAAAAAGCACAATCCATAAACCCCCAAAATATAAATTGGACCTCACCAAAATTACTAATTATGAAATGCAATCAAAACTTATTCATAAAATGTGTGAATAATAATACTTTGAAGATCATTTATAAATTAAAATCCCACAGTGAAAATTTTCTTGCATTAGTGCCTAGTAAAGTAAGAAAGAACCTCACCCTCATTTGTAATTTGCAAAATGGATATGACACCACAATAAAATATTATTTAATATTTGTTTCATTTGGAAAAAATGTATCTCCTATTAGGGAGTCTTGGGTAAAGCATCAAGTGAAGGGTAGTCAAACACAATGCACTAGAAAGACATTTAAAAGGAAATTAATCTAAAAGGGAAAAGAAAGATATGAAAGTTTTATGCAGTGGGATATATGATGAAAATGAGCACATTTATTAAAAATATAATGAAAAGACCTTGGCCATATATTAAATCAAAATAGAAATCAAAATGGTATGAAAACATTTTCTAGATACTAAAAAGGTAAGTCATGCTATGAAATCTAAATGCACTTATATTTGTAATGAAATTATTGTTTAAAGCTGACAACGAAACAAAACAAAAAGAGATGATGAGCAAGGACTGTAAGGAACACACAGGAAAAAAAAAAAAACATGATATCCTAGTTCCTAAGCTCTAGATGGACGCGCAGTGACTGTGTTTTCTTACTTTATATATGACACATAACTCCCCTTGTTGAATAAAAAATCAAATATTCAGAATCATTTTTCTAAGAAATTACAAAGTAGAGAGAAGCACTTTTAAAGAATAAGATTAAGGACAAAACACTGACATGTAAGCTAAGTTCTCCTGTAAGAACCCAGTAAAATAAGGTTCAATGCAACCTTATCGAGGTTTGTGTTGGAGTTCGGCCCCACTAAACCTCTCAGGATTCCAAAAGATTTGCTACAGCAGGCAAAAACCTGACTAATTAAGTCTGAGGGTAAATAAATTAACTCACACAAACCCTTTCATCACGTCCTGTTTATTCTTTCTATGCTCTCTCTAATGCCCATACTGGTCCTCATTCTTTGATGTTCCCGTTGTTCTTGCTGTGCTTGCTGTTCCCCTCCCATGAGGCTTTCAGTCTATATAACCCACAGGGACATTAACAATGGTATCAACATGCATTTCGGAAATCATAGAAAAGCAGGTCAAACCTGACAAAGTGGCCTTTCAGGAAAAGCTGACACATTCAGGAAGGGTCAACATCCAAGGGGAAATACCTGACATTCCAAACCATTAAATAAGATCACTAAATGTCCCTGGACCCTAGGCACATCCACTCCCTTAACTCCAATCTCTATTGTGTTAACTAGCTTTGGGGACTCTCAGACCTGTTTGTCAGTAAGGGCAGGCATGCTGTCTTCCTATCTTTCTGACAATCTTAGTGGTCTACTTGCAAAGGTAATTGTGGGGGATTGACTTTTTGTAGATTTGACTATTTGAACAAAGAGTGAATTTTATCACTCTAAGGTCCTATGGAAGGTCATTCTGCTGCCCTTATAGGAGGAAGTTATGCTGCTGAAGTATTCTGGGAATGAATCTCATTTTGAAGGGGAGAAGAGTCATTGAGAGCAACTATCCAAAAGACAGGCATTGTTAAAGCTCTGCAGGTCGGGTCCTCCACAAGTTGTACACTGTGGGTCTGTCTAGGAGTCTGTCAGCTGTACATTTACTGTATAATATGTGTGACTCCAACACAACTTCAATAAAACCCTAGGTTCACAGTACTAGCATTCATCTAGATCTGAAGGTTAACCTTGGAAGCTTTAATCACAGGCTCAGAAATTCAGAAGGTGTTATATACATTTAGTCTCTTTGTAAATATCAAATAATAGTGCCTTCTTCCAGGCAAACCATGAAACAATTATGAACTGCACATCAGAACAGCTTGTTTAGAACTACTCAAGGAGAATGCATTTATGCAGTTCAGTCTGTGGATCTCAAAGCTGTATTCATGGCTTTTACAAATTTTCTGGCACTTTGAGGCACCAAGCCCTAACGAATACCCAAGCTGTAAGGAGGAAGCATATTTTAACAATCAGGAAGCTAAGTAGAGAGGAACATAAATGCTACCATTTATCACACCTATCAGGCACAGCCCAATTCCAAGACATATATAGATATTAAAATCATCATGAAGAAATATGATGAAGAAGGCACTGCCCACTTCATTTTCACAACTAAAAAAACCAAGTTTAACTGCTTTGATCAAAATACTTGTTTGATAACTTTGCCATATAGTTTTTATACTCTTTGTTCTTTGGGAACTGGCCACCCAGCTCCCAAATAAATACACAGAAACTTAGTCTTACTTATCAGTTCTCAGCCTGAGCTTTTAATCAGCTTTTCTTAATTTAAATTATCCTGTCTACCTTTTGCTTCCGGGCAATTACCTTTCTCTGTTCTATATTCCTCTCTTTACCTCTTACTCTATAGCCAACTGGGTGGCTGGCCCCTGGTGTACTCTCCTTCTTCTCTTCTTGCTCCTCTCTCTTTGCTCTTCCTCATATTTATACTCGCTGTCTGTGAGCCCTGCCCATTTCTCTCTCCTGCCTAGCTATTGGCCACTCAGCTTTTTATTAGACCAATCAGGTGTTTTAGGCAGGCAAAGTAATACAACTTTACAGAGTTAAACAAAAGAACAAAAAAGAATACAGTATATTTTTGCATCATTGAAGACATATTCCACAGCATAAATGATTGTCACAAGTCTTAAGCTAATATTCCTCAACAGAACCAAGATTAGGATTCACCTAAGAGAGCTCTGATGTCTACTTTCCTTTCCCTCCTCCAGGACCTTACGAATAACATTTATAAAACTCTCTCTTGGGGTTTAATGAGAATTCTCCTCTGCAGCACCACCTCCTCCTATTTAATTCTAGGGGCCTGAGTAGTTCACAGTCCATTTTCAGAGAACTCTAAATTTACACCTTTAAGCTCCTTGGAATTCTTAATGACCTCCCAGAACAAGTTCCTCGCTTTTTCATTTTGTGATATTTGAATTCATTTCTGGGAGCTTTAGAAGGAGTGATGCAAATATTCTAGTAAACATTGCCAGTGTGATATTATTTGTAACCTCTGAATCCAGCCTAAGAATAAGGCTCAAATGGGGATATTAGCATGGGATAAATCTTCAGTCTTATCACTAAAATTTACAAAGATCATATGATACCAGTGGACACTGAGAAAGGAAATACAGAAAGAAATACGGTCTAAGGCAGGAAAGAAAACCTTCCAAGAACTCCAAGTTGAAATGGCACCCATACTCAATGCAGTCAACATGAACGTGCTCTAGCGGCTGAATCTCCATCTTTCAGTCATCGTGAGAGCTCCAGTCTGCACTCTCACCTCCTTATGTACCAGCCATGAGTTTCTAAAAGCACAAATGATTGCAAACATTACATTTGCTCTATATCTTGTATTTTTCAAATAATTCCCCACTAGAATGTTTGTCAGTTCTTTATATTAATTGTCCTGTTTATTATTGCTTTGTTAAAACATGGATCAAAACCAACCTGGGGAAGAAAAGTTAATTTGGCTTACATGTTCTGATCATGGTCCAACATTAAGAGAACTCAGGCAAAAACTAAAACAGAAAACATGAAAGAATCCTGCTGGCTGGCTTGCTTCCCTAGGCCTGCTTAGCAACTTTTCTTATACAGTTCCGACCCACTTGCCTGAAGTTGGTTCTACCCACAATGAAGTGGGCCTTCCTCCATCAATCCCAATCAAGAAAATGCTTTGCAGACTAGTGCACCGACTAGTCTCTTCTAGACTAAGGTTCTCTTCTCCCAGTGGCTCTACTTTGTGCTCTGTTAACAAAAAATAACCATAAACTGATTTTTTTTAAAAAAGGACTAGCTAGTGAACTTTCTATGTATATTACGTTTATAAAGACAAACTCAAACTTCTGTCAATTTTGATTCCAAATTCGTGAGAGCCGGGATGAGAGGTGTTCATGACCACACCAGTTTTATACAGTGCTGGGTACTGAACCAAAGCCTTGTGTGTGCTAGCCAAACACTCTCGCACCTGAACGACATCCCCAATACCCCTGACACAGGTTTTGTTTTTCAATAATAAATCACCTTAGTCAAGTTACTGAGCTTCTCCCGTGCTTGTTTCTGATGATGGTTTCTACCTCACTAGATTGTTAAGATAATTAAATGAGTTGACATAGCACTTTGAAAGAACATAACCAGGGCCTTAGTATGCTGGGACTGCCATCGGCATCAACATCAAACTGTGAACCCAAAGACTCTTTGATGCTAATGTATTTAATACAAGGCATAATCTTATAAGATGCTTTTAAAAATTAATGACAGGAGATGATGATACAAATGCTAATTGGATGACAAAATTGTCTCAAGAGCATTTTTAAAAATATAATTGGAAGATACTTCATGGAACGGTTAATCTTGTTTGTCAACTTGATTGGGTTAACAGACATTTAGAACAATGGAAAAGCTATTCTGGGGTGTCTATGAGGGTACTTCTAGAGATTATCGGTATGCATATTGACAAATTGAAGAAGGAAGATCCACCCTGAGAGTGGTGGCATCATCCGATAAGCTGGGAGTCTAGCTGGAACAAACGGCAGAAGATGCTTATGCACATGCTGATGTTCAACTCTATTTGAGTGCTCACAGGCCCACCCCATCCCACACATGCAATAGCCATGTCCTATGGACACCAGACTCTAGATTCTTTAGTATGTGGAGAAGGACACAAGCTGTTGACTCTCCGGGGGCTTCCATGCCTTCAGCCGCAGACTGATGCTGTATCATCGACCTCTTGTTCTCAGGCTTCCTGCCTCTTAGACTGAAAATCAATTGGTTTTCTTGGCTCTCCAGCTGCAGAGAACCATATACTCTCTGGTCATATAAGCTTGTCTAAGAAAGCCCCTTATTATCTGTATATTCCAGTGTCTTGGTTTCTCTGGAGAGCCCTGACAACAACTCTCCACACAGTGAGAGCTCAGAAGAAGCCCGGCCTTCATGGCAGCAGGTGTCACACACTTCCCATGCTACTATGCCAAGGGCTCCAAACAGACCTAGAGAAAATAAGGAAAATGGGGAAGAGATGTGAAAAGACAACACGAACACCCATCATTTGATGTTTTACTTTCTTGGATGGCTCTTTCCTCTAATGTGATATATAATTGTATCTCTGAGAAAACAGATATTTTGGGTGAACTCAAGTTCGACAGCAGTGTGAGAAAAAAATTTAGCCCAGCACACCTTGATAATTTATTTATTGTAGTTTACTTTCCATCTGTAGAGGAAAGTTGACTTGGTCTGAACTTTTTATCAGATTCTGATGAGTTGGCTATTGATTTAGCAAGGACTCTTCTAGAATACAAACCCATGAAACCCACAACATCGGAAAACCTAATTATGATAATAAGAATCTAGTGTGCATAATTCCATTAGAAGGATTTAGCTGCTGCTCTTCCTATAGCAGGACACTTTTAACAAACTCTTCTCTTCATTAGGAGAAAATTACCTTTAGTGTTAAGTGGACTATAAATGTACTGTTTATGTTGAAAGAGGGAGAAAGTTAATGCCATGTTTTGTAACTAAAGCATTATTGCTCTTGGTGTCCTTTTACTGTACTGTTTAAGTAAGTGTAAGTGAGAGTATACTGTACCGCGGTCTGATTTCTATTAGGGAACAGAATCCCCTTCATTGGGCTTAGGGGTGGACACATTGGTCTAAACTCAAGCAGGCCACCAAATGTTACCTTACTGACTCCTTCTTCCTACAAGAGACAGGTTGTTTCACACTATATTCAACTATTGGCACTTTTCCCCCTCTCTCCCTGGAAAACAAATAAAGAACCATACAGTAAACTTCTTGCACAAAAATGAAAAGGGATATCTGGCCTCTGGGCTAAAATAGACACATGAAATCATCCTCCCGCCCCAACTACCAGGAAATGAAACAAGCTCAAAAGATATAGGCTCCCAACATGAAGTCTACAGCCCCAAAAAACAACCGTAATAATAATAGCCTAATTGCTTCTGAATAACCCTGCTAGAAAGCTTGTTATTGCTCTGACCACTTTTATCAAACTTAGCTGAAGAAAAAGCTTAGAATCAGGTAGTATGAATTTAGTAGTTTGAGAGATACAGAAAAGTTAAATAAAAAATTCTTACCCTTCCCGTGGGGTAAGATCTATTTATGAATTGTAAGAATATAAATCATTTCTACATTTCCTTCATCAGAGAAACACAAATTAGTGAAGACAAAATACCTTTATGTTTAAAATGTACAAATACATTTTATTTGTACAGCCCAGCTGACAAGAAGCACAGACAAGACCTCTGGTCCTGTTAATAGATTGTGGATGGTTTCACATTTTCTTTTTCTTTTTCTTCCTATGGGGGGATGGATACATGTGCATGTTTCTGTGTCTGCAATTGCATATGCATTTGCAAATGTCTGCATGTCTGTCTGTACATGTGGGAGCCGGAGTCCACCTCAGGTGACATTCCTCAGGAGTTAGACACAAGTTCACTCACAGCCTGTGGCCTGCCAATTTGACTACAGTGGTTGGCCAGTGACCAGCAGCACCTGCCTGTCTCTGTCTCCCAAGCACTGAGATTGTAAGTGTGCATCACCATAGCCAGCTTTTATACAGGTTCTGGGAATTAAACCAGACTCTTGTTGCTTGCATAGCCACTGCTTTATGGACTGAACTACCCTCCAGCACATTTCAACTTTACTAAAGGTAATTTGTGCAAAAAGTATCAAAAATGAAAAAAGTTTACCTTTGAACTCAAGTCTCGTTTCTATAAATTCACTTTGCAGAAATTTATGTAAATAATGCTTATTAAAATGCTAACTATAAAATTCAAATCTCCGTGTCTTAATTAGTGTTTCTATTGCTGTGAAGAGACACCATGATCACAGCAACTCTTATAAAGGAAAACATTTAATTGGGACTGGCTTACAGTTTCAGAGGTTCAATCAATTATCATCATGACGGGACATGGCAGCATTCTGGCAGACATGGTGCTGGAGGAGGAGTTGAGGGTCCTATATCTTGATCCACAGGCATCAGAGGGTAAATTGTGGCACACTGGACACACTTGAGCTTATAAGACCTCAGAACCCGCCTCCACAGTCACACACTTCCTCCAACAAGGCCACAGCTCCTAATAGCAGCACTCCTTATGGAGCAAGCATTCAAACACATGAGTCTATGAAGCTCATTCCTATTTAAACCACCACACCAAACAATAACATTTGCTCTAACCTTGCTTAATTCAAGGAAGCTCAGGGATCTCTCAAAAAAAGAAGTTTGGTTTACACTGAATGCCCAAAACTCTCCGGTCAGCTGTTCTAAATGTTAGTTTTGTGGAATTAGTCAAAGCAGGTCAGAAGTTCTCAGAATAAATAAGATATCCTGAGTGGCCATTAGAGACCATTACTTTCCTAACTAGAATCCGTGAAATTCTGTCTTCCAACAGCAACAACCATAAATAAATACTTCCTTTGTATCATTTAAGGCACTCAGTGAAGAGCTCTAAACTCACCTTGTAATAGAACAAATAGCCCAACATTCTACACATCGTCACTGCGCTCACAGCTGAGATGCTCTTTAACATGTTGGTCGGCTGTACCCGGCTATCTTAGCAGGTGTGCACAGCTGAAGATAATTGAGTTATTGTTTTAAGACTGCTACAGTCTTATTTGCTCATACTAGTGTTTTACTTTACTGCATTCATAACTTAACCTTTGCAAAAACGATTTATGAAAAAATCTACATGGTATGTAATTTCTTTCTGATCTGCATAACAAAAAGGAGATGGCTATGGAACTGAATTTAGATGCAAGATACTAGAAATACAGTTGTAAGTTTATGAGTGAATGTACGTTAATTGTCCACAATCTCTTTGTTTTGGTTGTCCATGGTAAATACTAGTAAATGTGGTGGAAGATGTGTAATAATCACCACTCCTAACTCTTTTATAGAAAGCACCATAGAAATATGAAATTATAGATGACTCAATTAAGATGGGAAAAGAGGAAATGATATTTTTGAGAATCAGGAACAGAGCATTCTTTCATCAAGTTAGCTGTGTGAATTAGAATGCCCACATGTGACTTTAAAGGCAATGTAAGTAAAATGGTGCTTAAAATCAATACTAGCAGAACCAAAGGGACTGGAAAATTGTGACTCTGTAATAGTGACTAGATTTGTAATAACCTGGAGGGGAAAATAGGCATTTCTTCATAGGAGGCAGAAAAGAAATATGACATAAAAGCCAGAGGCTATGCTGAGCCAGTGAAATTGTCCATTATTTAAACTGCAGGGGTGACACTCACATAAACTGCTATAGCAAGATTCAGTCCAAGGAAGGGACGTAGGTGGATTTAGTGTGAAGCCCACCGTGGGAGTCTATGCTTGTAGGGAACACAGAGCTGGACTGTGCACTATGAACGTGCGCTGCCGAAAATGCAAATTCTGACTGTGGATGAAGACAAAATCATGGCTCACTATATTGCAGTCATACTTTCAACTATTTACAATGGCCACAAGTATGGCTAGTTAATATTCTTAACGTAGGGAGAGAAGAAACAAATGGCAAAAGGAAAGACAAAGAAATGAGATGTAGAGGAATGAAAAACTGTGGAAGAGGAGATTAAGAAGCAAAAGTTAAAAGGCAAGGTAAGGATGTCTTAGAAAGAGCACTACCATACAGTCATATTGAAACACTAGTTAGCCAAATTGGACCACTGTCTGTCTAAATAAAGTTTATTTAGAACACAGACACACTTTTTTCCATGTACATCATCTATAGTTATTGTTTTTAAGATTTTATTTTTCATTGCATGTATGTATGTTGACTATGTGTACATTAGTGCAGGTGCCCTCAGAGTCCAGAGGAGGGCATCATATTCCCCTAGAGCTGAAGTTACAGGCAATTATAAAGTATCTGGCATGAATGCTGGGAATTTAGGTCTTTTGCAAGAGCAGCATATACGCTTAATTACTGAGTTATCTTTCCAACCCCCTAGGGATTTTTTATGCCCCCAAACTTTATTTATATAAACAAGTAGTGGTCTCAATGACACTATAGAGATAAGAATGATCTACTACTACATGATTGGAAGAGGTAAGAGCCAGTGCTGATAATGCTGGAATACTAAGACAGAAACATCAAAACAACTCTTCATGCTTCTAGACAAATTTAGTTTTTTTTTTTAAACCTGAAGGAAGGAATCTTTTATTATTTCTCTGATTGCCCTCAAATTCCCTGGCAAGTTCATCCTTCCTGCTGCTGAGGCATTCTGCTTTGGTATTAGAGCCTACATCTTTGAAATTTCAACATAGATTAAACACCATCTAAGACATCTAGCCTCACGGACTGAACAACTACCAGAAATGGCCATTCACTCAAGATACAGACCATGTTGGTCTAGCTAGAACACAGCCTACAAGCCAATCCAATCAAGCATAAGTAAACCTCAAAAATAAATCATTAAGTGAAAAAATTCAGCCTGGCACCAAAAAGAGTATAACCAGGAACAAAAATTAACATTTTGTATAAAATGTTCATATTTATTAAATATCAAAACCAAGCAAAACATATGTATGTAATTCACAATCACAATATTGGTTGCCATTAGCAAACAGAAGCATCGTCAAGGAAATCAAGGAAGTGTAAGGCAGCTGCTCCTGGAGTAGTGGTTCTCTCTCTCTCTCTCTCTCTCTCTCTCTCTCTCTCTCTCTCTCTCTCCTTTCTTTCTTCCTTTTTGGTGGGAGATTCATTTCCTGTTTATTCTGCATAAATGTCAAAATTTACAAATGTTCACTCTAAAACTCATGCTAGATACTTCCAAGATGTACACATTTTTGCATGTATATCATACTCAAATAATATAATTCTGTAAACAAAAATTATTTAGCATAAATTCAAGAAAATAATACCTTTTAGTTACCCTTTAAAAATATTATCTGATCATGAATTAAATTCTTATTTGAAAGTTTGTCCCAAATTAGAATTTACTAGTGCCCAAAATTGTGGCACTTTTTCGGAATTATGGCCATACTTCTCAATAGATTAAAAAATACTATTTAATCAAATATTTTGCTTTTCAATGTAGCCAATAGCTTATATAAATACAGAGAAGTGGATGCCTACTACCTGATCTTGGATAATATTTTGTCAAATAAAGTAGCTGCAATTGTTTTTATTAATTAAAAGTTTTTCCTAAATGAAAATACATAATTTGATTTTGATAAGATTTCAACATAAACTATACACACCAATGTGTATGTCTCTTTCGTTGTGTTTACCTCACAAGATAAGCTATAGACCAAATTTTGTAGCTGTTTTATATGCAAATAATGGGTTATTTTGCCTCTTTTCCGTTTTATAGGAAGCAAGCAAGAGAATTTTAAATAATGCTGCTTTCTACCATAGTTGAAAATTGACTTTCTTATTCAGTTCCCCCTGTTTTCTGGAAGCATCTTTATCTCCTTTGCATCTGATAGAGTGCTTAAGCATCAAGGTTTAAAAGTCAGCACAATTTTATAAATATATTATTTCAAAGAAAACGTGTTCATCTTATTAAGCAGAAATGGCCATTGGCCTCTCATTCCTCATATGGATGAATTCTGGGCCTCTCACAAGTACAGTAATGAAACACTTCTATGGCAACTGAGCTCAAACCCATGATAGAATCTGCATCTGTCTTCACATGGCAGGTTATAAGGAAATCCTACTGGCTGGGACCAGGATGCTAACAGAGCTAAGAATATTTTGACACGAACAAACTTCAGATCCTGCTACAAGAGTTTCATTTTTGGCAAGATAGGTAGATTTGAAAGGACCCATAGGTCTGACAGAGCTAACAGAGTAAGCATGCTATTGATCCAGAGGAACTCCTGCAGGGCTGAAATCTGTGCTTTCACACAGATTAATAAATTCAACAGTCATTAGACAGAGTCTCAAGTTAGCAGGTGATTTTTGTCATGAATGTCTAGAAGTGGCCAAAACAGAATATGATCATGAAAGGAAAGGCAACGAATCCATAATACCTAGCCATTTGGGCAGGCAGTCCTTGTAGACTTGGAGACTAGATGGGAAAAGAACTAATTTAACAAAACTCCTATCCTGAGATGAATAGAAAATGGCGTCCAAAATCAAGAAAACAAGAAGTCCTAAACGGGACTGATCATCAATATGGAACAAAACCTATTTACAAAACTTTGCTAAAAGGCTAAGACATTACTCCCAGTATTTCTTACCATCGACTGTTTGCTTGGGATTCTTCAAATAGCCCCCTCTAGTGGCAGACACACTGGAGAAAATAGACAGGAGGATTGGTGGGAACATCACCTGTGAATTCTGGAATTTGATTAACAAGAGATAAAGGCAGGGTACATGTGGCTGTGAAGGGCAGGTCTTGGTTAGCTTTCGTGTTTTCATTTGGAAAGTAGAGAATGCTATTGACTATCTTGGCTGTTGCAAAGACTGAATGGACAGTGACTAGCCAAGTTAGAGCCCCAAGGATGTGATCTTTACTTCCTTCCACTCACAGAAATGTTACCATGTCCAAAGATATTCTCAAACTTGAAGTGTTGGGCAGGTGATGAACACTGTGATCGTGACAATAATTAACATTTATGGAATACTTATTATGTTCCTATCTCTGTCATAACATTTTTGTTTTGTTTCGTTGGTTTTGTTTTCCTGTATTTATACAGAGTCTGAGGTAGCCCCAGCCCGTCTCCAACTTTCTGTGTAGCTTAAGAAGACTATGAACTTTGAATTTTCCCTCCCTCCCAAGTGCTAGGATTATAAGCATGTACCACTACACCTGGTATGGGTAGTGCTGGAGATTAAACACAGGACTTCTGCATTCTTAAGCTACATCCTCTACCCTGCTGTCTTAATTTCTTTCTGTGTTACCCCACTTACTCCTCTTCATCGTTCAAGGTAAGCAGTAGCATCAATCTGTCCTATGTATGTGGAGACTGAAAAAGTTACTCAAAAAGTTGCTCAAAGTTACAAACTTACTAGTGACAGTGCTAGGGTTGGAACCCAGCAACCCAGCTTTGAAATCCAGATTAATGGTTCATTAAACATAGCATCATCTTCCTCTGTGGGGGAAAAAAAAACAGAGAAAGCCATGGAAAAGAAAGAATTGGTCCAATAAATTCCTATTTAGAGCACCAGTGATAGAGCACAATGGGGCATGTGGAAAAAATAGTCAGACTGTCCCAGCACATTTATCAAAGAATTGTTCCCAAGAATCATTTTCCAGCTTGCTCCTGGCACAGAACTCTGTCAGCACAGGCATGGCTGGGCAGGGAGTTCATGGCCAGAGATTTCATGTTATTAGCATGAGCAATGGTGTCGTATGGCCAGCCTCACTGCTGGCTATAGCCCTGGGTGGTGCTCAAATACAACTAGTCCCTCCATCATTTCCCCCCTGATCTGTGAGTTATGGAGATAGCCAAATTCCATGTATTCAATACTAGTACAACCTATCCACAGAAACTTCAGTATCAACTTATGCCCCCAAGGAGCTGGGAAATTGAATGTGGATTCCAAAGGCATCTATTTGAAAATATTTTCCATGGTGATTCATCAAAGATAAAACAAGAAAAATAGAAGGAAAAAAGGAGCATTTTGACACGGGCAGTGCATTCACACTATACTTGGAACACTCTGATATGATTCTCGTCAGCTTTAATAGGTAATGCATGTTCATTGTAGATAAATTAGAATAATACTTGAAAATATTACCACACAGAGGTGATCATTATTAATGTTTTCTTATTTGGCCTCCTGAAATGTTATTCTTCCTAGTCATTTAACTTTTAAGACAAATAGAAACTCATTTAACATTTTTACTGTGTGCTGTAAAATGTGTCTCATTTAATAAGACCACTAGCATCATTCACAGTACATATGGTACTATATTTTAGAGATCTATTTTATTTTACTTATGTGTGTGTGAGAGTTTATACCATTTGTGCATAGATGCCCACACAGGCCAGAAGAGGGTGCTAGGTTCCCTGGGATTGAAGCTTCTAGAGGTTAGGAGCCTCTAAATGTGAGTGGTAAAAATAGAACTTGGGTCCTCTGGAAAAGAGTCATGCCCACATGCAAACTTAACCACTGAGCCATCTCTACAGCTCCATAGTGCTATATTTTAATGACTATTTAGATTTGTTTTATTTATTAATTTGCATAATTTATTTCATCAGGTCTCAATGATTGGGTATCTCAGTTCCTCTCAGTATAAAGTACATTTAGCAAATTAATCTTTTATGTAATATATAATTATTAATATTAATTTTCTACTTTCCTTGCAACTTTACATTCAAAAAGTTGCTTTTAGTATTTCTAACACATGCCTCCTTTTTAGCCAGAGTTTACCTGGAGTTCATGAGATTGATGATCTTCCAGCCTCAGAGTCTGCAAGGTAGAATAACAAAAGGAGCCACCACATTTGGCCTTTTTTAGAATTGTTATGTAGTTACATTGCATGAGCAATTCAACTGTGAATTCATCATTTCGTACCATTTTTTAAGACTTTAAAAAAGCAACCCTTTCTGCTAATTACAGAAATATTTGTGGAAACATTCCTCTGATACTTCGATGGCAGTGCTTCTCACATGTAGGGCACGACCCCTTTGGCAGACCTCTAGCTCCAAAAATATTTATATTATGATTCATAATATTAGGAAAATTACAGTTATAAAGTAGCAATGAAAATAATTTTATGACTGGGAGTCACCACAGCACGAACAACTGTATTTAAAGGGTCACAGCATTAAGAAGGTTGAGAACCACTGTTCTGTGGCATTTTTCTTTCTTCATTAAACATTTTCAAAAGTGCACACTCATATAATCTTGATAAATCAGATATTATAGACTGACAGTTTGTTCTGTAAAACAGTGCAGACATGAATCTGCTTTGTTAGGGGAAGCTCCTATAGAATATAAAAATTCAATTACGTCTGAGTTTCCTTTATAAGACAAAGGGCTAAGTTTACATCTTCTTCAAAGCTGATACTGTTATACAACATAGAAACACAGAAATGGGACTCTGGTATTGCCATCCAAGCTGGGCTACCTCTTTTTAGCAAACGTATCCAATTCCTTCCACAGATGTTAGCACTGGCTTCAGTCCCAGGTGTGGAAGATGACACTGCACCCTCCAGTAGGCTCACTCTGGTTTAGAATTTAACCATCTCCCTGGCTTCATACAAGTCCCTCTTGAGTCCCTTGGCCAAAAAGAGAAAGCTAAATGCTTCGGCTGCTACTAGTACCAATTTCCGAAGCGTGTAATTTGACTACAGAGATATAAAGAGGGTTTTTTTAGTAGCAGCTAAAAATCTGACATGTTCTGCACAAATTACAAAGCCTTAACAAGACTCTGCATGCCTTTCTCCTTTGCTGATTTTATTTCTAATGCAACTCTTTGAGGTCATACAATGCCTTCACGATTAAACGCTAATAACTTGAACATCTAGTCATTATTTCCTGGCCACGCTTTGGCTTTCCGTTAGCGATATCTTCAGACTGGTTTCAGATGCTTTCCCCTTGGAAGAATCTGTTCGTTATAGTAGTTAGCAAGCGCTCGGTTAGCAAAGAGCCCCTAAGACAAGGTAGGGAACGAGTTAATGGAGTAACAAATCAGTTGTTAAGCTAAATGGTCAGTTTGCACAGTGCGCTATTATTGCTTTATTGAACCCAACTTAAAGATTTACAGCAGTTACATTTTATTTCAGGTACAAGATGCACAAATGAAATACAGAAGGATGCAGGTTTGCTTTGTGCAGCTTTCATTAAGGACCCAATTGCATGGCCAAGTCAGTTAGAATATATCTCGTTCTGCGTGACAGCCAATTTTCCACCAAGATTGGAAACTCTTGGAGCTTTTTAATCCTTGATCTCACTCTGAGAGTGAAAGAGGTGAGAGTTAGAGCATCTTTAACATTGCTTAAACCAAAGCTTCAATAGTAAAAAGCACTTGTCCCTGACTCCTGAACAATGGAACTTTCTGGAAGAATGGAACACGGTTGTGATGCTGCGTTTCCTTTGATGAGAAAACTGTCTAGGAAATACCTGTTGCCAAAAATAGAAAAGCATTTTTCTCTGGTGAATTTTTGCAGAGAAAATATGTAGTGTTATAAATGCATTTGTTACCAGAATAACTAGTGACAGAGCAAATCTGATTGGCTTAGCACACACAGCTGATCTGTTAAATGACTCATTTAACAGGGGTTGTTTGTTTGCACTTTGGTTTGGGAATTGAGGTTTGTGTTGTGTTTTGTGTTTTTGTTATTGTTGTTTGCTATGCACTGAACAATTTCAAACCTTTCTCTGGGCAACAGCTGGTACCAGTCCTTATGGGGTTCATATTCTTCCAAAGAAGACAGGTTTTAAAAACACGATAACTATAATGAAGAAAGATACTTGCCAGTAATAGCAAGAAGTTTTTCAATAAAATTGCTCAAGTAGAGTGGCAGTGTGGACTCCACTGCCGTTGTAAATGATTGGACGTTTGTTCTTAGGAGAACTGTCAAAATCAATCGGGGTTGACTGGGGAAAGAAAGCTACGTACTTCACAGAACGCAGATGAAACGCCTTCTGTAAACTTTCACAGCCTTGCTTGTTACTTTTCGGTTTTTCCTGGTATACCTTTCCATTAGGCAGAGCTACAGCGGATTAAAGCTTAGAGTTTAACCATTGTGTACTCAGCAAGCTTGCTCAGTGTCCCCACTCTATGTACAGAATACTTTTCAGAGTAGTCACAACAAAAATGAGAAAGGCTGGAAGAGCTAGGGTTGGAAATAATTGCTTGGTTCAGATCTATAAAAAGCTATTAAATCAGTCCACAGAGGATGCTGTAGTTGGCTGCTCTGCACCTCAGCTCACCGTTGTTTAATGTATTTATGTCTATAGTGCAGAACCACAAACTGACTTTTAATTTCTTTAGTGACACTAAAATATCAAAAGATAAACTGTTAGACTGTGTGTCTGTGTGTGTGGGGAGGGGGAGAGAAAGAGAGAGAAAGAAAGAGAGAGAGAGAGAGAGAGAGAGAGAGAGAGAGAGAGAGAGAAAGGTGTAACAGCATCTGGCATCTAACAGCTGGACTGATGACTTGCAAGGCTGAGATTGAGAAATAATGTTCAAATTTCAATGTTTTAGTGAAACGGGGTTTTAAAGTGTTTTAGTGTCCCTAAATGCCTTAGACCCTGGGAAGATTGTTTAATGGGCATGTAAAAGTAAAGAGGAAGAAAACATAATGACAATTTCTACTGATAAGAAGGCAGCCACTCTGACATGCCCTTAAAATTTTAGCTGTGAAACTGCCATCGCCCACTGCAACAGAAGGTTCCTCAGTATCTCTACCTAGACTCTAAGCTCTTTGGAGGGAGACAGCTGTTTTCTTCCCTACAGCTGTAGGGATGAACTCTGGCATCATATTGGAAGACTGCATCCTGTGTGTTAGGAGAGACAATACCAGGGAATGTCAATAAGGAAGCGTCACCAGACATGGTACTTATAACCTGAAAGCACACTTCAAGAAAGAAAGCAATGACTCTCGTGAGCCAGATGCTTACAAATACTGGAGTACAACTCCCAGCCCCTTGAGCAAACCCCAGGAAGGAAAAGGCTATAATGAAAAACGGACATCTGTAATTAACCGAGTATTATCAATCTGAAGACAGCAATTGTCCCTCAGTATCCACAGGAGACCAGCTCCATGATGCTTTGAACATTCCAACTACTTCAGGCTGAAGTATTTTATGCAAAATGATGCAGGATTTGAAACTGTGCATATATTCCTGTGCACTTTCAAGCCATAACTAGATTATTTACAACACTTAATTCAAGGCAAATGCTACATAAACAGTTGCTGGACAGATTTTTAGAGAATGGTAAAAAGAAAGTTAGATACAATATGTTTCAAATATTTTTAATTCATGGTGGACTGAATTTGTTCATGTGGAATCTGTGATTACGAAGGGCCAGTTGCCAGCATAGTGACTTATTGCAGATAACAGATGCTATGGTCTGAATGTGAAATGGTCCCCAGGAAATTTGAACAACTGGTCTCCAGCTGACGGTACTGTTTGGGAGAAGCTGTGGAGCCACTGGGACAGTGGCCTAGTTGGCAGAAGAGGGTCATTATGGGCAGGTCTTGAAGGTGAGAGGCACTCTGAGGGCATTCTGCTTCCTGGGATGTCGAAAGGGGACTTGCAGTAGCCACATGCTTCTGCTGGTGTGGAAAGAACAACCGGAGATGGCATGCCTTCCACAACACAAAGGACTGATGTGGCCTGAAACACAAACCAAAACAACCCTCTCCTCTCTTACATTGCTTTTATCAACTACTTGGTCATAACAATATGAAAACTATCTAATAAAGTAGGAAGTGCAAAAACTGTTGTCTCTCACTACAATCCTAAACTTTGAGAAATGCATTTCCGTGAAGAATTATAGTTTAAAACTGTACCAGAAATGGCTATGTAATAAACTATAAACACTAATTAAAAGTATTTGATTAGTTCAGGTCCACATAATTTTGACGTTTATTTTTCCTAGGTTAATGATAGTCTTATATGAAAAACTCTGACTGTAGAAGGTCCTTCTGGCCTGAGCCTAAATAAGCACTAACATCTCTCTACCCTCGCACTAGCCCACAACAGAACCCAGGGCAGAGACTGGCATCCAACTGGCACACAAAGACCTTTTTCCTCATTTCTTCATCATTGACTTCAATTACACACCCCATCCTCTCGGTCAGATGAGGGGCCCTAGAAGCAAATTACAAGTGGCTCAAGCCCTTAGAGTAGATGAAGAACTCTGTGAAGAGCTAAAATTGCAAAGGAGGTGAAACAGAAAAAAATGAAGCCACAGTTTTGACAAAGGAAGTAGAGGTGTCTGGTGAGCTTGAAGTCTCACACAGTATAGAAAAACCTATCTTATTGATGATCATGATGATGATGATGATGATGATGATGATGGAGGAGGCAATGGAGAAAAAGAAGGATAATCAAACAGTACTGTGAACTTTCTAATAGAGTTCACACACAAGAGTTTTGGAAAGCTGGTGTTAAATCCCAAGATGTTCCCTCCTTAATCCTTAGTATTCCAGTTTTAAATGCAAAACGTCACAGCTTTTCTTCTGAACACTGTAGAGTCATTCTAGAGACAGGCAGCCCTGCATCCCCCTTGATTCCACTTTGAGACCCCTGTGCAGACGCACTGATCTAAGCCTTGGATCTGTTGCAAATATTTGCATGACATATGCTTCAAGATGCTGTCTTCAATTGAAAGCTTATGGCTGATGAATGAAGATTGCATTTGATGAAGAAATGATCTTTGCATGCTTGTTTCTTGCTAGTCCTGAGATATTGTTAGGTATTATCTAGCCCTAGAATCTTAAAAGCAAATGTGACTTTGCAAGAAAGACAAATGGCTGGATCAAACCAGAAGGAGGCTGACATGAAGTGGATTCTCACAAAACTTTCCATCAGACTGACCAAGCTTTTCCAAGTTCTTGCAGGTACTGGACACAGAAGAGATGGATGACATCTGATAACCAAATGTTGTTTTTGAACAAGTTGGTCTCTAGTGTCACTATGAGTTTTTGATTTACAAAGAATTGGCACAGAAAAGTCAGATAAGTACAGAAAGTGGCCATAACCAGCATGGGAACAATAGTCAGTAGCAACGGTGACAGTGCCACTGAGTTGCATCAGCTCACTTCTTTATAGTCACAGGCCTGTTTTCAGAACTGCTATGATAGACAAGCATGCCTGTCACACACAAGAGCAGTTGGTCTCATCAAAATGACATTTGTCACAATTGAAGTCTGCTTTAGGCTACTAAAAACCCTGTGTAGTACTACTTCCTTATGGAGAATCCCTGATATTTTCTCTACAAAACCACAATATATAGTTGCCCAACATGATGACAGATTTCATGCCCAGAATTGGAAGAAAGAAAACAATTGTACTTGCTTCTGAGTAGTTTCAAATGCACACCAAGGACACAGGTGAGCTTTCTGTTGCACAAGGATTCTGGTTGCTTTGTAACTACTATTTGAAGGCCACAAGCAGGGCACCTGCATTTTTAGCCACAGAAATTATTATTGATATAAATTATTTTCTCCTTCATTGACACACTGTACAATGTTCCCTAGAATCCAAGGAATTTTTGGAGTTTTCTAGGAACACAGCTATGAAACTTGAAAGTTCTTTCTGACTTTGTTATACACACACACACACACAGTCTTTAGTTTGCAACCACAAAAAAATGAAAATACCAGAAGAAACCACTAGAAACAATCTTGAGTGTCAGAGAAAAGAAGAACACTGTTCGGTAAGACTACTTTATTAAAGGTTCATAGTTAAATAGTACTTTCTGGAATTTTTTTAAGTTTCTGAATGTGTTTGTTAGTTTTCATTAATTCTTAAATAGATGAATCTCATGTTAAATACTTACTGCGAAAAATGAAAAAAGAGAGATAAGTTCACTAGGAGAAAATGCCTGCGGAATGTTTACCTTGATCAAAAGGTACCCTTTCCCTCACCCCTGCCCTTTCTCAAGAAGGGACCCCATAACACTGACACACTAACAGATAAGAGCAAGTGCCTCCTCAGGGTTTCATTGAAGTCTACTGACTCAAGATGTCATTCTGAGTTCTCGTGCTCAACTGTACTCCCTCTACATATCCCCATCCAACTCAGGAAATGCAGTCACAAGCAACCATCACCAGGAATTAGGCAACAGTGCCATCTACATGAGAGAAGTTCTAAGGAAGTATAGTACAGATTTCACAGACTGAAGGAAAGACCTACCAAACAGTAGCTAGGGATGATGCAAAAGTCTGAGGAGGAAGTAAATGAAAGCATCTTCTGGGCCAGCTGCATGGCTCAGCAGCTAAGGGAGCTTGTGGCCAAGCTCGGCGACGGTGACCTGAACTCACATGGAGAGAACTTACACAAGCAAGTTATCCTCTGATCTAACATCTCTCTCTCTCTCTCTCTCTCTCTCTCTCTCTCTCTCTCTCACACACACACACACACACACACACACACACGCGCGCGCGCGTGCGCGCGCGCGCACACACACACACACATGCTGCAGCCACATATACAAAATAAATAGAAAAACATTTTAGTTTATTTAGAGAATCATTCATTCTGACTCAATGATCTTCTTCCTTAACCCTCAAATCAAAACGACAGTGAAGAAAGTTATTGGCTCTTTAGAGACTACAACCAATTGTCCCACCAAACCTCGGGGAGTAGCAGATCCTAAAACCCACCAAGATTTATGCAAAGTGTATCTAGCATCCATGATGTATAAATAACTAGCAACTTGAGCGAGCAGGAAGCAGAAACCTTTGTTTTATGAAAAAAGATGATTTGTGTAAAAGATAATTGTGTTGAAGAGAGTAAGAAAGGACCTTCAGTAACAACTACAAAGAAATTATGTCTTGATAAGTAACCCAATGTTCTGTCTAATCACCAAAGGATTGCAGATTTACCCTTAAAACTCCCCAAAATGGCAGCAAACTTTACCTAAAGTAGGTCAATTCACACTTGATTACCCTTGAGTCTTCCATATAGCAGGTTATTCGAAAACTTACTTGGCAATGTCTGCTGTGAGACCCTGTTTTCTCATGTGCCTTATTGTATTAGATGTTTGTCCTGTAAGTTTCTTGTCTTAAATTTGCACGTGTTATTTCACTTGAAAAATATAAATTCAGTACAGTCATTCTCTCAAACTGCTCTAACAATAAAGCAAGGAAACACAAAGGGAATACAAGTTTTTCTGTGAGAATGGCTGAGAGTTAATCAGAAAAAAAAAACAGAATTATATGTGATTTTATTTGGGGGATGACATTGTGAGCATAGGAATTCAAGTCCTCCCAAATTCCCCTTAGATTTCAACCTACAAAAGTGAGCTCATAGGTAGAGAGCACAAGAGTAGTCATTAAGGCAGAGGAAAACAGAGAGGCACTGGGGAGATACTGGGTGTCAGTCCCAGCAACCAGGATAATAAGTTCATGTGGTTTATTGTCCAGAAGGGTCATTATGGTAAGACAATATTGTACTGTATAAATCAAACTAAGAGGCAAGATTATGGATGTTCTCATCACAAAGACATGGCAAGTGTTTTAGGTAATGGGGAGGATCTACAGCCTGAGATGATCATGACATAAAGTATAGTTACAACTCTGTACCCCAAGACAATGAACAGCTATTGTTGATCATTTTGCATAATCATAAAAGTTAAATATCTATCAAAGATAATAAATTTAATATAGAATTGGTGAAAATATAAAGACACAAATCTAACAAATAAGAATTCAGAATTCTCGAAAATATATAGATGATATTAACAATGTTGTCAAAGTGTCTTCTGCACTTGTATATGTCTAACTTGAACATTTTAAGAATTACTAAGATTACGATGTCTGCAATGTTTAAGTACCCATAGCATAAGAACAAAACACATCAAAAGAATTGAATCAGTTATCCTTTTACTTAACTGGTTAACCTCGCTGCAAAATAAATAAATAAATTAACACACCAAACAAGCAAACCATAAAACAGAGATATTAAGCAACTTTAAATATACGTTAAACATGTGCAAATAAAATATTAATAGTTTAGGAAATGGAGATGTTCTGACTGATAGTTTTATGGTTAGTGGAAAAGGTTTATCAGCTGTTTGGGACAACCAAACAAGTCATAAAAAGTAAAAATCACTTGAACTTCCATTATCATGACAAGAGTGCTCTTAATGTTTTGGTAAATAACCCTCCATTTTCTCTCTAGATGAATGTGTGCATGTGGTCAAATGCAGGAAACTTTGTGGGAGAGGATACATGTACATAATATGTTTCAGCTGAGAGCTTTATTCAAATATGTTCTCACACATTCATCCATGTCAATAAGTATAGATCTACACTATTTGCAATGTCACAGATGATTCAATTATACTTATGTGCTGTAATTCACTAAACCAGTTTAATGGGTACTTGGGTGACTTCCAATTTGGTGTTATTATGAATAGTTCTATGATATACTCCTTGGGCATAAATCTCTCCCCATTTTGTGATTACATTCCAAAAGAAGGATTGTAGGATCATGCAGCAAACATATTTCATATTTCTATTACTAGATGTTCTCTCAGAAAATTTAAAGCTCTTTTTTTTTGTACTATGAGCTATATGAAAGAATGCTTTGGCCCCACTCCCAAATGAGTTCAAAGTATTGTCAATTATTTAGCATTGAATAAATAATGATTTGATGGAAGGCCAGCCCCATACTAAGTTTGCTTGTCACTCTTAATGTCTATTTATTCAGCAAGTAGGTATAGGTGCTAGTATCTGGGCTAGGCACTGAGGATGAGCAAAAAAGATGTGGAATGTGGCCTGAACATACATCCATACATCTATCCATCCATACATACATACACACATAAATAAATAATAAATAAATAAATAAGCATATCAAGCCTATAGTGTACATGGAGAAACAGTTCAGTCAGCAAAGTGCTTGCATAGGAACCTGAGATCAATCCCCAGAACCCATGGAAAAAGCTAGACATACTGCACCGGCATAACCAGAAGCAGGCAGATCCTACCAATCACTGCTCAGAGCCTAGCCTAAGGCAAGCCTTGGGTCTCAGAGGGACTTTGTCTCAAATCAAAGTGGACAGCTCCTCAGGAACACCCAGGTTTGACCTCAGACCTCTACTTGCACATGTACTTATACACATGAACATGCACACATGTGTGTGTGCACACGCACACATCTTGCATATTTAAAGAATTAATGTTTTTGCCTGTGTTAAAATTATATATAAGGCAAAGTGTGTTCCGGATAGAGGAAATGGTGAGAGACATTGTGTAAGGCAGGAAAGACTTTGGTGTGTTCAAGGAAAGAAAAGTGAGCATCACTAGACCCCAGCTGAATGAAAGAAGGCCTGGGGTGGGGTGGAAGGAACAGAACATGCTCAGGTTTGGGGACCACAAAATGGATTTTAAGTTGTACTAGCTCTGTGGAGAAACCCTGAAGGACTAAAACCTTGCTACAATCAGATGCAACTTCCTGTTGTCTTCTATGAGTTCTGTGAAAATTAGATGCTGTCAACCTTGACTTAAGAAGCGGGGTTCATAGTGAGGTAACTCGCTAGTCAGGGGACAGAGCCTTGGATGAGAATGGGTGTAAACACAGATGAGAACTGAAAAATCCACCTGGTGAGTCTTAGGGTAGACACCTTCACATGCATGAGACAGCCATAGGGAAACACCTTACAGCCAGATGACGTAACTCTCGAGCACAATGAAACAAATGGTACATGCGTCTGGGAGTCTTCTATGTAGGATGGGGAATTCTGAAACTAGATAGGCCCTCCTAGGGAATGGCTAGCGTTGAGAAGAAAGGCTTTTTAAACTGAAAGCAAAGCAAGCAGAGAAGAATTTAAAGATATGGAGGTGAGGAAGACAGTTCAGTTGGAAGGTGCTTGCTTTGCAAGCATAAGAACCTGACCTCACTGTCCCACCAACACCCATGAAAATGCCCAGACTGGTATCGCACACACTCCTGGGGCCTGGAGAGGGTTGCTCACTGGGCAGCCTGGCCTATGTGCTAAACCTCAGAACCAGTGAGAGACCTTTTCTCAAGAATAAAGATGGGTGGTTCCTGAGTAAGAACACTGAAGCTGACCTCTGGCCTCCTCACTTATATACACACATGCACACACACACACACACACACACACACACACACACCAGAGAGCTTTTCAGTGAAAAACAACTCAGTTATGTAACACAAACGCATCAAAAGGGGGTCAGTGGCCATCATGAATAGCCCAGGGACACTCTCCACATAAAGAAATACAACTGAGACACTTCATCTACTAAACTTGACCACTGGCTTTCAACTTTGGATGCCTTGGAACTGTTGGGGGAATGGGAGGAGGGGACCACCTCAGCGGCATGGTGTAGTCTGAGCACGCAGAGGGGAGCCACACGATGCCTGAAAGTCGACCTTGACAGTAAACAGTCTTCTATAGTGTCTCCCCAAAGCAGCATATACCTTACAGTGACCGTCGGCATCCTATGTGTGAAAACAAACCCATCTTTCCCACCATAAAAGGAGGCAATGGTGCCACCAGGCATTTCAGGTCCACTGGAGCCTTCGCTGGAATGGCCTTATCCTGTTAGGAATGTTACCGCTAATTGATACTATTTTCCCCTCTTAACAAAGAATTGATAAAGAAAAGTTCCAGGAGGGATAGCTGATAAGGAACATTAGCCTGCGTCGTAATATGATGTAACTAGAGATGATGGTCCTCGTCCTAGCAACTCTAGACATGGTAATACAACGAATTACAACATTCCAGCCAAAACAACATTTAGATAATGATCAATTCCTATTACACCGGGTCAAATACAAGCTCCAAAGAATGGAAGATAAATTTATCTTTCAGTGGCCTGTGTAAATTCCTTCATCAAGGGAGGGGGGAATGAAATATCACTGAAAAAAATCAATATCATTATCGATTAATCAAGCCACTGTGATTTATTGGGTAGTCACTCATTTGTTTGTTACAGTCATTTCATGCATTGCCTCTGGCTGTGATAAATGGTCTGGCCTCAGCTTTGGGAAGGAGGGGGACTTTTTAGCAGTTCTCCCCCTAGGTTGAGCCCTCTGGGGGCTGGCATATCTGCTCCCATGTTAAATGGAAGTCTGTAGACAGCTGAGAAGCATGGCGTAGAGATTATGAGCCTCAACCTGTGTGAGAAGCCACAGCAGAAGAGTACATACTTGAGATTCTTCCAAAATGAAGCCCTAGCCAGGTCCTAAACACATGTGTGACATCCAGGACATGCATGATGCTGTCTAGAGGAGCAAGGATGCTTCTTTTTCCTCACCAATTAAAAGATAAGCAAGAAGGGTGTAAGCAGAAATCTTGAAAGTCCTGTTAGAGCCACCATTTCATACCTGGAAATAGAAATTTACTCTTGGGGTTCTCGGCCTCATTGAAAATACTAATTAAGAAGAAACTCAAACAGAAGTTTGAGGACAGTTCATGATACTCTCAAAGAAAAATTCCAGGACAGGCAAAGTGTAAATCTCCCAGCTGTGTGAAAGAGAAGGACAGGAAACGTAAGATTTGAGGCCTAACTGTGGATCTACCTTGTCTCCACATACACTACAGATTCCATGAAGACATTAAGAAGCCCCACCTCTGATTGCAAAGACAGAGCATTGGCTGAAGTTGGTCCAGAAGAAACTTGTCCCTAGGACATAAAGGAGAGCCAGAATAGCTACATAAGACACAATGAGATACCTTCATCTAGATCTTCATAAACAATGTCTCTTCCCTAGACTAATAATTCTCAGTTCTCTCCACTTTACATCACCCTTTGTCTCAGTAGAAGCTTTGAAAAAAATGCCTCTGCTAGCCATTCTTTTGCTGAAGCAGCTGCTAAAATAACTCCATTATTACTAAAGTGACATGTGGGTTTCTGGAACTAGCTTGCCAGTTCCTTTAAATTTCTATCCTCATCAAAGGCAGAAGTATTTCTTGGATCCATTTTCTTTCCAGAGACATGAATCCTTTAGCCACCCAGGCCCAGATTCACACGAGCTTTGGTTTGAGACATCCCCTGGAGCAACTCAAATCCCCAAGCTGCAGCTTTCCAGACATCCCTGTGAAAAATTTCAACTTCTATTCTGGGCTTGTGGCCAAATCCCCATATTTCATGACCTTGCCCCTGCAACCCTGAACATCTGCTCCTGCTCTGGGATTGTTTCTACAGGGAAGATTGCTCAAATCCTGCCAATCAGCAACCACAATTTCTTGGTCTTCCCAAGCTGTTTGCTTCTGCAAAGGAAAGACTCCACACTGCTCTGTAACTTCCTACTTTGGCATGGGTTTCATGTGGCCTCTCCAAGACCATCACACTCACCCTCTCGAATCTACTTAGACATTATTTGGGTGTGCACATCTTCCTAGGAAGCACTAACAGAACAACAGAATTATCTGAAATTGGAATATACTGCAATACTTCAAGCCACAAACAAATTCAGATGACCTCAGTTTTATATATGAGGTTATAAGGAGAATGATAAAGAATAAAGAGTTGGTTTCATTCCATATGCTGTTTGCTCAGCCTGATGAATCATGTTCCTCCAACCAACATGCACATAGGTAGATGCCATAGTGATCCCAACATCCTGCCCTAGATGGCAGAGCCGAAAGCAAGGACCTCAATAGATCCCCCTGCTGTGATCCACACACTGCAATCTATACAGAAGAGTAAAATGTCTTTTGCAAAAAGAACATTGTAAAAAAAAACTGTAAGTAAACTTAAAGTTAAAATACAGAGGATGACAGAGATTTGACTTTTAGGTGGCACTGTTCACTGAGAGCCTCTGGATCTAAAATAAAATGAGTATGTGTGTGGGCAGCAGCCCACATGGTGCTTGCCAGTGTATTTAATCTAGTCTCTGCTGCTGATTTTACACATACAGAGATTCCTTGACTATCACCCATGGCCAGACTCTTCCTTATTTTTTTCTATATTTTTCTCCCTATATGTACCCTTGGCTGTAATTATTCATTCACTACAGTGCACTTGACTCCATAGTGGACAATGGGATCAGGAACCATATTTGTATTGGCTGCTGCTTTGCTCCCAGTAAATGCCACAAGAACAACACTATTTGATGAATAAGAGAAAGAACTGACCAAACCAAATGATCTGGTCACCGTCATAAACATTCAAGGTGTTTGAAACAAATATTGACTACAATCATTTGGATTTGATGTTACAAAAGCAAATAATTTGCCACTTAATTGATATCGTCACATTCAAGTGTTGGATCTTTAAATTCACACATACCATCAAATAAACTAAATAAGCAAAACAAAAAGCTCATGTGAACAGCATGCTAACTGTGCCTGTATCCAATCTACAAATATTCAATTTGCTCACTAGCAGGGCTTCTTAGACATTTTCCACTCACAATACCTTTCTGTCCAAATCTTATGATGCAAACCCAGGTACATAAAGATAGGTCAAAAAAATCAACATCTACTGACAGCAAATCATAAGTCAGTTTATTTAAAACAATTCCAGTAGACCTAAGTATACCAACTGTTTATGCTAATGAAATGGACATAATTGTTTATGTTGGCAGAAGAGTAAAATCTTGGTTGAATATTTGGTGCTGCAGAATACAAAGTCTCTTCAGAATTTTTCATGGTTGATTGATATTTGATTTTATTATCATTAAAACTGAAAACACAAATACTTAGTGCAAATACGTATAGCAAATGTTTAAGGTCATTTCAGAAACTGTTTGGAAATCTGCCCTAATTTTAGGTCAGAATTCATTACATGAATATTTTATGAAACTCCAGTCAGTAACTCAAATAGAAAATTTTTAAATCATTCAAACACAATCCAACCAAAAATATTTACTACTTTGATAACTAACCATTGAGAAAAGCATTAAAATTGCTGTTTGCAGATTAGCTTATATAATAAGTCATTATACATCTATACAAGGAAAACCTTTGAATCTTCAACCAAGTTCCTAACATGCAATAAATCTGAGCTGAGGTAATCAGGCACCATTCATTAGTGAGGATGTGTGCAGTACATAGTACTAATATACACTCAGAACCAGGGTTTGAGTAAGAAAAATCACAAGAAGTCACGTGACTTGGACAAGCACTGGCACAAGCACCTGTAGTTCATGGAGCGTTTGATTTGAATTGATCTTTTTATCATTGTGTATTCCCAACATTTTTTTACTACTCCCAGGTTTTCATGCCCCACACCCCACATCTAACTCTGTGACAACTAGAACCTCTAATCCTTTGACTTACATTTGTCCTTTTTTTTACAAAAGTTTCAACCTACTTGGTGTTTAAAATAGACTCTACCAAGACCCGAATGTGAGGACTAGGTTGAAAACCATAAGCATTTTCCTAATGAGAGTTGTCTCCTGAATATTTTATTACACCTCTGGAAAAGAATACCTCCTAGTATTTTGCTTTTACACGTTCAAAAAGGTAATAATTAATATTGACAGCCTCATGCAGTGTGGAAAAAAAGGAGAACCTTTTTAGATTCTGAAAGTCTTGGCATGTCACAGAAATAGAAATATAGCACATGGTCATGGCCACAGTCACTTCACTAACAGACAGAGCAAAAGTAAAAAACGAAAGGAAAGAAAACAAACAAAAGCCACTAAACAAAAGAGAAATGAACTTCTTTCCACGTCCGTGCCTCCCCAGGCTTCTTTCAGGAGAGCTAGAGACAGTTTTTCTCTGGAGCATCTGCATGCTGTTCTAATTTGAAATCCTATCAGACTGAAACGTGACAGGTACCACCAGTGTTAATTAGAATTAATTTTAGGAAAACATATTTTCTCCCTCTTTCGGGATTCAGAAAGGAATGACTTTCCTTTGGTGGATTACTTGATAAATGACCTAAACCAGTAACTTCATAACATCATCATCACCTAAGGAATCCTGTGCTGTTGTAAGGGGCATCCTGCAAAGGCGTTCACTCTCCTGCTTCCAGCCATGAGTTGACCATTTATTTAGGTCTCTAAGCCAGAGGATACTGACTTTCTTCAGCCAAACAAAATGTCAAACATGGTTGAAATGAAAAGCTTAAAGATAAAACATGGTAATCCTTCTCTCAAGATTTTCTTTATCGCATTTCTGCATTAATCTGTCCTGAGGGTCTAAGACCATCACAAAAGGTTCCTTCCCCAAAATTACTCATTCCTCAAAGAAGAGCTGTAAAGACCTATTCAACATCCCTGTAAAATTATGTCTGTGGGTACAAGCCATTTGTGCAAAACACTGAATGAAGCCATCTTGATACATTGAATTACCTGCCCATAACACCTCTCTTCCTTGGATGCAAGATTCTTGTCTCATTGCAAGACCCTGCACAAAAAGATTGCACTGTTCTGCAAATAAATAGGCCAGTGAGTAACACTAAAATTCTGATAACAAGTGTGTTCCTTCCCACTCATTTTAGTGAAATATACAGTGAAGATCTGTGGGGCTCATGCATTAGCCTACAAGTTGGCAGACATACTTCCTGTTGCCATATGGGGCAGTCTTCAAAAGGCAACCTTAATTTATTTGAACAGATTTGTGTCATTGTCCCTCTTAGGAAAAGGAGCCAGAAAAAATTACTACTTTTGTTCAAATGTATTCCCTTCCCTTAGCCAGGCTTGAAATTGACTAAAACGCTGATCATTGGTCTTTAAGGATTAAAACATTGCTATCCAAGAAAGTGATCAGTAACACAGCTAACACAGTGACAGAGACTACTTAAGGTAATTAATAAGCCTATGTCACCAATTAGTACATTATTGGAAAGTAAGATCCAAAGAAAGGAGCATTATTCTGGGGTGTGGGAAGAACCAAAGGGGATGAGGCCACAGGGTGGAAATGAACAAGGGATTTGGCAATAACAACACCTAGCAGTGCCATGAACAAACCCAAGGAAGACATGCTAATGGCCATTATTGATGAGGACCCATGATCATTAGCATTCTTCATACCTTCTCCTAATAATATTTTTCCTTTTAAAATGTCTGGTCTTCTGTGGGAGGGGGTGTGTGTACACACCCACATGCACACACAAACTCACTCACACACACATAGACAATTAACATTGGTATAGAAAAAACTCACAAAATTTCCTTAAGAAATAGGTCATAGCATCCCATCTGAGCGTGCTATGAAGAAGGCATCCTGAGGATTTGGTGACTAAGCAATGCCTCTGTCATGTTTATGAACTTGGCTACTAATTCCATTGCTGACATAATAATAGTCCCATATCCATGAAGCAGGGTACTGGCTATGAAATGTGGGATAAAGGCAGAGTCAATATCCATATGTACCAGAAGACCCGAGTCTACCAACTCCTCTACTGAAAGGAGTCCATTTTCTGCCATTCAAAATTCAGGACTACACATCCAACTAGTCCAACCCAATTCATACACAGAGGCTAGAGAAAATACCAGTTTTCAACTTCCGGCAACTCTAAACAGAAGAATAAAATGCAGATTAAATGGACCTTTCAATAATATGCTATATACCAGATAAACAAGATACTAAAGAAAAAATATGAATTTTATATTTTTAGAACAAAACATCCATGTTTACTTCTCATTAAAGAATTTCAAATCAAAACCAGCAGAAATACAGTGTTCTATAATTTTAACAATATATCATTTGAAGAGAGCAAGTAAGATGGGGGTATGTGGATAGAAAGCACTTGCCACAAAAGTTCAATGACCTGAATTCAATCTTCAGGTTCCACAGATGAAGGAGAGAGGCAATTACCAAGTGTTGTCTTCTGATCTCGGCATACACGCTGTGGCATGCACACACCTGTGTTGGTTTGAATGAAAATTACTCACATAAGCTCATACACTTGAATCTTTGATTTCTTGACAGTAAAACTGTCTTGAGGAAGACTATGAGGTGTGGCCTTGTTGGAAGAACTATGTCACTGAGGGTGCACTTTGAAGTTTCAGAAACCCAGCAAGTCCAGTTTCAGTTTCTAATTCTCTCTCTCTCACTCTCTCTCACATGGATCATGTGTAAGCTCCCAGCTACTGCTTCAGTGCCTTCCTGATACCATGCTCCCCACCATGCTAATCATGAACTCACCCTCTAAAACTGTAACAAGTCTCCAATGAACTCTCCTCTATAAGCTGCCTTGGTCATAGTGTCTCTTCACAGAAACAGAAAAATAACTAATACTCACCAGCCAGAACTCACACATGCATCCTAGGTAGATGCATATACCTTAACAAGAAACAAAAAGAAACTACTGCTTTCTTTGGCAGCACATATTATAAAACTGAAATTATACAGAGACAACTGGCATAATATGCAGATTTGTGAGGCATTTTATATTTTTCAGAATAAAATGTATTCACATATAAAAATAAATCAATTATTAAATTCTGAAAAAATGCAATGAGATAAAAAATGTTTGTGTACTGTAAAGGAATAAATATACTAATATAACCTGGAAAAGAGTTTGGCAATAACTGGTAACACTTTTTAAATTATTCGTTATTTCATTCAGCAATCCTGTCCTAGGAACCTATTCCAAAAAAAGAAACATGATTTCCACTTTAAGAGCAGAAATGTTGGCAATGGGAGAGAATGACTGTGATTGTGAAGTATGAGAAGGCAGAGAATAAGTAGTATGTAACAAAAGATGGACAGACAGAAACCTGATGTCATCTAGGCCATAGGCCTCTGCAGTGAGTACTAGAAAATGTTCAAGTTAAAACAAAATAAAGAATAAAAAATGCATATAAAGCATGAAAGTTATTTTTTAATTCATGCAGCAAAGAGAAAGTACCAGAAGAAAGCGCTAAAAGTTTGAATCTCTGGTAAAGGGAAATGCAAGATGAATAAATTTTCATCATTTTTTTTAGTTTTCCCTATACTTCCAAATATGATATAGAGAGACACATTCCTTTTAGAATCACTAAATTTAAACCAAAAAAAAAAAACTGTCATTTAAATAAATGGAAGTCATCCTTTAAGGAATTAAATGTTTCCCCTCTGCCTTTATGGCTGGAAATGTGTACATTTGTTTCTGAATAAAGAGTTTAATTGCAGCTTGCAATTGGAACTCAACGTGCTTTGCTTCCCAGAAGCGTGGTTTTTACGATGGGATGGGATGAGCTGAGACATGGTAGAAACACTGTCAAGTTTACACCTGTGTATCTTCAGCCCTCAGAGCACTGCGACCCCTCAGTCCCCTCAGTGTGAGACTCTCCTCACATAGCAGAGTATGGTTCTCAACGGACATGCTTGGATTTTATATTTTTCAGCACTCTGAAAAGAACGGGGAGTCTTTGAGGAAAGGGTAAGAGAACGATGAGATTCTTCATTGATAGGGAAAGTATTTCCTCTTACAATGAAACTACCATGAAAATATGAATCCATGCAATGTCACATTTCTTTAAAGAATCTTTTTGTGATGGCTAATCTTGGTTACCAACTTGATTACACCTATAATCAACTAAAATAAAAGCATGTGTGTGTATATATATATACACATATACATGCGGCTCTCTTGATTGGATCATTTGAGGTGGGAAGACCCATTCTAAATACGGCCATCCTTTCTGTTGCCAACCCATACAAAAGAACCTGGAAGAAAAGAGCTTTTACTTTTTGTCTGTTTGCCCTCACTCTCCTTGGCAAGTTCATCTGTTCTGTGACTGAGGCATTCTTCTCCTGGTATTAGAACCTACTTCTTTAGGATTCCAGCATAGACTTAAGTCTAGCAGTTCTCTCGGAATCACCTGGGGTTACAACATCAGATTGGGACCGCTGAGACATCTATCCTCGTGGATTGAACGAGTGCTAGATTCTTTGTCTTTCCATTGGGAGACAGCCATTGTTGCACTACCCAAACCACAGCCTGTAAACTGCTCTAATAAATCCATATGTGTGCAGAATATACATAAATTAAATATATATGAATTTATGTATGGAGATATATATATATATACATATACTTTCCTTCAGTTAGTTCTGCTCCTTTAGTCAGAACCCTGACTAACACACTGTTTAATTTTGTTATATTTGTTCTTCCAGCTTGTCTTCTGAGATAAGAACATGGAATAACCAGAGTTATTACATGAAGACATGAACAAGCAGCATCAGAAGTATTTTCCTTTTTGAAGACTTTCCACTCTGTTCATCTTGCAATCACGGGATCCTGTGCCCCATTCCTATGTCCTCTACAACATCTGACTAGGTATGCCCACACACCTGCTTCTCACGGGCTCTCACCCCACGACTGATTGGGCACACTCTACCTCACTCCTCTACCCATCCATGTCCCTGTTGCAGTCTGCACTGCCCCTCACCCAACCAATTATAAGCAAAGCTTTGTGTTCAGCTACATCTTTGTTATATTTAAAGTCTTCCCTGAGCTCTTTCCAGACCTTATCTAGGTTTTGGCCTCTTACCGTTAATTTGATGCCAATTAGTTCACATATCTAAAAGCAACCTGAGAACTACAAATTAAATGGCATCCAATTAGCTTCATTTCATCTTGCTACTTTCTTTTAAGACCTCTCCTCATTATATCCCAGAGACGCCTGACACTGGAGGTGGCTCAGTTCCAAAAGACACAGAGACTCTGTCATAGCCTCAGGACAAGTTGGACAAGGTTCCTCTCGACTTTAGGCTCTGCATCAGTTCTACCCCAAATGATGTTCGTGCCAAGTCTAAGAAATTTGTCAACTTCATCTGACAAGGTGCCTTTCATAAAAGCTGAAATTCTGTTCTCCGTGTTTGGTGTCACGCATGTAAGGCAAACCACGAAGCCTTCAAATTTTCACTTTTCCATTTTCTTTTACTCTTGAATTAAACCATCAGTTTATTGACCAGCATTGCTCTAACCACTTATGAACAATCGTAGTTAGATATCGGTACACTAATGGAACACAAACCATGGGGTAGATGCATTGGAACAAAAGCAGCTTTTCCTCATCGTGTGGATTTTACCTCAATAATAAGTCTCTGTGCATCAAATTGATTAGATTTCTTGTAAAAGAATAGCTGCCGTTGCAAATCCAAAATAATAGATGGTTGACATGTGACACTAATAGTAGCCAATAAAACAGCAAGAGGAAAATTTTCCCAAATGCTTTGTAAATTGATTATCTATAATACCCTGTGATAAATTGACCCATAATGTCATTTGATGGCTATTTATTTAGGCAGAAATTCAGTCTGGGAATTTGAGAAACAAAATCCCAGCACCATAAAGATGCGAATATATTTCACCATCTTCCAGAATGGTAGGTATTAGCAAGGTTTAAATAAGCTTTGTTTTGGCCCATGTGCTTAAAAATAAGACTTTTACTGACATTAATTTGGACAAGTGATAAAACAATT
>JABTXL010000002.1:17089410-17126831 GCA_025134845.1 Neodon shergylaensis | reverse complement strand
AAAAAAAAATCTGATTCTATGGAGGAGCAAGAAAACAAGAAAGCGGGAGGATAATGGAAGGAGAGCAAGAGAAAGGAAGAAAAGAAGGGAGGGAAGGAGGGAGAAGGGAGGGGGTTAGTGGAGGAGAGCAGGAGAAATCAAGTAAAGGAGGGGAGAAAAAAATTAAGTTTCCAATTCCTATATTTCTTTAACAGGATTGACATTGACCATATAGCCAGATCAAAATGAATAACCCACAAGTTCTCCTTTGTGGTTAACTTAGTGTCCCATCATTACCAAAACTAGTTCATTCCTTTTCTGGTTGTCTCGTCACGTGTTCTTTATGTGCCCTCAACCAGCAGAGAATCTGAGTCAATGTCTTCTTTCTCTGTACTGCTGCCCTCTACCACATGACCACTGTGCCATAAGCCTTCTTCTCCAGCCTGGCATGAGTCGACCGTGTATTCTCATTCTAGTGACTGTTTCTCTACTCATAATGCTTTGGTGGGTGTCTGTTACTAAAAATAGCAATTTTCTAAGTGTTTCTCTGCTGTTTCTTTTTTCTTTTTTATTGATTTTTATTGAGCTCTACCTTTTTCTTTGCTCCCTTCCCTGCCTCTCCCCTCCCCTTCAACCCTCTCCCAAAGTCCCCATGCTCCCAAGTTACTCAGGAGATCTTGTCTTTTTCTTCTTTCCATGTAGATTAGATCTATGTAAGTTTCTCTTAGGATCCTCATTGTTGTTTAAGTTCTCTGGGATTGTGGTTTTTAGGCTGGTTTTCTTTGCTTTAAGTTTAAAAACTACTTATGAGTGAGTATATGTGATAATTGTCTTTCTGTGTCTGGGTTACCTCACTCAGAATAATGTTTTCTAGCTCCATCCATTTTCCTGCATAATTCAAGATGTTATTTTTTTCTGCTGTGTAGTACTCCTTTGTGTAAATGTACCACATTTTCCTTATCCATTCTTCAGTCGAGGGGCATTTAGGTTGTTTCCAGGTTCTGGCTGTTATATATACGCACCAAACAAACTGAAGTATAACACTTGGAACCTGGTTGTAGCACTCTGCTCTTTTCATGGTGGTTCCTTGCTGTAAAGGTTTGTCACTGATTATTGGTTTAATAAAATGCTGATTGGCTAGAAGCCAGGCAGGAGGTATAGGCAGGGCAAACAGGCTAGGAGAATTTTGGGAAGAGGAAAAGCAGAGACACGGTTATCATCCAGAAGCAAAGGAAATAAGATGAGAATGCCTTACTGAAAAAAGGTTCAAGATACATGGCTAAACATAGATAAGAATTATGGGTTAATTTAAGTTATAAGAGGTAGTTAGTAATAAGCCTAAACAATAAACCAAACAGTTTATAATTAATATAAGCTTCTGTTTGTTTATTTGGGACTGAATGGCTGTGGGACCATGCAGAACAGAAATTTCCATCTACAGTCCCTTGCCTGTAACTGCTGAAAAAAAAAAGTTATCTCTCTTCTATTTGTTCCTATCTTATTTTACTCAGATAGGATCCATTGCCTTTTGTTATATATTGACCAAATTGACCTGCCAGACAACAGTCCCCACCTCCACACATTGGGACCACTAAACAGCTTAAGAGGCAAGAGATGCAAAAACAGGACCTGAAGAAGGACACTTAAAAGAAATCCCACATTAGCTCATAATTGAGAATAATTTAGGATTATTTACTTAGGGGTAGACTCACAAATCAGAATCCTCTGCTGACATGGAGAACAGCAACCGAATCCCACAGCCAGAAAAGAGGCAGGATGGGCTTTACGTCGGCATAAATAGCAAAAGAGGCCACACCCAAATGAGTGGGTAACTTAAAGTCTACTGGCGATAGGAATTCCCACAGCAAAGACCAAAGCCTAAATACACATCCACAGGCCAGAGGTTGGTCCGGGTTAAACAACCAGGAACTGAAGTGTAATGGTTATTTAGGGGTAGGTTGTTATTTATTCCTTTATTTTCTTGCTTGTTTGGGGACAAGGTCTCATGGTGTAGCCAATGATAGTCTTGTGCTCATTGCAAAAACCAGAATAAACTTGAATTCTCCTCCTTGAGTCTCCCAGTTTCTGGAATTGGAGACATGTGATAATTAAGCCTAGTAAATAATGATTTTTAAGAAGTTCAAAACTCATCTCACCAAGAAAAGGCACAGATGAGATACATTCAAATCTATTGTACTTTTATTTCCCTCTGAGTCTTTTGCATATCTTATAAATATCCTTTAATAATCTTGCTTTCATTTTTATTCTCCTAAATAGGCTAGATTATTGTCTGTATGTTTCTGTAACAATTCTATTCTCCACTGCTTTTTTTTTTACAAACAACTTTTACACACTGCTGGTGGGAATGTAAACCAGTCTATCCACAAGAAAATCAGTGTGTAAGTCCCTCAAAAACCTAAAAGTAGATTTACCCTATGATCAGCTATATCATTTCTTTATTTACTGGGAGGATGCTGAGTCAGTATAACGCAAACATGCTTGGATATCTGTGTTTATTGCCACACTTTTCACATTACCTAAGCTATGGAACCAACCCAGGTTTCTGTCAAGACAGAAATAATGTGAGTGAGTGTGTGTGTGTGTGTGTGTGTGTGTGTGTGTGTGTGTGTGTGTGTGTGAAAAGAAATATATAGCAAGAAAGTAGAAGAAAGGGAGAATATACACAAAGAACATTATATTCCTTCAGGAAGAAGCCCTTATGAAATGCAGTACCAGGCACAAAGACTTTACAGCAACTCAAAAAATATTAGTCTTAACTAAGAAGGCAGTCTTCAGTGATTCCCATTTCCTGATAGATTTCAGAATGCTCTTCTATTGCACGTGCACTATACCCTGTGAGTTGCCCCTAATAGTACCAATAGCAAGCACAATGAGATGCCATCCCATGAGTCCATTCTTAAAGACTGTGACTTCCACCTCCTAGTAACTTCTCTCTATTGCTTTCTCAGTTTGGGTATTTTGAGGAAGTAAGACACTTGCTGTGTTAAGTAAGATATTGAATAGATGGCAAGAACTGACAGTAGCCTCAGGCCAAACACCAGCAAAGGACTGAAACCCGAGCACAAACAACCCTTGAGAGAGTCTGAATGCTGCAGTTAGCTAAGGAGTAACTGTAGAAATGGATCTGTTGGAAATCAAGCCTTCAGGAAAGACCATAGCTTGGGCTGATGCCTTGACTTTTAGCCTTGTGGGAGACCCTGAATCACAGTGGCTTTAGAACTATGATTAGAGTACTCGTCCACAGACGCTAGGAGACCAAAATGTTTGTAAGCTGCTAAATTTATGGGGTAATTTATTGCAATAAGTATACCATCACATATTACCCCACCTGCTTATCTATATAGCCTCCTCAAGGCAGACCCTAAATGGTAAAACTAGGTCAATATAAAAGTCAACACCTAGTATGCTAATTGGCAGTCTGATTAAAAATGACTGACTTTACTGGGCCAATTTTCCAGTTGTTGCATAAAGTAAATATCATTTATCTTTCTCCATGTAGCTGAATTATACATACAGGTTATACTAACCTTTCATAGGAGAGGCACTGTTTGGACTTTTGTTTGTGTCTTCTGTCATTTAAATTTTCTTTATTGTTCATAGAAGAAACACCTTCATGTTATCTTAATTTCTTTGCACCTAAACAAAGGGGTATGTAAATCAGAATGATAAACAAAAGAAAATGTAGATTTGCTTTTGAATAATGATGCCAAAATAAATAAATGCTTCTTCTAGAATTAATATATTATCCTTATGATAAAAGGATAGAGATGGCATCCATGTCACTTAAAATGCTTTAAGCAGAAAATTACACAAAGATGAAACTCACTTGCTTCTTACCAAGAATGTATTATATATTAATAATCCTGTTTACTTTCAGATTAGAGCTTTAAGTAGATAATCAAAAGACAATTCTTTTCCCACCTTATAATCTCTTCTTCTCGGGGAGCTCTACCATGTAACAATATGGCTGCTGGTGTGCCAGATATGACATCCTGACACAAGAACATCCAATAGAAGGAAAATATCTCTTCAGGGTATCTATTTTTAGTGCCTCCTAATGAACAAACCTAGATCTTACAATATGTCATGAATTAAACTGTGTTAAGCAGACTAGAACAACGTGATTGCTAGAAGAAGGGCTGAACACCTGAACAAAAATGAAGCTGCAAAGTGTTCATTTACAGCCACACATATGATAAGATGACATCCATGTAAGAGCATGTAATAGACTGACTGCGGAAATGTGGCTATGTGGCTTCAGCAGAAGGGATAACTCCTGTCACATAAATGATTTGAGACTGCAATTAAAGCCTGACAAAATAGAATAGAAACCATCATTCAGGCTCCAAAGCCACAGAGAAACCCTGTCTCGAAAAACCAAAAAAAAAAAAAAAAAAAAAAAAAGAAACCATCATTCACCTAGACAATCATCCATTTTCCAATAATCCCCCTTAAACTCTGCAACTGTAGCAACCTAACCCTAACCTGAAAATCTTGGTTTTCAGTTGCTCCATTCTAAAGCACAATATTATGGCCTTAAAATCAGCTCTTGAAACATGGCGTGAATGGAGTCATGAGAATTCATAAAGTAGTGATCAACTGAGAAACACTTATGTTTTATTGAAAGGCGTATAGTATAGGAGGATGGCTTCCCTTTTATTCCATGTACCCTTTGTTGCATGGGCTTGTAGAGGTTAAAACAATAGAACAGGGCAGCCACTGGAAACCAATGTCACATCTGAAAGGCTCTGGAGGAAGCACAGCCTGGGATCAGATAAGTAGCCAAGTTCATTAACTTGTCTCATTGCCACACAGTGAGAAGAAATAGATCATGGTTGTTAAGAATGTGAGATCTGAGGTCAAACCTAGCTTGAGTCTGGGTCCCACATCTTATTTGGGATGCCTGATGAACCAAAAGGTCTTCATCTTAAAATGGGGATCATCGAGCAGACCTCACAGGGTTGTTGCAAAAATTCATTGAGAGAGTATCCATGAGCTACTTAATCAATATAGCTGTCCACCACCATCACTACGTAAACTGTTCTTCGAAGCACTTCGCAACCCCATCTGATCAACTGATGTCTTCTGTCTTCCTGAGCCGAGCTGTGAGGTAAGCCTGACAGCTAGATTCCCCACGTGTGTGGAGTGGTAGGATGGCTGAAAAAGGTTCCAGAAGTATTGTCTGACTTCAAACTGGGTTCTAATCAAACCCCTCCTCTCCTTCAGGTCAGGAGAAAAGGCTATGCAACACAGTCCCTCAGGGAGCATACTGTTTATGTAGGTCCCCCATTCAATCTCCTCTAGAGGGCTCGTGCAACCTTACTGACTGCCATGTTGGTTTGTCCTTGCAACTGAGGCTCTGCGTATTTAGCCAGCCTTGTTCTCCTGGTTCTCATAAAGCTGAAAACAGTGTTAAAATTCAGAATATATATCATCCCATGATTCCTTAAGCAAACTTGAATAACCTCATAGAAGACTGAGTAAGGCATAGAGACAAAGATTTAAAGAGGCATTTATTTCTTTAGTTTTTATTCGGATTTACAATTGGCTTTTTATACTTGATGGGTGTGCCCTGGTGAATCACCTTTACTCTACTTTAAAGGAATCTAAATTCATTCTCAGCCCCCTCATGATTGCAAAGTCAACCTGTTAAATTGTTTTTCCCCATCACAATCAGGAGTTTCTGATCTTAGCCACCTACTTAGTAAGCTGTGAGGAGTGTGCAGCCAGGCTCATGTTATTCAGGGGACATAATCTCCAGACTAGATACAAGGTGACATTTTCTGGTATATCTTTTCTATTTTCATTCTATTGTTCTGTTTTTGTTGTGATCCCAACACAATTTCCCTGTTATCGTTAATAAGGCTGTGTTCAGATGTTTGGGTGTAAGGGGTTTGTCGCCACCCATTTTCTGAAGTGGAAAGTAATTTTGCATGTAAATACAGAAAGAAATACAGTAGCTTGGCATTCTATTAAAAATTATCCTCCTTACTGTCATATTGGAGCAAAAGACCTAAATTTTCTTAGGCATTACATACTAAATTAAGAGTAGCAAAATTTAAAAGAAAGGAAAATGAGAACCCAATGGAGCTCAAACTAAAATAAGAGATTCTATCCCCCTTTCCAGGTCAGTGAGTTCACGCAGTTGGGAACATTCATGGTGGTAGACAAACATAAAGATGGAGAACTATCTTGCATTTAAACTGTGCTTCCTCCTGTCCTCTCTATTTGACAGAAAGGGACAATCATTTGGATAAGTTTTAGCCGAACCCTTAAGTTCACTAGAGGGTAAAGAGTTTACCTTACATTACAGGGGGTAACAAAAGATGAATAGTTATTCCCCCATGAGACAAAGCAAGGAAAGCTTTGGCAGCTGAAGCACCCTTCACCGGAGAAACAGTAGCAGTGAAAGAGAAAGCCATGAGGCCAGAGATGTGTGAGTTAGGTCCTAATACTTGAGAGCCTAGACTCTAACTATTATTTCAACTGACCTAACTGGATGACAGAATTGAGTACACACTGCGATTTAAACTTCCTTTTCATTTGAAGTCTTATCAATTGTTCACTTGAATTTATCATACTAACTGCATGATTCATGTCTAGTGTGTACCTTCAGGCCGTGAAAATCCAAGAATTTTAAGTAGAAAAACCCTTTGGGCTTCTTTAGTTTCTTCATACCAAATTCTACACACTTCAGAGAGAATCCTTGCCCCTGAGCTTTTAACCCTTTCATCTGCCATATTTCTATCATTATTTAAGGCAAATTCAAGAATAATTGGTGAAATTACTATCCTTCAGATCCCAAGGAGCCAATAGCGAAGAGAGTTTCAAACCTGCTTCCAGAAAAAGTACCCTAGTTTGAATCAATGAAAATTCTTGTGTCACTCAAATTTTTCCCTACTTCATTTTCCCTCCTAATAGTTATTTGAATATACCATTTGAAAATACGAAAAATGATAGTCTTCTTGTTGTATCCCCATTTCCTTACCTCAGAGCTTTATCAGGAAAGTGGTGGGATATCTTATATTTCATAATTTTGCATAGTTCATTTTTTTCAAAATGCATATTTTATATGTTGATAGACATAATTTAAATTGGTAACAGCTATAACCAATGCAAAAGATACAGAAGGATGGGATGAAACATCTTCCTTGAGATTGCTCTGAATAGAACATATGTGCTCTGTCTTGGTTATAGCACCTCCTAGTCTAGAAAGTCTAAAGAAGAATCAATGAGCAAATTTGATTATAATATAAATAAAATCATTAGGTGTAGACATTACTAATTCTCTGCATATATACTTCTAATCTCTGTCTTCAGAAATGCTTTTCCATATATAATTAAGTTACAAAGTAAAGTCAGTCCTTAGAACACTGTTGATAGTAGGAGCAACAATCCTATTCTGACTATCAAAACGTCAACATTGCAAGTTGTCAGAAGCTTATTACAAACCAAAGGAAAGCCAATGGTTGAGTCATTTTCTTTATTTACATCTGTCTTTCAGGTCCTAAATACTGTTTCCTGTAGAAGAAACAGCCATGTAATGAAAACCAAGTCTTTCTAGTTTATGTAGGATCAAATGCATTTCCAGGACTCAAAAATGTAATTCACCACTCAATGCCACCTGCAGTGCCACCACATTACTTAGTTTGATACATAGCTCAGATGATTATAGCTCTTAACAATGCCAGAATTGTGTTTTAATAATTTTTTCTTACATATTAACTTCATACATTAATTCTTTCTTGCTGTCCTAGACCACAATAATATAGACAAAATCATGTAGAATAAGAATTATATATAATTGCTCAGGGATTTCAGAAAATGGCAATTTCTCTGAATAATGCCAGGTTCCTTTCTTGCATGCGGCATGTCTGTGGCTTGTGTAAATCTCAGAATTCTTCATTTTGTGTCAAAGGCCATCTCAACATCTATTTGCCTCAAAGTTACCACTTATCCACTTTATGTTTGGAACAATTTGAAACCTTGTAATGGCTTTAATTACTTAATGGTACATTTTGAGAGACTAGGATGCAGCAAGAGCTGCAGTAAGAGCTAAAGAAATACACCAGACCCAGCTCTGGTACTCATGGACCTCATATTGTACAGATGGGAAACCAGATAGCAAAGAAGTAAACAAAGAAGCAAGCCAATTTTCAGGAGGTAGCAAGTGTTGCATAGAAAACAAAAACAGAAGCAGTGCAGACTGGGAGAAATGCTTGGGGCTGGGTAGAAAAACCAAGGGCTGAGTGATGTAGATGCTGGTACTTTGCTCCTAGACATCCAGCTTCTAGAACAGTGTTACTATTTCTGCCCTCGCAGATAAACACAGTTACTAAATCAAACACATATTTCACAAAATAAATGAATAGCTCCCACATTAATTCCAAATCATACTTGCTCAACGTAGGACTGAATTAGACTATTAATGTCAAAAGGGGTGACAGGATGGGTTGATAGGTGGAGGGGGGACTTGCTGCCAACCCTGATGACCCATGTTTGATCCCAAAGACTCACATGGAGGAAGGAGGGAACCAATTCTCTCACGTTATCTTCTGATATCCACATATGCCCACAGCGTATATGCATTCAGCAAATACATATACATTCATGAAATTTGAAAGAAAATATAAAAGGAAAAAAATCTATACACACACCTCCACAGTAAAAACAACGAACCTAAACTGGTTAAGAGCAAACTACAAAGAAATATATAAAATATAATTCGTTTGTTTCTCTTTGATACATAGAAAGTATAAATGAAAAAGACAAAACAGTGGGATTCTAGCCATCAAAGGAGAATAACATATTTTAGATTCTTTAAGTAAAGCAAAAATTGTGATGAAGAAATATTGCTTCGTGTTGAAAATAAAAATTAAGACATCATGAAATGAGTTTCTGTTAAAAACAGCAGCCATTCTAGAATAGCTGGTGTGAGCTCAGAAAATGTGGTGCTCAGAACTAAAAATAGTGGGGTGGAATACCAGATCCCAACATTCAACAGAAGCCATGAAGGTGCTTATATCACCTCAGCAAGACCATTTCTCCTGAGAATTTCAATAGAGGCAAAATAACATAAATACTTCAAAGTTTATGCAGAATTATGCATTGAATAAAAAATAGAAATTAACCTATATCCCTAATATTAATTATATACCAAGGTGACAAAATATATGGCCACTGAAGTTTATATAAGAATTTTCAAAGGCCAAGTGTGGAGTTCATATCACTAATTGCAGCACTTGATAGGCTGAGATAGGAAAAATATCAATTCACGACCAGCCTGGGCTACATTTTTTTTCTACAAATTTTATGTTATTTTTTTGAATACTTAATCCCTAGCTACTGGCTTTATTTGGGAGAAGTAGTGGAAATTTTAGAACGTGGAACCAAGCTGCAAGAAGTAGGTCACCAGACTGGCTCCACAGGAAGGGATACTTGTGTAGTACTAGGAACCTGGTCAAAACCCCATGACATGAGGAGTCATAAGCAGCAGGAAGAACTGACTTATTTTTGTTTAGCCAACGTCACTTGGAGTGAAACTTCCCTGTAAATAATTATGCAGACTCTCAGCCTTAATCAGCAAAGCCCCTCTTTCCAGTGAGCAGTGGTGAATGCAGAGACTCATGGGTGCACAAGGTACTGAGGGGAAGTAATGGTAAGTGCTAAGTCCTAAACAAGTCACAGCATCCCCTCCAGGACCATTGAATAACAAGGGACATAAAGACTGTAAGAACCAGAATATAAAGAGCACAGTCGTGAATCTGCAATTTGACATCTAGGCAAGGCACAGCCTTGCCATCACAAACGCATAACCGCTGCAGATGCCTGCACTAAGTCTGTGCAGGAATGACCCTGTCAATAGTCAGACTTGAATGTGGGGAGGGGCGGCTGGGGACTCAGGAGATCCTACCCCGCACTTCTGAGCTATTTGCTACTGATAGAGTCACAGACAGAGGAAATCACGGCCTTTAGACATGTACCCACTAATGACTCCATCAAGCTCAAAGAGATAATTCCAATTCAGTTGTCACACAGATGGCCCTGGTTAAACTAAATAGGTCACAAAACAAAACCAAAAAGTCATGGATCCGGAAAGAGACTGGTAGCGGTGGGGGAGGGGCAGGGCGGCACAGATGGGAGGGAGATAAGAACAGAATGTATGTAGGGAGAGAACAGCAGAATGTATTGGATGCGTGTAAGAAACTGTCAAATAACAAAATTAATCATTTTCAAATGAAGATTTTAAAAAGTGATGTAGGTCAAATCCTTTGGGGATTACTATCCCCAGCCTTGCCTGCCACCCTCTGTGGTCCCTGGCCCTTCTGCGTATGGACTGGAGTGTTCTTCTATCTTGCCCATCAAGAGCCAAAACCATAAGGCAAAATAACCCTGTCCTATGAGCTGTATTGAGGCAACAGAAGAGCAATGAATACATGAGCAATGTAGAAGCCTTCTCCGTGATGGACTGCAGAGCAAGGTCTGAATGCAGGTTTGGCTGACTAGGAAACAGTGCCTTTACTAATCCCTTTCTGTCTTTTCTAAGTGTGTTCTTTCACAGATGATGTTTCGCCTCACACATTCACGAAGGAGGGGCAAGTAGTTTTCATACGATTACTGGGATGCAAATCCCTACCTTGAGGAAAGAAGTGGCTGCGCCAGGGTGCTAATGGAGTTCAGCGGGAAGCCTGTCACCCAGTATCCTGCCTGAGAAACCCTCAGCTGGACAGCACCAGAGCCCAGATGCCAAGTCTGGGGGCCTCTGTCTCTAGGCAGCACCATCTGCTTCCCTGGAAATTTCCCCGGGCATTTAGTTGGAGATTTAGGGTGGCCTTGAGGTCAGGGTATGTGAGATGCTGCCGGGAGGCTGTCTGGCTGCTCTTCCTACTCGGAAACTCATTTTCTATCATTTGCTACAATTAGCGTTTGATGAAATTGGCTTTCTTTAAGGACAATAGTAGTGGATGTCTCCTTAGCAGGAACTTAGCAAAAATTAAAATTGGGCTCAATTATCTCTCACTGTTCAGAGAATTGTGTTTCTTCCTGAAGACAGCCAAACACAGGCTTTTCAGAGTGTGTGGAAGTCCTCAAGTTTGCACAAAGGCACCGAGTGGGAAAAACAGAAGAAGGAAGGGAAAGGGTCCAGAGGGCCAGCAAGTGTGGGAGCCGCTGCACAACGCCGCTCCTGACAAGCTCCCTACACACGTAAGCAGCATCACGAAGAAGTAACAATTAAAATCAATCATTTGTGTGCTGGGGCAATAGCTCAATTTACAGCATAAAGACATAGGGCATCAGTCCCTGGAAAGTGTAAGAAAGTGAGAAAAGGGGAAGGTATGGGGTGGCGCAAGGGCAGACAGGGAGAATTCCAGGTGTGATGGCCAGCACTAGGCAGACACAGACAAGAGGATCCCTGAGAGGTGCTGGCTGACAGGGACAACTTGTCACCGTCCGGGCCAATGAGAAAGACTGTCTCAAAAAGGTAGATGGCTGGACCTGGAGATGACACTCAAGATTTGCTTTCAGCCGCCATATGTGTACATCCATGCACATATGAACACGTACTCACCAAAACCAAATAAATAACTTTACCATGATCCAACCCACTATTTCCAAGAGTTTGGGAAATAGTATTTCAATTTAACACTGAAACCTTACAGACTGTCTCCCTAAAGAGACGATGAGAACACATCAAGCCCTGATGGACTAAGAGGCAGTACTCATGAGCTGCACAGAAGGAAAAAGTGTACTCTATTTTCACAAGCTCAGTAGTTGTCAAAACACCACATATACTTCAGGAGGTGGAGAGAAATCATTTACTTTTTATTTTTTTATTTTTATTTTTTTATTTTTCTCATTTAGGCAACTATCAGCCATGTCTATACTCACACTATCAAAGTATCAAAAAATGTCCACCAGAACCTAAAGATGGAGGAGGTAAAAAAGGCACAATACTGATAAGCGCACTATATACATAGTATTGTGATTTTAATAAAAGTAGTTCCCATAGGTTCATATATTTGAATGCCCAGTCACCGGGGGATTAGAAGAATTAAGAGTATGGCCTTGTAGGAAAAAATGTGTTACTGGGGTGGGCTTTGACATTTCAAAAGTCCATGCAAAGCCCAGACTCTCTCTCTCTGTCTCTGTCTCTCTGTCTCTGTCTCTCTGTCTCTGTCTCTCTCTCTCTCTCCCTGTGGGTCAGGATGTAGCACTCAGTTATTGCTCTAGCACCTTCCTGCACGCTGCCATGATGATAATGTTCTAGGTCTCTGGAACTGCAAGCCCTCAGCAAAGAGCTTCATCTCCTAATAGTTGCCTTGGTCATAGTGTCGTCCCACAAAAATAGAACAGTGACTCGGACACACAGCAACTTGCTCGGATCTATGCATCATCCATTCTCAGTGCTGAGCACCATCTCCAGGTGTGCTTCTAGTAACATACTGCATTTCCAAAATTAATCACATAAACATTCTCTCTTGAATCAGACCTGGGTTCATATCTGTCACTTTTCTTACTTATTCAAGAAGTTGTCTTAAGGACTAAAAAGATAGATCAATGCAAGAGAGGGCTTGCTGTGTAATCATGGGGACCAAAGTTCAAATTCCTCAAACCTACAGAAAAACTCAGGTATGAGAATGCCTATGAGCCCTGGGCTGTGGGTTCAGAAACAAGAGGAATTCTGGGATGGGCTAGCTGCCAGGCTAGATCCAAGTGAGACACCCTGTCTCTTGGAGATAAGGCAGAGAGTGATGGGGCAGGACACTCAACATTCCCCTTTGGCTTCTCTGCACTCTTTGGCACATGCTCAGACACCCTATACATACCCTACACACATAGACATGCACACGCACCCTCTCACTCACCAGAGAGAACCATAAAGAAGTTGCTCTGGGATTCAAGCATTTCAGTGCCTAATTAGTGGCTTGTCCTCTATTTCTGTCTTTGTCGATGCTCCACGTTCTCCCCTGCTTGCTTTAATCCTATCCACCTGTGTAAATGAACATAGGCCCATGTTACTCCCAAATTCACATAGATCATTTTGATACTTTCATTTGAAATCTTCAAATTGGCTAGGAAATCAGAGGAGCAGAGAAAAAGGATGAGATGTAGCAAAGCACAAAAATTAAAGCCATGATAGCAAATTAGTAAAGTAAATAGATCTGGTTTTATTTTCAAGATCCATTGCTCTTCTTTATTGCAGTATGTCTTCTGCATAACACATTCTAATAGGGCTATTTTCCTACAGAGCCAATGGGATTGCCCTTCAATAATATCATACATATGTTATTATATATGCTTATTATATGTGTATATATGATCTATTGTATATATAATATCATATTATATTATGTTATATATGTATATATTGTGGTAATATATATAATTATATATATAATTAACATGTTATTAAATGCCTGATACAATACTGATTACTCCTCCCATGAAAAGATTCACACCTGTAGTTAAGACAGTGCACTTTGGTTCCCTGAAACTGAAGGTTGAATCTGAATCTCTTGAATGCAGTAACAGTTAGAAATGGATTGTTTAGCTGATACGTTAGTGATCTTGCCAAAAAATAAATAAAAGAGTGTTCACCAATTAATCATTTTAAATAGTTAATCAAAGAAATCGGGTTTACTATTCTTAGCGATCTCGGTGCCAGTGCTGATATATGGGAGACACTGGCTAAATGCAAGTCTTGTGTTTATATTCCAGCATCTCTAGAGAGTCGAAGTCCGGTTCAAATACAACGCCCCCTCCCGTTTCACATGAAAGGTGGTAAGAATCATTGAAGTGTCCCAAACTCAGGCAGCAAAAAAAGAAAAAGCAATCAAAGGTTCAAGACCCTCCTTGGAGCTGGAGGGACAGCTAAGAAGACGGGCCAGCCTTACAGAGGACTTGAGTACAGCTCTCGGTATCCACATCAAGAACTCACAACCACCTGTAACTCCAGATCCAGGGGATCCACCCTCCTCATCTAGCCTCCACAGGACTGCACGCTCATGCATTTTCCTCCACAGAGACATACACATATCCATAACGAAAAGTAAAAGCTAAATATTTTTAAAAGATTTGTTCTCATCAAGACAATTTTCTCACTGAAAACCTGAGAGGACGTTATGCCCGAAGTTCTTTAAAACGACCAAACCCTTTATGTGTTTCTATGGCTGCTCAAGGGTGTGAGGAACAGGCCTCCTTGCTGACTGTTACATGGAAGGGCTAGGGCTATAGAGTTAGGTGTCTGTCTGGTGACCCCTAAGGACAGACAGTAACTCCCTTCTCCAAAGAAACTGCTCTGAGGATTTGTATTTCCAGGAAGACAAGAAAAACATCCAGCTTAGTCCCTACAAACAGCAGTGCTCCTGTGCCTTTGTCAAGGAACACCTATTGGATAGAGGTTCCAGTCATGTGTAGCCACCTCCTGTTGGGTGATTGATGTCACCACTGTGTGCTTGCCCTGGCGGGCAGAAAGTCAGGCAGGAGGCTGAAGAGGGACCTGAAACTCCCCGTCAAGCAAGGCTGTGAAGCAGGATGGATGCTTAAGCAGAAAAATATGACAGTTGACAACTGGGGGGAAGAAGGGGAGCAAGAGAGAGAGGGAGAGGGAGAGAGATAATAAAAAAAACAGACTGCTGGTTGAGATGAATCAATGATGACCCTAAGCAAATTAAACCCTTGCTAAAAAGGGGTGAAAAGCTTTTAAAGTACCCTAAGAGGCAGCTGAAGGTTCAACCTGTTAAAGCACTCTTGGGTGTTTTCCCAGCCCCAGCCTAGTAATCTCTGTGACAATTCTCTCCCTACTTATCAGCTCATTATCTCATGCAGCAGGTGCTGGCCTTCTGCTGTCTAAACAATTGCCTGGAGAAGAGAAGTGGAGGGGGCGGAGCTAGCTAGCTTTTACGTGTGTCTGTGGGCTCTGAGCGGATCAAGAAACCAAAACCCCTGGGTTGCTGGGGACATGCTCAGACACACACAGAGCAGCCCGCAAACATTTTTACAGAGAAAGAAATGACACAAATACTATGCAGTCGTGGTCGAGGACCCTGCCCCTTCATATGGCTGTGACCACATAGTCATCTAACATACTTTCTTTTCCCCCAAAGGTCAATTTTCAAGACACTAGATAAGTGCATTTAAAAAGAAAAAAGACAAAGCAACAACTCTGAGGACCCAACACTCAACTCCCTCCCCAGTGGCCAGTGGACACATAAAAGCCACTTAATAACATTCTGACTTGATTAATATGCTACTTTAACCTGACCTCATGATGGAGACCTTTGTTCTTATTAGAACATGGGAGATAACAGAGGTTGACATGATGGAAGCTTGACTGAAACAAACAAAAAAAAAGCCTCTGCTGTTTCCATCAGACTTCACAGAATTAGGAAATGATGGCAAACAGATGAGAAACGTGTCCCTAGATGGTTCTTCATATTCACGGGGACCCTCAGAATATTAGAATTTGTCCAGTCTTAGGTGCCCAGTCATTAGCTCTATGGGGGGAGGTAGCAGGGAGGTCTCAGATACTCACATTAAAGAAGGTGTGAGGACAGAAAAGCAGAGTGCTGAGGCTGGGCTATTAGGAGGACTCTTACTGTCCTGGCCCTGCTGTGTCTACCCTGCTCCCCGGGTGCTCTGTGCCAATCTCCTCAATGACATCTGATCTGCTGCAATCTAGTAGGTCATACATGTGCTTTCTTTTCTACAAACCATGCTTCGTCCAATTACTCAGCTGATGAACACTGTTGTGTGTCTGTCGTGTGTATCAACATTCAGATAAAGCTTGTGGTAAATGACTTACATGATTGTCAACTGAATGGGAGCTCACCAAACATGTCCATCTCCAAAGCCCAGAACTTTGCTACTTTAATTCACTTTGAGGTGTGATGAAGCTGAGTTTTCCAGGTGGATCTCATGCAACCACAACGGTCTTCATAAGTTGGAAGTGCAAAGGACAGAAGGCAATTCCACCACTGAAGAAAAAATTGGAAAGGCAATATGGCTACAGAAACAGGCTCAGAGAAGGCAAGGGAGCAAGACCTGTAGTAATGACTTTAAAGATAGAGGAAAGTGGTCATGAACAAAAAGCGATTCAAGAAATCTCAGAAATATAAAAAAAAAGAAAAGGAACGATTATGAACAGTCTTCAAGAGCTTTCAGAATAAAAAACTTTACCAACATCTTTTTGTCCAGTAGGATCCCTATCAAGCTGGACCTAGAAAACTGTGCGACAATACATTTATTTTATATTAAGCCACTAACCTTGGAGTTAGTCACCACAGCAATAGGAAACCAGGAAACAAAGGATCATAAATCATTTTTCCTATTTGATAACTTCAAAATGTATTTTTCTGAAAGTTGTCCCTAATTTTCTTTTTGTAGCAATAAAATTTTAATTTCTAAAGGCAATTATTTTGTCAGAGAGAAAAATAGTAACAGCTGATATTCACTGTGTGTTTATTTCATGTAACATGAGTATTCATATCTTATGTTTCTTTGTGTGGGGGAGACATGCTATCTAATTTAACCATGAGCCACGTTCTTCATTTCCCCTACTGTAAAATGAGTATGATAAGACATATTTCATATACCCAAATATAGCAGCTAGCCTCCAAAGTGCCCATCAATGTACATGAGATCTTTATGTTTACATCGTTATACCAGGTACCCCGTATACATGGTGTAGGCTGATAGGTAGAATCAAAAAGATATTGAAATCAAAAAGATATGGCAGAATGTTCTTTCCAAGGTTAGACCATAGATATCATATCTTCTATTATGTGTTGATTCACTAACTCAGAAAGAAGTCAACTTCCAAGAGCCCTAGTGAGGGATTCACAAAGAACTCAAGCCTCCTGCCAACACCCAACACTAACCTGTTGGTCATGAAGTGGGAGAATCACGTTTGAAACCTTCAGATGACTGCATCCCCAACTAGTATCTTCATTAAGACCTCACAAGAGACCCCCAAACCACAAGCTTGTAACACACTGTACCCAGATTGCCAACAACTCTGAGACTTACAAGATAACTGCTCCATCCTGAGCCACTAATTTGTGGGATTGTTTGTTACATAGCAAGAGATAACCCATACAGTTGTTGTGCAAATAAAATAGTACTTAGATAGAATACAGCAAAGTATTTAATAGCTATTATTTAAATTGTTTGTGTATTAGGCAGCTTTCCACTGCAAAGTATCATTTCTGAGATTTTTAACTTCAAAAGTGGGAATATTGGTTTGACTCTCGTTTCTACAGGTTTCCACCTAGAATGAGGTTCATCCATCACTTTGGAGCCTGTGGCAAAGCAGTGTGTCTTTACTGGAATAGGCGGAAAACAAAACAACAAAAATGACAATAAAAACCTGTTCCCCTCATGGCCAGAAAACAGTAGGAGAAGAGTAAGGTTCACAATCCCCTGCAGCAGCTTGTCCCAGGGACCTCAGGACATCCACTGGGCCACATCTGCTAATGGTCCTACCATCCCCCGATAGCGCTGCTCTGGAGCAAGCATAGAGACCAAGTCCATAGCATTAGTACTGTGAATGACCTACTGTGAGGTGGAGCTTCGTGAGGAACGGGATCACATAGACAACATAAGTGACCCTGCCATCACCTCCCTTCAACTTGAGAGACAAAAGGGAGGAATAAACATATAGAGAGCTAAAAATGAGTACAGGCAAAATATAGATTTACTAAGCCATCGTGATGTGTACATTTCAGCACGTATGTCAACATAAAATGCCATGATTAGAATAAATGCGCCTAGTGGTTTAATTTTTCTGTAATTGCTTGTTTGTCTGTTTTCGCTTAGTTGCTTGAATGAAGCATGCACCAAATGAACTAAGAGAAGATGCTCTTCATTGTAATCGTGACTTGTATCTCGTGTATTAAAGGAGCTTGAATATTAAAATTGCTCTTATTAATGTAGCCTATTAGTTTGTGCATTCTCTCTCTTAGCACATGTGTTAAGCCATTAAGCAAACATCCTAGACAAAGAATAGGAACAAAAAAAATCTTTTTAAAGCAAATGTTTGCTCTTTGTTTTCTTTTGCATAAGAACCATTTGAAAAGTGAACGCACCATACCAGCCTTGTCAAGGCAATGCTGAAAATTAGGGACAGTCAGTTTTTTTTTCTTTTTTCTTTTCTTTTTTTTGTGGAGCATGAATCAAAAACCATATGAATGAGTCTGAATGAGGCAAAAGTTCCATGTCCATATATCGCTGCTTTTCTGTGCCGAGACACCCAGCAATTTAGAACAATGATATATGCAGCCATGGTTTAGTTATTATGATTTCTTTTTGACATATGCTAAGGGGTTCTCATTACTTTTCGGAAATTCTATAATTGATAGACACAAAACTAAAATATTCTCTTAGCTACTAGAGAGTATATACTGGGCATCTATTTTAGAAAAATTCTATGGAAAAGAGGAGAAAGAGGACACCTGCGACTTCAAGGACAATCTTCTGTTTCATGGAACATTGAGGATATAGGAGCTGTCGGTTCTTATCACACCTGCCTGCAGTTAATGTGACTTCTCTGCTCAAGCCAAAATGAATTCATAAGCAAGCAACCCAGTGCTTTCTATCCTGTTAAATCAGTGAGTAAGTTATTCCCTCTGCCCTTCCAGTCATTCTCACTAGCTCCTCACTCCTGGCCCAAAGGTTTTAATTACATAACCAGCTGTTATTGTCACTTGAGGCCCTTCATGGAGTAATTAGGAAAAAGACTCTAAATCAACCTAAGAGGACTGGTAGAATTATACATTTCGCCCAGAAACTTGCATAGAAACAGGGATACATACATACATAACGGAAGATGTAGAGCTAGCCCCTAAAGATCCACACGCTCCCTCAGATGCATTCAAAGATGTGCACTTGGGAGTGGAGATAATCCCCAGGTGAAATGTATGGATTCATCACGTGGGACATATCACAATTTTCATGTACTACTAAACACAAGAACAACACAGACTCATGAGGTCAGGTTGTCTGAGAATCATAGGTAAGGAAGTCTGGGTGGGAGGTTATAGGAACTCAAGGTATAAAAATATGTTCTCAACAGGACTGTGATAGGCTTACATGTGAAACCAAGGAGCTAGATCCTAAATCAAATATAATGGAAAGGTGTGTGTGTGTGTGTGTGTGTGTGTGTGTGTGTGTGTATGCGTGTGCACGCACACACACACACACACTTACAAATAGGGGTCATGTCTTGAAAAGAAACACTGACATTGGACACACCATAAGAGAAAGGAGGAATGCACAATGAGAGGGATTAGCAGTCCTGACCTGACTACTAACTGGGGTGCTATTTCAGTAACTAGAAATAAAAACTTTATTAAGTACTTGTGCTAATAAAACTAAAATGAGTTTTATTGCATTGTAGTTAATGAGGATGGAAAGAAGAGAGGGAGAGGGGAGGGGAGATGTATCCAGGGCAGAAAATGACAGACATCTGTGAAACTCAGGAGGAAGTGGAAATGAGAGGAGTTTGATTTAAGAGTAGGTGAGAATACAGAAGACAAAAGTGAGGCCCTGGTGGCTCAGTTGAGAGTCTGTCTAAGAGATGGTGATACAGCATGGAGAGATGGAGTTGGAAATGAGAGGCCAGGCCAGAGGGGAGGTAACAATTAGACAGAAAGATCTAGAAAGCTATAGTGATTCAGTTGTCATTTGCCTCCAAAAATGCTGGAAGAATTTACCCATTTAGAAGTGTGAATTATTTTACTTTAAAAAAGCTCTTTAGTTAAAAACAATGATTTTCACAATTGAAAGCTTCATTTCAAGGAAATAAAAGACTGGCTCAAAACCATATAGCTCTCAAGTCAGTGATGTGGTGCCCAAAAATCAGCCTAGCTGAGGCTTCAGTCCATCTAAGCACTTCAGAATAACTCTCAGTCTTTGGCCTTCAGGAGGAATAGATGTTGATTAAAGCAGAGATTGTTTAAAAATAGATGCATATTTCTCTTTGCACACACACACACATAGGCACATCTGCCAGTCTTTTCATATGTCAAAGAACTCTTCATTTACCAGTTTTCCACCATCAGAGATAAGTAACACAATGAATCACACACATAGACCACACCATTCCTTCAAAGCATGTGATTTCTAGTTTGCATTTCTTAAAGGGAAAACAGAATTTAAACCCATTCATTGTTCAAAGAAATATGAATATAGACAGAGTTCCCAATATGTCTCTGTTTCATTGACTACAATTTGACAGCTATATTTAGGAACTCAGTTTTCTTAAAACTTTGAAAAGAAACACAGCCTTCTCCTTTCTCATTAAGTCCAATAACTTGCTCAGTGTTTTGATAAATGATGTCATTACAGTAATTACTCTTCAGAAAAGTGGCTCAAAATAAATACAAGTGTGTAGGTAAGAAAACAAGATGACTATTAGTAGAAGAGTACACTACTGCTTATGAAAACGGTCAGTTGTGTCCCAGGGATGATCATCATCACCAGGGTACCAGTCCTTATGCCCTAAAAGGAAAGGAGAGCATGGTTAACCTAGAAGTCCTTGAAACAGAGATGTGCCCAGAGATTCCATGTTTCTGTCAAGAGAATTATTCTTTGGAGTGATAATCCCAAATTACATTTTTAAGCACGTGAATCATTTTATGGAACAAGAAAGCAAAGCCTGGTTCCTTGTTCTTAAAGAATTTAAAATCTAGTCTCTAAGCTAAAAAGAGCTTTTCATATACAAAGTATGCAAATACCTATTCATTTTGTGACTGCTTCCTTATTTTCATTTTGTTTTAAATATTGTACCTATGCACTTAATAGTAATTATAAATGATAATGGTTCTCATGGTAGAGACTATTAAGATATTCACTAGATGTGCCAGGAAACTACAACATGGGGTTGACTAGTTTATATACGATGACCTATTTGGTAAGTGATGAGCAAGTTTCAGATTCTGGCTGTCTATAACTCCACAGTCTCTCTAAGCTCTAAACCATTATAGGTTGATTGACATGTGCCAAAAAGCAGATGGTGCCAGTCATCTATTTTTCTCTCCTTTTGATCCTCAGATTTTCCAATTTATGTACTTATAATAACTTTAGTTGTATGCCATCTCTTGTATGTATCTTATACTATAAGTATATACATTCATGTGTGTGTCTCAAAGTCTCATTTTGCATTACAGCATATATAGCATAATTCAAATGCAAAATAATATGACTTTACTTTCCTTGCTTCTTACACTTCCGATGCCATCTTCCACTATTACTTACAATTAGCTATGCACCAAACTGCATGAAGAGTCCCTGAAGACAGAGAAGCAAACAACTTTCTATCTATGTAACTCACTGGGCCAGCTAAGATGCGTGATAGAGTCACGGGGTGTCATAATAGTCAGACTCATTACTCCTTTTCTAAATAATAAGACCTGAAATTTTTCATGCTAAGATAATAAGTATAATTGGAAAAATGGTTCAAAATAAACACAAATCTATTCAGTTTTTCTAATATTTTTTTCATAAAAAAGTGTGATAATGAGAGAAAAAGGCACCCATCATCCCATCATTAAATATAATCTGCTAATATTTTCTTACATGATCTTTCAAGGTTTTATGTGTTTTATGTGGATACAGGAATTTTTTCACAAGTAGGCTATTTTAACGAATTGGCAGGGAAGCTCTTGACTGTTTAGAAAACTTCACTGCATCATGCGGAGGAACATTTTGTGGCTTTGTGCTTTGTTTATCAAATCCTTTCCTTGGCTTTCTTCCTATCTCCTCTGGTCCCTGCTGCTTATTTTTCTTGACTCAGTTCCCCTTCCTCCCAAACAGCTAAACTCTTCTCCAAGCTGAGAACTGAGCACCCGGTTTTCTCCTTAGTGCTCGCCCGCACTCGCCGAGTTCCCATATTTGCTTAGTGTTCCCACGAACTCCGAGTCTCCATATTCCCTCTTGGATGTGTCTTATCTGTAATGCTTTGGTCTGGAAGTGTTTCAGATTTCTGAGATATTTGTATTTTCAAATATTTTCATAGATTTTGCCAGTTGAACATTTTTCACATGGAAGCCTGAAACAAAACAAAACAAAACAAAACAAAAAAAACTTCCAAAATCGGAAACTCTGAGTGGAACTGACTGCAGATTTTCTGATTGGTTTCCTCAATCCTACAAGTGCTACGATGCCTGCAACTTTTGTGTTCTTGTTTGTTGTCTTCTGGGTGTGAGGTTTGACATCCTTAAGCACAGAGTTGATCCATCTGCATAGATTCGTAAAATCCATCTCAAAATCTACACCTGAAATGCCCTCCTCACACCTATTTCTCCCGTAAGTGGGGTGTATACACGTGTATATGTACTTATTCATCTGGGATTTGTGTGCTCTGTGCCTGTGGGAGTCAGAAGTCAATGTTGGGTGTCTTCCCTGCCAGTCTCTGCCTTGTTTTTAGAGTCAAGGTCTCTCATCGAAGCTGAAACTCCATGATTTGAACTCCGTGATTTAACGAGACCAGCTGGCAGGTGAGCTTCGGGGCTCTGTCTGACCCTGCTGCTGGGATAATAGATACTTGGCATTCTGCTGAGCTTTAGCATGGGTGCTGGAGATTTGATCTCAGATAGTCATGATTGAGCAGCAAGCATTTCAGCCACTGAACCATCTACCAGTCGCCTGTCCCCCCTCCTCTTGTCTATCCTCACCACTGGGAACACTAAGCCATGAGAAGCATTTGTGACCTGTCTCTGTCTCTCACATTGCGTAGCCAATCTCTCACCAAATATGTAGGAAATGTCCCTGACGTCTCCCTCCCACTTTGTCTCTCTCTTGCCTTTGAGTTTGTTCAAGGGACTGGGACTTATCGGTCTACCCCTTTCTTTTCAGCTTTAGCGTGTCCTCTCCAGACAGAAACCAAAGGGAGTGCTAGAAAATCAGAAAAGGGTAGGGTGCCCTCTGCTTACAGGGTGTACATGGCTCTTCATTGCACCGACAGAAAAATCTAACTCTAACATAGTCTGCCCCTCCATTTCACTCTGTGTGCCTTTAGTTCAATTCTTTTGAGATCTCATTTTCTAGTTCATCAAATAGAATTGACCCTCATCTATCCTTGGGTTCTATATCTCAGATTCAACCAATTTGGATCAAAAGTATTGAAGGGAAAATGTGACAGCACTTAACATGAACATATGTTTTTATCTTGCCACATTATAAATGTTATATATTATTTATGTATATAACAATTATGTATATATAAAATATGTGTATATGTATTATGTATATAATATATGTGTGTATGGTATATGTATATATATGCGTATGTATTTATATAACTTCTGTACTAGTTTGAAGTTTTTTCTGTGATAAAACACTCACCAAAACAAACTTGAAGAGGAAGGGTTTATTTGGCTTAAATGTCCAAGGCAGTCAATCATTGAGGGAAGTCAAGGCAGGAATTCAAGCAGGAACAGAGGAAAGCACCAGGAATGAAAGCTGCTTGCTGGCTCAGTCCCCCTGACTTGCTCTGCTTGCTTTCTTATACAACTCAGGACCACTTACTCAGAGGTAACATCACTCACAGTGGGCTGGGTTCTCCTATAGCAACCAACAATCATGAAAATGCCCCCTCCAAACATGTTTATAGACTAATCTGTTCAATGCAGCTCCTCACTTGAGGTCCCTTACCCAGGTGTTGCCAGTCTGTGTTAAGATGACAAAAACTAACCAACAACTGTCATTTACATAGGATTTATACTGTATTACGTGTAAGTAATGTGAGTATTATTTAGAATTAAACACATGAGAACATAAATGTCACTTACATGTAAACGCCACACCACTTTATAAGGCACGTGAGCATCAGTGAACAGTGACATCTATGAAAGAATTCCTGGAACCAATTCCCAAAGTAAATCAAGGTACAACAGAACACCAGCGTGTCTTCCAGGGCAAGGGAGATGAAGAACGAACCTTGTGAAAAGCCAAAGAGTAACTTTCATCTAGACAAACGCTCTGTCGAGCACTGCAAACCTTGCAAATAATACAATAGACAGCAAAAGAATGCTTAAAGATGGAAGAAGGTAAACATGCTTGAAACCACGAGACTCAAGGAAGAACATAACAGCCCCCCACCCTCTACTCACCAGAACTTAATACCTCACTGAGATTCATGTTTTCAGACTTCCTACTGTTAGGTCTCAAACCTGGGACAAATGGCTACACAGAGGTGCCTATGTAACACATCAAAGTGAATCTGGCCACCAGGCTCCCCCAGCAGTCTTCAGTCTCTATCTGCTATAGGGTATAGCTGGCATACCCCACCCCCTACCCTAAACTCTCCTGCCTAGGAGCTAAACTGCCCTTCCCTATAAAATCTAGCCATTGTGATTAGCCAACCTTATTCTACCCTTTACCATCCTGGCCTCTCAATTTCCTGGTCCTCTGGCTCTCCCTTCTCTCCTTTCATGGTCCAACTCAGGGTCAAGTTCACTCTGGAGTCTCCCAGACGTCCCTGCCTCTGGCTGTGCTCACCCTTGCTCTCCCTTTTATCTACAATCAGTTATGTCTTTCACCATACTTAACAGCTACATAACAACAAAAGCTGGGCTACAGGAAACTCCTTCCCTGTCGCTGCATAGAAGACAAGAAAAAGACATAAAAGGATCCACATAGAAAAGGACATTAGTGGTTCCCTCTTCTAGATCATTTCAATAATGATATATTGAAAATCAATTTTGCAATGCAAGGTAATACAGTCATGGGCTTTATGGATTAGAACAAAGAAATCTTGGAGCAAAGAACATTCTGCTTTGGGTATCAATGCTTTAGATACTTCTGTATCATAAAAACCTAAGTAAATCACTCTGAAAACTATGCAAAGTTAATGTCAGAACCACTATGAATAAACTAAGGGATATACTAAAAAAAATACTTAATTGACCCACAAGATGCACACAAAGAAGACAATGAGAAACAAGAAAAAGAGGAAATATAAGAAAGCATTGCAGACTTAAACATTAACAATAACAAAAATCTCCTTATTAGCCGGGCGGTGGTGGCACACGCCTTTAATCCCAGCACTTGGGAGGCAGAGGCAGGTGGATCTCTGTGAGTTCGAGACCAGCCTGCTCTACAAGAGCTAGTTCCAGAACAGGCTCCAAAACCACAGAGAAACCCTGTCTTGAAAAAGCCAAAAAAAAAAATCTCCTTATTTATAAATACTCTAATCATATTAATCAAACAATCATGATTGGCTAAGTAGATTTTTTTGAATGACTCAATATACACTGTTTACTTGTTTTGAACTCAATGAAATAGTTTCACTGAAAGTGAAAGGATGGGAAAGGTTACACCATAAAAAACCATAAAAAGACCAAAGTAATAAAACAAGAATGGTTATATAAAAAATTGATGAAGAAAATCTCACAGCAAAGAAAATGACTAAAGATGAGTAAGACACGAAGACAGGCACAGGAAAGTGATGACATGCAGACCAACAAAGCTGAGAATCGCCAAGAGCCACCAGAAGTTGAAGAGAAGAGTGGGAGAATGTTCCCATGAAAGCCTCCAGAGAGATCATGACCCTGTCTAAATCTTGGTTCTAAAATTTTGACTCTAAAGTTAATTTCTGCAGTTTCAAGATGCTTAATCTGGGTTAATTTGTCGAGGAAGCACTAGCAGATTAATGTGTACTATTAAGACTTGTTCTATGGAAACAGTAACGAAGACTGAACAATGCTGGCTGAAAGATGACAAAGATCTATGGAACGTAACAGAGCGGCTGTGCCCCTAAAACATGAGAACTGAAATGCAATACCTATTGTGAGGTTTAAGAGGGGGAAGTTTAATCCCCTGATCTTTAGAGGTGGAGCCTTTAGTAGACAAATAGGATTATATAAGAGTCTTACTGTAGAGCCCCTATGAGTGAATCCTAGTGGCTTTATAAGAAGAGAATTATCAGAACACACACATGCAAGCACACATGTGTGCACACACACAGCACAAACAACACACCTGTGTTTCTCTCTGGCTCTCTTCTGCCATGTACTACCTCACGACTCTGTCAACAAGATTTCATCCCATGAATGGATTCTTCAACTTTGTACTACCAGAACCATGAGCCAAATAAAACGTTTTCTTCATAATTCACCCAGTCCATGGTTTTTACAACTAGCAACAGGATATGTATTAATTCAAGAATAGAACCATATAAATATGTTCAGCTGATCTTTTTGAAAAAATATAATATCAATTCAGCTATAGTAATAATAAACCCCCTTCAGTAAATACTTTGGGAACAATAACACTACTGCGGAAAAGAAGAATCTGGACCCAAACCTCACACCAGAGACAAAAATAAATTCAAAGTAGTTCATGGGTTTAAATGTAGAACCTAAATTAAATTTTAAGAAAAATAAATTAAGATAAAATATTCAGGATTTAGGGTCAGGGAAAGAATTCTTACATTTGAGACCGAAAACACAACCTATAGAATGGCAAATAAGTGAATCAAATCTCCTGAAAATGGAAAGCTTCAGAGCACAATGGAACACGTGAAGAGGATGAAAAGGCAAATGTAAGTTTGGATTATAGTCACAACTAGTGTGACTGATAAAGAACTAGTACTGAGAACATATAAAGAGCCATTGAAGTCCAAAAATTTCTAAGTGTAGGAGGAGGTCAAAAAAATATAAATGACATTTATCTGAAGAGGAGGCTAGAAATGAAGTATAGACAAAAGTTTAGCATCATTCTTCATCGGGGAGCTGCGCTTTAAACAACGGGTTATAATGATATAACAATCAGACTGGCTAAAACTCAAAGAGCAACACCATCAGATGCTGTGGAGTATGGGAAGAAAGTGGATTACTTTTAATTGCTGTCAGGACTTATGGGGGAAAAGTGCCTTCATTCTGGAAAACAGTTGAGCAACTTCTTGTCAAGCCAAACACTGAGCTGACAGAGCTGCTGCAACATGGAATTCTATTCTCCCTAAATAATAGTGTGAGTCTCACAACTATCTGTATAAATAGGCATAAAATCTGTGTGCCCAATAGCCCCATACTGGAAAGCAACCAGGTGTCCTGATAATGAGGAATAACAATACAGCGATACATCAGCTATATGGGATTCTATTCAACCAAAGAGAAGCAAAATGGTAGTAACTGGATGGTTCTCCAGGGAATATAATAAGGAAAAATGGAATTTCTGAAAATTACATGCTCTGTGATTCCACCTGGAAGCAAAATTTCTTTAAATGGAGCACAGCTTTAGCCTCAGGAATGTGAGGGGTGTGGGTGGGTAGTGGAGAGTCCATGGGCAAGGAGGCGGGAATAGTGATAAAAAGGTGAAGTTAGAAATGCTGAGGGAAAAGACCCTTAAAAACAAGCAGAAACTTAGAAACAAAATGTATGCTGAGGTGATTTGTCAGTCTATGTATATAAATGTTTTAAGATCGTGAGAGCCAACTACCATTATTCTTTAGGGACAGAGTGAATTTATATGAGTAAAATGCCTTCTAATAGATGTGCTTGCTCTCAAATACAGACAAATCTAAAATAAACAGCATGAACTAGAACACATCCATCAGAAGCTCCCGTCCATTTCCAGAGGGAATATTAATACTGTGTGCATATTTCACTGCATGATACTCTTCATTTAAAATCAAATCGAATAAAATATCTTTGATTCCTGCTTCTGCAATTCATACAACTCTTATAATAGATCTGGGACTGCTCAGGGCTGCAGGAAACCTGCACTGTTTCCTTTGGACTAGAACAATGCTCAGGCACATATCCTGTAATACACTTGTGACACTACTAAGTCAACATCAGTTGTTTGGAGGTCTTGAATTACTGAATAAAAAATGCCCTGACTTCTGATTGGATAATTAATGTGGCTCTCCTGTCAAAATTCTAAACCGAGGTATGCCAACTTAGAAGTTTGCTATTTAAGCACCCATTCTTCCCAAATTATATAAAATTTTGAAGCTTCTATGTTTTTAATATAAAATGAAATATTATTTCAAAATACTTAAATAAAAATATTTTAATGCAAATAAGTACACCATTTTTTCTAGCCTTGGAAAGTCACTACAAACACATTTTCTATTATTCTAACTTGTTCTTATGATCCTGTGTGTATGTTTTGATACTTACTTTCAGCAAAAATTCATAACTTCTTGTGTACAATTTGATCAGTTGGCTTCTTCTATGATTTGAATATGTAGTCACTAGAAGGCCAATGAGCTGAATGAAGCCTGGTCCATGGCAGCTGTAGGAGGTTACAGAACCTTTATAAGGTTGCATCCGTGTGGAAGATGTTTAGATGAGTCAAGAAACAATTCTCTCATCCCCTCGTTTCCCACTGCCAAAACTGAACTGTCGCCTTCATTACACCCGACAGCCATGACAAACATTCCACCACAGGCTCTAAGCAATAGAACTGAGTGGTCATGGACTGAAAGCTCTCAAATCATGAGCCAATAAACCGTGACTTTTTATAAGTCATTTACCTCAGGTATTTCTCCAACGCCATAAAAATTGAAAGTTTAGAATCTTTCCATTCAAAGAGAAATATTTATGTGCCATCTTGCTAACTTAACTGAACTGAATCACTTCCACAAATGCACTAATTACAAATTGTTGGGTATTTGGTTTTTTACCAAGAATTAAAATTAAGTATTTTATCTGTCATATTTTATTTCCTTATGATACACTACCCCTAAAGTTGAATTGCTTTATACCAAGCTCTAAAATATCTAATAGAATATGTAATGATGTACATTACCATCCATCAGTTACTTTTCACAAAGCCAGTGTAGAGGGAGTATCTTAGTAACGTAGTTAGGATTGCTATTATTGTGATGAAACACCATGATCAAAAGCAAAATGGGGAAGAAGGAGTTTATTTCACTCATAGTTCCATGTAACAGTTCATCATCAAGGGCAGCGAGAGCAGGCACTCAAACAGGGCAGGAATGTGGAGGCAGGAGCTGAGGCTGAGGCCACTGTTGGATGCTGCTTATTGTCTCCCCATGGCTTGCTCAGTCTGCTTTCTTAAAGACCTTTGCACCACCAGTCAAGGGATGGACCCACCCACAGTGGGTTGGACCCTCCCACATCAATCACTAGTTAAGAAAATGCCCAAGAGATTCGCACACTGCCACACAGCCCAATCTTATGGAGGCTTTTTTTTTTTTAGATAGGGTTTCTCTGTGTAGCACTGATTGTTCGGGAAGTCACTCTGTAGACCAGGCTAGCCTTGAACTCAAAGAGATCCATCTGCCTCGCCTCCTGTATGCTGAGATTAAAGGTGTGAGTCACCAAAGCTCAGCTGTAGGCATTTTCTTAATGGAGCTTCCCTCCTCCTCAGATGACTTTAACTTGCATCCTGTTGGTATAAAGCTATTCAGCCCTGGGAATGACTATAACTATATGTTTTTCTTAATCTGATGGTTTTGAGCATTCTCCTGACTTCCTCACTGGAAATTTTATCACCTTTGTATTTGTCTCATTGATCCATTTTTAAAAATAACTGTGTTTTGAGAGAGGCATGATGGATCATGCCTGTAATCCAGCATTCAAGCATGTGAGACAGGAAGATTGCTGAGTTCAAGCCAAACTGGATACAAAGAGCCTATCTCAAAGCATATGCTTTATTTTATTTCATTTCATTTTATTTTATTTTTGGTGTTTCAAGACAAGGTTTCTCTGTGTAGTTTTGGATCCTGTCCTAGCACGTGCTCTGTAGACCAGGTTGGCCCCAAACTCACAGAGATCCGCCTGCCTCTGCCTCCCAGTGCATGTGCTACTACCACTTGACTAAAGTATATGTTTTATACAATAATGATACAAAACCATTGTCAAATATTGTTAATTTTAATTTTTTTAGATTTTTTTTTATTGTTCGAAAATTGTGTGTGGGGGGGTGTGTGGGGGGGTGTGTATTGGTGTAGGTGCCCAAGAAGTAAACAAATGTCATATCTCCTGAAGATGGAGTTATAGGTGTGAGCTGCCCAGCATGGGTATTTGGAACTAAACTCAAGTCCTCTACAAGAGCAGTACACACGCTTATCACTGAGCTATCTCTCTAGCCCCTTAATTTCCCACTAAGTTGTATTTGTTTACTGGATGCATTGCTATGTTCTAGTTTGTGTTGTGAAATCTATAAATTTTTTTTTCATTTTCTCCTGGGATAAGGAACATTCTTCCTCATCTTTAGCTTATATCCTTCCCTATATAAATCAGCAATTAGAAAGTACACTGGGATGTTATATAATTTAAATTCTTTATTTTATAGGTAGAAAAAGTGGGATTCTTCAGCAACTTCATTAATTTCCTATGATCACATCACTCATTTCTATGATTTCCGGGATTTGGCATTCCCTCAGATCTTAGAATTTAAGCATATAAGCAATCCCCCTTTTCTTCTTAAAAAAAAAAAAGGTATGAATGAAAGATTTTGGACAGAGAACTGGGGGACCCCCCTGAACTGACTTCTCATAAGGGCCACCTGAATTCTGCTCACACTTTCTAATGTTCTGGATAATTCCTGATTCAAAGAACCTCAAACATGCTATTCAACAGCATTTGAGTGAAGATGGGATCTTTTAGAGGTCATGTGTTGTCCCAGTTGCCTGGATATGTGGGTGTGAGTTATAAGGGATAACCAACACAGACCCTGTTGAGGTGAGGGTAGCCTTGCTAGTAGAGATAACCATGTGTTTACTTTAATACTTAATGATGACAGAGAAAGCAAGAAATTGGTTCATGGAGTTAAAGAAGTTCATTCTAGAAGAGCAGTATTTTAAAGAGACTGGCAGAAATATGATATCTTCTTCATTGGTCAACACATTCTCATTTGAGTCTGGCAAGCCGTTTCTTCCAGATTCCAAACCACTGAACTTCCTTAAGTTTGTCCAATGAGGAAATATTTCCAAGTTTCTGCTTTCCATGCAGCTATTGTAAGCTGGAGCTCCGTCCTTGAGCTTCAGAGATTGGCAGGGGCCAACTTTTCTCTGTCACCCTTGTCAACCAACTACCCAAAGAGCACTATCCAAGGACCATGCAATGCTTTAAAGACAAGGAATACATTAAAAACCCAATTCAGTCCTAGTTTTCCAATCCTGTCATAGAGCAATAATGACGGATGTTTCCTTTATCTGTGTTAGGGCAACTCCTTCGGTGAACACTGGAGGAGCCTGAGGATAAAGCATCTTCAAGTCACTGTTGAACATTTTGCTTCCTGAGATCATCTACCTCGGAACCTCACAGCCATTTCAATACTCTGCTGAGAAGGTTCACACAGTCAGAGCAGACATATTCCTGCTCATCAGGATTGGCCACCACTGCCCGAGACCTTCACTTTGAAGGGCTTGATTTTTCCACCAGAAGGAGAGAAATTCTCCCAAAGGTTCTACAGAGGGAAAATGTTTTCACTATGACCTGGCTAAAAACTAAGGTTGAGTACAAGAAGTTCAGAAGACAGTATAATGAGCTGCTGAAAAGAAACAAGGGGCCAGGTACCAAATAACTATTTAAATAAAACAAGATGAATCAGAAGCTTATTTTGCTCACCACATTTACTGTGCATATTTATTTTTAAATGGGCAGATCTCTGAACCAAGATAAATTATTTTCTTGCCTTCAAAACTTACATTAAAAAACACCCTTCTTAGACCCATCCCCGAACGTCTAATTATAGCACACACTGCTCGGTGATGGGCTTGCAACCGTTTTAAGGAGGCTGGGATTCTCTTTGTGCAGTAGGGGAGGGGACAAAAAGGTCTATTTTTTTTTCCAGGAAAATATAGATTGTCAAATGAATGTGACTTGAAATCTAATCTGCTTTAACTCTGCTGGAAGTGGACCCCTTGACCTCTGGCTTCCAGCCTCCACCACCACACCCACCAGCCTCCATTTCATGTTTCACCCTGGCGGGTCCCCAGGATGCCAAGCTACAGAACTCCCTCCCATTAGCTGCAGGAATCCAGAATATCCATGGCAACCGGTCTCTAACCCCAGGGAGAAGGCAGCAGAATTGAAAGGCTCCATTCTGCTTCCACATCCTCAGCTCAGTGAATTGACAGCTTGGTGGTTTCCTTCATTCCATTAGACTAGGATGCACTCTTCCCTCTTCCTTTGTATCATCTTTTCATCCACGGAGGTAGATCCCAGCCACGGTTTAGGATTTTTGTTTTTACAAAGGAGCATTATCCCTCCTGGTTACCACTTCTATACCATCAGGAAGCACAGCCTCTAAACAGCCCTAGCACTGCACGGTTTACCCAAAAAAATAAACCGTAGTTCTGCTATTGGTCTTTCTGCCTTCCTATGCAAACATCCTGTGTTTAGTGTGCATGTTTTACAAATTACTGATGGGTATCTGATTTGGAGCAACGCAAGTCATGTGTGAGACATGATTTTATAAAAGCTGGCAGAGAGATAACAGGAGACATACAATTTTATCATGAGATTAAGTTGTAGCATCAAATAACTATGATCATGTTTAAGTCATTGTTTGTGCCACAGATATTTAGACAGGATAACAGATTGCACAGGGCGCTTGCTGTTTGCCAGTGAAACCTGAATAACTAATTTGCACTCCATGCCCTGTGGAATGGCAGCTGAGTCCCCAGTGAATATGGGGAGAATGAGACAGAAGCAGACCATTTGGTCTGCAGAATCAAAATGAGGCTGAAATGTTATGTACCATACATAGTCTACAGTCATATGCTGAGCCCACAGTTGCCTGTCTATTAGGGCTGCTAAAGGAGGTCAAGCTGTCTGTCAGCACTTCTTAACCCTTTGGGGGTATGGGAAACATTTGTGAAAGATAATAAGAGCTATGGATCTCCTCTTGGGAGAAGGTAGTAACATATGAATTAGGGAAGCAGACATGGTACTTGGTTGTAACTTCAGCATCCAGTAAGCTGAGGAGGGAGAGGGAGTGGGAGAGAGAGAGAGAGAGCCACAAGGTAAATTGGGAAGAAACACCCTCCTTAGTGGCACACACCTTTAATCCCAGAACTTGAGAGGCAGAGGAAGAGGCAGGCAGAACTCTGTGAGTTCCAGACCAGCCTAGTTTACAAAGTGAGTTCCAGGACAGCCAGTGTTACACAGAGAATCCCTTTCTCGAAAAAAATCAAGAATGAAAAGTAACTATAATCCTAGTATCCTTCGACAGTAGTACTTCCATGAGAAAGAAAGAGGGTTTTAGGAAATAACTTTGACATTCTCAACGTCCTTAGATTCTTCTATTTCAGAAGTTATCCTCCTTTGTCCTTCAAGAAGAGCAAATATCTCACCCCTCCCTCATTTAGTCCTGGCAGTTTGTTTGGTTGTGAGCAAACCCATGCTTCCAGACAAAGAGACAAGAGATCTATACCTGCTGGGCTGCTGCCCATCAACGCACAAGGTTTAACTCCTACTGTTTCATGTGAGGGGGAAAGGACTGAAAGGCCCAGCTAATGGAATAAAGGGAAAATGGGGTGGGGGGAGGTAAAATATCTTCCAGAACATTGCTTTAGAGATCGTTGTTACAGAACATAACTTTTAATTATACTTTTTTGTTTTTGAAGTTTAATGAGTTTTTTTAATTTACCTGACCAAAAGTCTTAACCACAAGCACTTTCTAAGAAGGGGGCAGATAAGAAGGTGGGCACTGAAACTTATTTATGTTTCTCAAAGCATATATGCATCACCTATGCCTGACACTGGCTAAGCCAACCTAACAGAAGTCTCTGTAGAAAGCAAGTCACGTAGGAGATGGAGGAAGAAGCTGGTCAGACATCTACAGTTGGTGGTTCTTATCACACTGAGAAAGCAAGGGCTCTTTGTTACAGCTAGAGCTCACCAGGTGAAACAGAAATGGGTCCAAGAGATGCTTAGCCTGTTAAGTTTGGCCAAACAAAGAATCTTTGTGCCTATTAAAGAAATAAATTTGATTTTTGCTCCAAAATGTGGATCATTCTTAATATTTAATTATTGTCTATTCTTATTGTCCCCCATTGATGACTTCTTAGTTACAACACTTGTGTTTTCTGGGTTTGCTCGAAGGAGAAGCACTGAAGATCTCACTGAAGACAATGCCTGTGAGTTTGTGGTACTTCTATGTCAGCCCAAATGTATGCATGACCCAACGCTTTCTTTCATTTCTGCCATCGACTGCCTCAAAACTAGAAGAAGTGGGAAGACAAAGAAGGGGGTTAAGAATGGAGGGGAAAAAAAGAGAACGAGGGGAGGAAGGAAGTGAAACCACAAGAGGAAAAAGATGAGGAAGAACCTCTTCTCCCCCTCTAAAAAGCTGTATTTCTGTGGCTGTAAAGAAGGCTCAGCAGTTCAGAGCACTTGCTGCTCTTCCAGAGGACATTAGTTTGGTATCCAACACCCATGTCTGGTAGTTAACAACTAGTTCTTGACATTCTAAACCTTTTGAAATCCATGTCAACACACACACACACATACCTCACATACTATACACATGTGGAACACAGTCACCAGACATAAACAGAAATAGAAATACATCTTTACAAAGTATATTTATGATCTTAGGAACACAAAATATACTTTCTTGTGAGAGAGCGTGAAGGAGTGATACTCAGAACCAGGAGACAGTGTTCCCAAAATCATGAGATATGGCCCAAAGGATGATGGGCCCCATATGGCTGCTAGAGAAAGCAAGCTGGAAGTCCAAAGAGGTATATCTTACATTTCCCAGCGTGAAGCCATTTCTAAAAATGCACAGAAGAAGCCGGGCGGTGATGGTGCACGCCTTTAATCCCAGCACTCGGGAGGCAGAGGCAGGCGTATCACTGGGAGTTCAAGACCAGCCTGGTCTACAAGAGCTAGTTCCAGGACAGGCTCCAAAACCACAGAGAAACCCTGTCTCGAAAAACCAAAAAAAAAAAAATGCACAGAAGAATCCAGGGAGATAAAGAACCAACTTTTGATACTGTGTCTCTTATAGTCAGAGTATCAACACAAGAACAAAAATTAAGTAATTTTTTTTTGTAAAACCCTTTTCCTGCTGGGTGATGGTGATCCCAGCACTCTAGAGGTCGAGGCAAGTGGATCTCTACGTTTGAGGCCAGCCTGGTCTACCAAATTCCAAGACAGCCACAGAGAAACCCTGTCTCCAGTGGTGGGAGAACACTTCCTTTGTAGGGGAGGGGGAATGATAGTCATTAATGGCAGCTAGTAAACAAAGAGAAGCTACTTTCCCCTCCTAGGAAATTCTAAGTGGGTACCACTGGGGATACATGGGAGCAAAGGGGGATGGAGTTCGTTATATATAATCAATCATCTGTAATATTGGTTATAGCCCATAACAAAGTCTGAGTCCTGCCAAAACTTCCTTCCGGTGGGCAGAGGTTAACTAGGATGAGTATATCAGTTTGAGGGGAAGCCCATTGAGAAATAATATGGCTGGTTTCAGTGTTCACCCCACTGAACCAGTATGTTCACTAATAGTACAGCTTTGTATTCATGTTTCCATCAGCTAAAAAGACTTTCACACATTCTATATCCAGACTCCATCTGAACAGCGCAGATGTGGGGAGGGTAGCTTCTACAGGAAAGAAGCAAGCATATATAAACAAAACTGTGTTAGCTTAATAATTACCTTAAATTTTTTCTTAGAAATTGTGGTGATAGTGTTAACTTGACAGAAGTTGGAACCACTTGGGAGATGGCCCTTTGGAAATGTCTAGGGGGAGGGAGGGTTATAAGACCTACTTACTATGGGCGGTACCATCCCCTAGTAGCAGGAGGAATCCTGGACTATGTAAGAGTAGAGAAAGCCATCTAAGCACTGCCACTCATGCAGTTCCTGATCACTTTTGCCTGTCCCTAGTGTGATCAGGTGCTTCAAGCTCCTGATGCCTTGACTTTTCTGCCTTGGGGTCTATATAACTTAGATCTGTGAGCTAACACAAACCTCTTCTCCTTAAGTCACTTTTGTCAAAGTGTTTTATCACTGTCACAGGAATAGAGACTAAGACAGAAGAAAAGAAAATGAGTTAGCTTATAGATGATTTCCATTTTTCTCTAATCGATAGCAAAACTAGATGAAGGTTTTTTTTTAAGAGCAATCTTTTCTGTATTGAGGTGGCTTTTTTTTTTTAATTCCAAATGAACGGAAAGCATGCGTGTTGATGGTTGAGTTGAGAGGAAAATGTCATTAAGTAGCACACTGAAAAGAAGATGGGTCTATGGCCCTAGCACCCTGGATGCACTCGATCTCCTCTGGAAAGAGAATGAGCACAGCATAAAAACAGCACACACATTTAAGAAGCAGTGCAAGGAAAGAGCGCACAGGGACTGAGGGAATAAACATCGAGATAAGGAAATACAAGAAGAAAGTGATAGAGGACAAAAAAATAATCACTATAATTTTGGCCCACATTTTCTTTCTCTTGTTTTAACCATCACTTCACTTCCTTTCAGTGGAAAAATACAAGCATAAAAAGTATCCATCAATGGGGTAACACTTTGATTTGATACAGGAATATGTTGTATTAAGTGTGAATCAAATTGAACATCTCAAATATTTATTACCATTTTATGATATAATCTTTAAAATCCCTTCTGATTTGTCTGATATATACAGCACATTGTTATTGTTGTCCTTATCATCATCTTCATTGCCATCTATAGGCTTCCTGTTGTAATAAATTAATAGAACTTCTTGCTTCTGTCCAATTGTCTCTTAGCACCACCCCTCAATATTTTCCTCTCTTCTCTCATTCTCTTTCTCTCTGTGTGTGTGCATGTGTCTATGTGTGTTTCTCTCCTCCAAGCCTCCAGCAACCATCATTCCACTCTCAATTATAAGACCAACATTTCTATTGTAACAAAGCAAGTACAATATGATTGTAAAATGCCTTGTGGGTAAAGTGATGAGAAAATTATTAGTGACTGACAGATTGATTAGAGTGATAACAGACACCAACAGGAAAAGTATTGAGTTTTTAAAAAAATAAATAAATAAGGTATACGTCCCAGAGTTCAATTCCCTTCTCTCTCTCTCTCTCTCTCTCTCTCTCTCTCTTTCTCTTTCTCCCTCTGGGGTTCAGCATCTGCCAGTTCACTGGCATCATCCCTGACTCACAGGATGCCAGTGCCTTTCTATATTCTTATTGCTGAGCTTTGTCTGGCTTTTGACAACCAAATGCTGCAAACCTTCCTTTTGGGCCAGCCACCAGATCCCAAATCATGACACAGAGACACATTACTTGTAAAGGCTCAGCCTTAGCTTAGACAAGTCACACTAGCTTTTATAGCTTAATTTAACATGTTTCTCTTCTTTTATGTTTCACGTTGGGGTTTTTTACCTTTCGTTCTGTATATCCTACTCCATGGCTGGTTGGCTGGCCATGAGCATCTCCCTCTCTTTCTCTCTCATTCTTCTCTCTCTCTCTCTCTCTCTCTCTCTCTCTCTCTCTCTCTCTCTCT
>JABTXL010000002.1:17017600-17089400 GCA_025134845.1 Neodon shergylaensis | reverse complement strand
TCTCTCTCTCTCTCTCTCTCTCTCTCTCTCTCTCTCTCTCTCTCTCTTTCTCTCCCTGGAGCATAGATTTCTCCTCCTACTTATTCTCTCTTCCTACCAGCCCTATCTATCCCTCTATGGCTTAACTATTGGCTATTCAACTTTTTATTAAGCCAATCAGGTTCCTAAAGCAGGCAAAGCAACACATCTTTACATCATTAAACAAAAGCAGCACAAACAAATTTAATACATCTTTGCCTAGCTAAATGAAATTCCACAACAACTGAATGTGTGTAAAATTGAAGGCATTAGCTATGACTGGGAGTTTAACATCTTCTTTTTAATGTAAGGCAAGTTTAAGTGCTCAGAAGAAAGAACCAGTGAGAATGGAAACTTTAAAGATACTGAAGAGATGCCATAATCAATACAGCAATAATTGAAGAAAGCAGATGAAGTCTGACTCCCAGTGCAGTGAGGGGGACCCTGTCAGATGAAGACCACCCCTCCAGCTAACAAAAGGAAAACAGGAAGAGCAAAAAGGTAAAAGGTTCTGGCAGAGGCATCCATCTCCTGCAGAAGCTACATGGCTTCTCATTGACTCTGCCTTCTGTCTCCCAGAATTCAGTTTAGTTTTCTTGCCTAGTTCTAAGTCACTGGCCAAAACAGCTTTATTCATTAACCAATAAAAGTAACACATATACAGAAGGATTTCCCCACACCAGAGTTCAAACTAAAATCAATTAAAAGAGATGGAGGACACTTCATAACTCATCACAGGGAAATTCCATCAAGATGAAGTCTCAATCCTGAACATCTATGCCTAAAATACAAGAGTACTCACACATATAAAAGAAACATTACTAAAGCTTAACTCTCACATCAAACTCTATACACTAATAGTAGGAAACTTCAACATCCCACACTCGCCAATGGGCATGTCTGCTAGACAGAAACTTAACAGAAACATAAGAGGACTAACAAATGTGATGACTCAAATGGACTTAACATTTGACATAAGCACAAAAGAACATACCTTCTTCTCAGAACCTATGAAACTTTCTCTAAAATTGACCACATACCAGGTAACAAAGCAAAACTCAACAGATACGAAAAAAATGAAGTATGCCCCTGTATCTTATCATATCACCATGGCTTAAAGTTAGAATTCAACAACACTAATTTCAGAAAGTCTACAAACTAATGGAAATTGAACAATGCTCAACTGAATTACCCCTGGGTCAAGAAAGAAATAAAGAAATTAAAGACTTCCCAGAATTCCATAAAAATGAAGCCACAATATACCCAAACCTATGGGAAACTATGAAAGCAGTGATAAGAGGAACATTTACAGCACTAATTGCCTACATAAAGAAAATGGAGAAATCTCACACTTGAAAGCTCTGGAACAAAAAGAAGCAACTCATCTAGGAGGAGTAGATGAGAGGAAATAACCAAATTGAAAGCTGATATCAATAAAATAGAAACAAAGAAAACAATACAAAGAAGCAATGAATAAAAAAGCTGGTTCTTTGAGAAAATCAACAAGATAGACAAGTCTTTATCCAAACTAACCAAAAGGCAGAGAGAAAGAGAGAGAGAGAGAGAGAGAGAGAGAGAGAGAGAGAGAGAGAGAGAGAATCCAAATTAACAAATCTAGAAATGAAAAGGGGAACATAACAAGAGACACTAAGGATATTTAAAGAATCATTAAATCATACTTCCATAACTTTTACTCCACAAAATTGGAAAATGTAAAAGAAATGGGCAATTTTCTGGGTAGGCACCACATACCAAAATTAATTCAAGACCAGATAAACAATATAATAGGCCTATAACCCTTAAAGAAATGGAAGAAACATCAAAAGTTCCTGAACCAGAAAAAGCCAAAGGTCAGATTATTTCAGCACAGAATTCTACAAGAACTTTAAAGAAGAGGTAATACCTATATTCCTCAAGTTGTTCCACACAATAGGAAACAGAAGAAACATTGGCAAACTCTTTTTACGAGGCTACAGTTATCCTGATACCCAAACAACACAAAGACTCATCTAAAAAAAAAGAATTACAAACTAATCTCCCTCATGTACATTGATGCAAAAATACCCAATAAAATATTGGTCAACCAAATACAAGAGCACATCAAAAAAAATTATCCACCATGATAAAGTTGGCTTTATGTAACCACCATATAAATAAACTGAAGGGGAAAAAAACCATATGATCATCTCATAATTTGCTGAAAAATCCTTTGACAAAATCTAACACCTCTTCATGATAAAGGTCTTGGAGAGATCAGGGATACAAAAAAAAATGTATCTAAACCTAATAAAAGTAATATACAGCAAACCAACAGCAAACATTCAATTAAATGGAGAAAAACACAGAGTGATTCCACTAAAATCAGGAACAAGACAAGACTGTCCACTCTCTCCACCTCTATTCAATATAGTACTTGAATTTATATCTAGAGCAATAAGAAAACAAAAGGAGTTAAGGGGATACAAAATTGGAAAGGAAGTGGTTAACCTTTCATTTGCTATTTGCAGATAATATGATAGTATATATAAGTGACCCCAAAAATTCTACTAGGGAACTCTTACAACTGATACATATCTTCAATAATGTTGTAGGATACATGATTAACTCAAAAAATCAGTATCTCTCCTAGATACAAGTGATAAAAGGTCTGAGAAAGTAATCAGAGAAACATTACCATTTACAACAGCTACAAATAACATAAAATATCTTGAGGTAGCACTAATAAAAGAAGTGAAAGACCTGTATGAAGAAAACTTTAAGTCTTGGAAGAAAGAAATTGAAGAAGATATCAGAAAATGAAAAGATTTCCCATGTTCTAGGATAGGTAAAATGTACCTATAAAATAAAATTGGCAATCTTAACAAAAGCAAATTACACATTCAATGAAATCCCCATCCAAACCTCAACACATTCTTCACAGACCATGAAAGAAAAGCAATCAACTTTATATGGAAAAACAAAAACCCCAGAATAACCAAAACAATTCCATACAAGAAAGGAATTTCCAGAGGCAGTACCATCCTTGACTTCAAACTCTTATATAGAGGTATAGTAATGAAAACAGCTTGGTGTTGGCATAAAAACAGGCAAGTGGACTGATGGAAGAGAATCAAAGACCCTGATATTAATCCACACACCTATGAACACATGATTTTTTTTATAAAGAAGCATACATACAGTCCTAAATTCAATCGTCCGAGGCGGTGTGGGAGGAGTCCTTTTTACCAGTCATCATGGTGGCGAGAGGTTGTAATCCTAGTACTCAGGAGGCAGAGCAGGAGGAAATCAAAAGTTTAAGGCCAGCCTGGTATACACAGTGAGTTTCAGGTCAGTCAGGAAAATATAATGAGACCCTGTTTCAAATACCTCTTAAATAAAAGTAATAAAACTACTGTCATCTCCATGATTTAAACCAAGACACAACATAAACACTGAAAACACAAGACACAAATGGACATCACAAGGAAATGTGAGCAAAAGAAACAGCTGGGTTCACCATCCTAACATCTCACAAAATGTTTGTCTTCTGTTAGACAGAATGTATGGCTTAAAGCTAGGACTACATCAGATCTATTCTATGACTCTTTGTCTCCACTATAGGATCCTGGCAACAAAACTTTCACATGCTGACCAAGAGACGGTAACTCTCCCATGTGCAGTATATCAAACACCAACAGTCTAGCAATATATGAAGATAATAGTCAGATGTTGGGATATTTCTACAAAAACAAACCTTTCCATAATTGCTGCACATTGTCCAAAACCCCTTTCTGACAATTTCTCAGAAACGGCTGTGAGGTAGTGGACTCTTAGCAGTATGTCTGAGGAGCGTAGAGAAGAAGGAATGAGATTTCCCTGTCCTGCATTGCTCGTGCACACAAAGAAAGGCACACTTACAGGGACAGACTGTATGCTTCAATATACAGAGAGCCCCCCAGGGACAGACGAAAGGCTTGACTCATAAAATGTGCTCAATGCCGCTAAATATTGACCACTTAGCTGCTGAGCTACAGCACACAAAAGAGGCTATTATGTCACAATAAACTGCTGGGTTTGAATTACACATCTCAACAGAAAAGAAAAATTCGAAAACTAAACAGAAATATAAGTCTCGCATCCTGAAAAACAGAAGAATGTTACAGAAACACTGTAGGGTTCTCTTTATAGTGCAGAGAGAAACTCATGTGTCCTGTCACTAGCACCGAGATGGCAGTGGATTCAAGACAGAATTGTGCACTGCGACATGATTGACAGAACAAGTAAACATTTCTCACTGAACCAAAATTAACTTTAAAAGAAATCAGAAGTATAACTGCTAAACCCACAAATTCCATATACACCTGTAATTTTGAGACCTTATAAGATTAAGAAATACATCTTTGGCCACTTGTAAGACATTATTGATCAAACATCAAGGAAGGAAAATTTTCACTGTAAAAATCCACTTAATGTTTCCAGTGTCTGTGCATGTTTCAATGCACAGCTACCATTTTTCAAAAACAACCAAAGGTTGTACACTGCCTTTCAAAAGGTGCCTGCTTCTGGCTATGCTGGGTGGAGCTGTTTGCAGGATTGGTTCGCAGATGTTTTCCCTACATCAGCAAAATTGCCTCAAGTTTTCCTTGTCATCAAAGCAAATTGCAGTCCTTCAGCATAGAACCCGTTTTCCCCTTCCCCTCCCGCCTGGAGTGAGGTCATCACCATACTGTTTTATGATGCTGCAGTCTGTTGCTATGAAAGCGATCGTAACACCATGAATTCAAAATTTCAACTTTGCGACAGGATCAAGGTGGGAAAGATGGCAAAGCTGTTCACTTGATGATCAGGGAGCATGGACTGGGAGAATAAACACAGAGCTCTGAGGCCAAGCCTTTCTATGTAAGCCACAAAACTGACTCCTACCACACCCATGAAGGTTTCAACACATGGCCACTTCTTCTAATAATTATTGTGTGCTCAGGAGGAGAGCAAAGGACATCCATGCCCTTTTTGTACCAATGTATCTGTTCTTTGAGATCAGTACCTGAACTCTGCACCAGAGTTGGAGCTGAGGCAACAGTCAGTACACAAAGTGCTACCGTTAAAGGTTTCCTGCTATCTAACGGGAGTGTTTTAAATCTTGTATTTATAACTCACTTTAAGGAGATCAGTGAAAGTCAGTTCATTAATTTACAGATAAAAATTCCATGGTCAGAAGGAAAACACTTGGATCCTGAAAAGCAAACACTCTGCACTGAGCTGCCCTCCTTGTTTGATGCCGTCGGTTTACATAATCTCTGTGTCTTATAGAGAGCCTGAGACACCTGCAGATAAATGGCCCATACCCTATCCACTCCAGTGATTCAAATGTACCTTAGATTCAACTCTTCCGTGCCCTTGTCATAAAACTGGCCTCCTCCCACAAACTCAGCCTTTTTCTAGGAGTCGCTTGCAGTAGATGCCACTGCCTCACAAATCAGAAGCCTTACCCATCATGCACCCACCATTGAGATTCCATTACCTTAATCACACCACATGACACTATTCTGACACCACGAGGAAGAGGAAAAATACTGACCTTTATAGCCAGCTATCACCCCTGTTTTCTTTTCTCCTCTGTGTAGCAGAAACCAGTTCAGATCCGCATTACACTCTTCCTGGATAAACTCCTTCGTTTCTTTCCAGGTTCTCTTAAGCTAAGGTCCCATCAGTACTAGAACCCAATAATCCTACAATACCTAAACTGGTGCCCATTCCTCTTCAGTTCCAGTACCTGGACTTTCTCATCCTCAAACGCACCTTCATATTCTTGCCTCTTACTTACAATGTGATTTTTCCCTCTTTCTGAAATACTGTCCCCATCATCTGTCACCGTCCAGCCTCCAGTTAGTTTATCCCATTCATCTTTTATCACCATTGGCCTGGCAAGCCTTCCCTGAGTCTAGGCTTGGAAATCCACTGTCTTTGCTATTTTTTAATATATAAAGTCACATTTTTTTTCTTCAGAACACATATGTCAGTGGATAATTACGTAATTATTGGAAGAGTTGCTTAATTAACATCTCACACCTACCCTTATTATAAGCTACATGAAAACAGGCAAGGCACCTAATTTTTTTTTTAGTTTCCACTGTAGGTCTTTCTTGGCATAGTAATTAATAGTACTATAAGTTTTAGAAAATTTTGAATCTTTGTCTGAGTCTTTGTCTGATACCTAATACATTGAGATTATATTACAGGCTATATTTTTAAAATTCAGAACACAAGAGTAAGCATAAAACTATATCTGCCCCACTACCCAGTAATTCTATTTCTTCAAGATTTTTATGGTAGTTTTATTAACAATAGAAAATAAAATGGAAACCCTAGAAACAACTGATTGTGCAATAAATGGATATAGAAAATGTGAACCATCCATGTCATAAATTAAGGTTCAGTAGCTTCATATCTCAAAGACGTATGTCCTACCCGAAAGATATTTTCAAAAAAATGAACAGTGATATAAGCAATAAGAATACAGCAATTCCCAGAATCTTTATTCTTAATGGAAGGATACAGCTACAGCAAAGGCGCCCTTCCGGTGTCGCTTGTGTGGGTTGGAATGGCAGGAAACATGTTGATAATTGGCTGGGAACTGAAGAAGTTTAATCAAGAAGGTCGTAAAACTGGGTCTGAACTTTTTCAAATGGGCTACACTACAAAGAAAAGAATACAGGGTATGAAAGATAGATGTACGAGGCCAACATTTTGCCTACTATTGTAGGTTGTAATGGTGGAAAACATGTTGATAATTAGGGGAGAATGGGGAGAGATGCCAAAGGAGTGTGATAACACTTAGGGTTGATAGAAATCATTATCATTCTGAGTGTGATGACCATTTCACACATGTGTGCCTATGCCAAGTCAGTACATCTTGGAACAGCGATTTATTGATTGTCAATTCTACACTGACCAAAAAAAAGCATAAAGTGTATATACATTCAATAGAAATCACTGAGATCTGAATTCAGCTGCTGCAGACTTAGCAGTCTGTATAGAAGCATCAAAGGCTGGTATAAAAAGAGGGAAGAAGTTTATTTCTTTCACAACCTGATCTTTCAAAATATGTCCTGTTTCTTCCTTCAGAAACCAGGACTGTAAGCCAATTTTAAAATCATAGAACCATTAACTTAAAAGCATCTATAAGAAAACAATATTCTCACTCAAGAAGTTGCAGGTAAATTAATAACAAACAAAAAAATCCTATTTCTGTCCTGACTTGCTGACAACCGTGGAAGAATGTGATGTTTTAAGGCCCATAATCCTTGAGGATATAGTATATGCACTATCTGTAGAAATGGCAAGATCAGAATTTAAAAAAAAATCAAGAGAACTCTAATTGTTAATACAGTATTTCTAAAAATAACTGGAGTATACAACTCTTCTCCATTTACCTTCTCTCTGCTTTATTTTTTTCACTGGAACCTGACATCTGGGTTTAGGTAAATGCTCTGAGCACTTTTTGCTACAGATAAAATTTTATATTCTCTTGGTTCTGTGAAACGGATGCATCAGCTATTTCAAATTTTTGCAGACTAAATAGAATATTAATGGCCCTAATGATTTTTAAATACTATTCGCAGGGTTGTTTAAAATGTCTTAGCAACAATCAATAAGATAATGAACGTGAAAATACTGTGTACGTGGCAAAACGCTACCCCAGCATAAGTGAGGAGATTGTAATATTTTTTGAAATTACTTTCTATGGAAATCAGTTGAAGGAATAGGATAGATGGTAAATAACCACAACTTGTTCAAGTAGAAAAATGTAGAACAATTAATAAAAACACAGAGACAAACATCGGGGTTCAACCTGAAGGTCAGAAAAGCAAAATAGCCAGTCCCTGGCTCTTACCCCTATGTCAGTCCAAAATAGCCACCCTGCCTCCAGGAATCTCAAAATGAGACTGTATGTAAGAATGGTCTCCTCCTGTCTTATATACTTCTCTAGGTCTGAGATTAAAGGCATGCACCATCCGATTTCTATGGTAAACTAGTGCGACTACTGGGATTAAAGATGTGTGTCACCATTACCTGGTTATAAGGATGATCAGTGTGGCTGTTTTACTCTCTGAACTTCAGGCAAGCTTTATTTACTAAAATGCAAATGAAATATCGCTACAGAGGAGCATTAAAAATAAACCCAGACCGCCACAGATCCCTAGACAAATTGGAAACTCACACAGTTTGTTGTTTTGAAACAAGAAGACATAATTTTCCATAAACAGGAAAATAAACCAACCCAAGGTGTGTTACTTTTTTAAAGTGTCCAGAGCAAAACATGTTTTCATTGATTTTTGTTCTAAAATCCTTAAATCCAGAATTAAAATATTTTCATACAAGTTTTGTATGTGAGCAAAGAGAATTCGGGGTGGGAAATTGTCATTGTGGGACAAACACGGGTTGGAGCGAGAGCCACGCGAAAGGATATTGAATGCCGAAGATGCCCATGCCGTCCTTTCGAAAGATGGCCCGATCTGCTTGACTAGTTTTCCAAAAAGCCCCGAGTCTAGCGTAGTCAGTGGTCAAACCCTTTTAGAAGAGTGTGGGTTCAAGATTCCAGAACCCAAGTGAAGACCAGAATAGGTGGGGCTTGGGGCATTGGGGGTGGGACAGTGGATGGACAGACACGACCTTGTTTAATCAGTGAGAGTTGATGAAAAGGTGATCACTGATTGTTGATGTAGCACATGAAATGAAAAGGAATTTGGTTACAGAAAATTCTAAGAAATGTCTATTCTAAATAAAAGAGCAACTTGTGGAAAAAATAAAACCAGCTAATTGCACTGGTCAAAAAGCCTGGTTTGTGTGCAAAACCAAATCTTTAATTAAAGCAAATTCTAAAACACAGAGTAGGATGAGAATGGAGGGCACAGGAAAGCTACAGGTGAATGCTTCTGAAACTCTTTCCATGACTTCCAGGAGTCCTCTGTGCACACCCTGGGCGACATCCATCCTGCTTGATCCCTGCACAGCTGTTAAAGATGGCTTTACCATGCACCACTCTGTTCCTAGAGGCCCCACCCACACCCCGGTTCTCCAGCTGACGGAAGAGGTCGTGATTTCAGAGCATCACAATAGAAAATAGAAGCTCTGCAAACTTATACTCAGGCTCAGGGCTTTTGTGTATGGCTGAGCTTCAAAAAGACCTGGCCAAGGGAACAAATGGGTCTTAAAAAGGCAACTGCATGACACTCAGCATGCGTGCCCTCAGACTTGGGCGCTTCAGCTGAGAGAAAAGGAGAGACAGAGACAGAGACAGAAAGACACAGACAGACACAGAGAGCAGAGGGAGAGAAAGAGACAGAAATATACAGAGAGACAGAAAGAGACAGAGACAGACACTTGGTGTTAGCAAAGCCAGCACCAACCAGACTCCTCCACAAAGAGGATGTTTTTTTCCCTTAAGTCTTGCACCCAGAGAGAGCATCTTCTCCTAATTCTCACAGTAGCATTCTATTGCATTCTGTTGGCCAGCAGTTGAGCCCAAGTTCCTCCAGCCCTTTTCAGAGAGTGGCTCTTGACTCCAGTGACCAGGCAAGACACAAATAGTTCAAGCACAACCTGCAACCCCGAGGGTGAGAAAGCACCTCACCCTTTTTCTTCACCTGGATCAAAACATTGAGAAGACCACAAAAATCAAACTGTTGTTGCAGATCTAGGGCAGGCTCTGGGTGGGGCAGTCCTAGGCCCAGTATCATCACCTTTGTCTCTGCCACATAAGTCATTTGAGGGCTGCTGACAGTGAGGAAAGAGAAATGTCTTTGAGAAAAAGTGAAGAAGGCTAGACTGTGAGATGCCAGCTACTGATGTCCTCCAGGCTTGAGGACAGTATTTTTATAGGAGTTAAATAGCCCTGGTCCTTTAACTTGCCACAATGTATTTCATAATCACGACTTCTTGAACTATATAAATTTTATATATACTTTCTGCAGGTTTAAGGTCCTTTTTAGGTGTGAAATAGAGAATTTTATAAGTGCTTTACTAAAGGTCTGAATCCTGAGATTTATAAGGGAGAATGGCTTGGTCATTTGTCATGGTTTATGCCTGTTTGCTGTCCCTGATAGCAGGTACAGCCTAAAACATTTTCTCATTGGTATTCTCTTTAGCTCCCCATAGGAACCATGGGAAATAAGCAGTCTTTTTCACCACAAAGAGGAGTACTTTGTGAAGGGGTGACTCCCTCCAGTTCCTCCACAAATTCATCCCTATTTCTGACTTTCTGAATGAACCTGAATACTACCTGGCATTCCCCCAACACTCAGAATGGTTTTTTTTTTTTTAGGGAGAGGAAAGCAAACAAAAGATTCAATTAGATATGACAAAGCAATCAGCTTTCTCCAGCCCAGGAAATTAAAGCACTGTCATTCTGTGTGCCCGGTCTATGACAGAGCCCAGGAAGGAGCTAAGCGAGTGTGTCCAGAGCTCTTGAAGCACCACTTGAAGACAGTGAGGTACTGGTAGGGAACAAAGGAGCTCAGAGAAAGAAAAAAAAGACAGAGGAAGGAAAGATGGAGAGGAGGAAGGGAGGAAGTGAAGGAAAGAGAGGGAGGCAAAAGGGGAGAGAGTAATGAATCTAATTTACCCCAAGAACCCAATCTTCCCAGACCAGCATAGAATTTCCCCAATCTAAAACTGTGATTTGGAAATACACATAAGAGCAAAATGAGACATCAAAAGGATGATCACAAGCTTCTGACAGCACAAATAACACCAGGAAGACAGCCAGGCAGGGTCCTCTGGATCCTACTTCCTATTCCTTCAGAGAAGTGTGAGGATTTGTTTTCCCCTTAGAATCAGCTGAACACTCATTTCTGGTGATTTCTCTGTGTGCCAGGACCCTGCGCCTTCGAGGATGGATGGATGTGCAAGGACGCCTCTCCATCCTAGAAACAAAGCTCACACCAGGACCATGTAGAAGCACCCTTTCTAGATTTCTTCCCTGCAGCAGAGTCTGGGCCACTTGCAGCTCAATCCTTTCCTACATGTGAAACAACCCTTCCTCCCAGCAGAGCGGGACCCATTTGATGAATGGTGGCAGAGGGCTAAGGTGAGAGCGGGTTTTGATTGCTTTGATTGCAAGAATCCAGGCATTTAAAATGAACAAGACAGCTTAACTCTTCATCTGTCTGTACTATAGCAAATGATAAAAGTGAAAGAAAATTTTGTATGGTCACAACATAAGGCAGAAGATGAAGCCAGTGTTTCATTCAGTGTGTCCGAAGTGGAGAGATGAGACGTGGATTCTTCAACATCTATCTTATTACATGAATAATGCATTTATATACTTCAGCAAAAAAAGATTCAAACACTATAGAGAATAAAGTAGGACAGGGTCATGCTTTTAGCTTTTACATATGCCTATTGTTCTCCCCAAAGGTAACCAAACCTAGGGTAATGTTAGTTCAGTCGTTTTTCTCTATATTAAATAAACAGCAGATTATTTTTATAAATATGAGTTTTTACCTATTGCTTTTCTTTTTCTGCTTAAGCTCACACCTCTGGGGTATCCGCTCCCATCCTGGGACACAGTATTCTGCTTTTCTTTCATAGCTGCGGCTTCACTGTGGTTGACATAGATGAACATTATAATTGTGCTTTCGTGGGATAACAGGAGTTTGAAAGTTTATGCAATACCAGGCTGGTTTTGCTGCAACTTTTTAAAGGATGAAGTGTTGGCTTGCAAATGCACGCTTAAGTCGTTAGTCACTGAAAAGCCACTCAGTAAAATAAATCACACTGCTCCCTGTTCAGGAGCAGCCTGGAGGGCATTCTGCCTTAGAATCTAGCTAGTGGTCGGCAAAACTCTTGGTTCTCTCTCCCTCTGGCGTAGCGACTTGAAACTGGTCACGTTCAGATATTCTCCAAATCTGACTATGTTTTGTATGAAAGCTGTGTTACCCTGTGACTCTGTACGCTTTTTAACACAGCAGAAGGATGTTGGGAAGGGGACAAAAATAGGAAAGAGATGAGCTGAATTGCTTCGGCGAGGTCTCTGGCTTATTGTTTACCTCACACCTGATTTGCTGGGCAGTGTCTTACTAAACTCCATGTTGGTCCTTGGATGACTCACCTCACTGCTACATGGTCTCTACTCTCCACTGTGAATAGCTACTGTCTGACTTTTAGCCAGTGGAAGACTCTTTAACCTTTTGGATTACCAGTGCTGGGCTATTGTGCCAATAAACAGGCCTCATTGGAGGTTTTCTACCATATTTTTCCCTTTAAGAAAATGAAATCAGCCAGAGATTTAGGACAGGAGAGAATATTAACAGTATGCTGTTCTCAAAAGCTTAAACTTTTAAGACAAAGTGTGTTTTAGCTTCTCCCCAGGAGCTAAAAACATGATCATTTCATGTCAGCTTGTAATAAATTAGCACAACTCTTTGATCAATGCCATCAAATGCTATCAGCGGCACCAATATTACAGATGTTAGAAATTTTTGCATTGATTAAATGCCTGAAATCAATCAACCTTTTACCATCCTCTCCCCCTCCCTCACTCCTGCAGAACTGATGTAATTTGGATGAATTCAAATCCAAATCCATACAGCATCCCATGAAGGGGAAAGGGGAGAAACAGGATTAGCTGGGCAATTTATTCCTTAGCTACTGGATCTGAATGCACCAGAACCCAAAATAGTAACCTCAAGCATGTTCCTTCCCCATGGACACATCAAAACCCAATGTCTGAAATGCCCATGTTTATAGAACTTCCTCGTTGTGCTTCTTGTGGTCCACTGTGGTTCCTCTACGGCGTTGCAGTCAATAGTTGAAGTCTGAATGCAGCCCAGGCTGGTGTCCTTGTTCTGCTTATTCAAGTAACTTTTCCAGGACTCTGCAGTCGGGCCAATTATCTCAGAAACAAGCAATTATAACTACATTCACAGCTCCTAGAGGGATGAGTGCATTCTAGCAACAATTTCTCATGAAAGAAAATAGTAATTGAAGGATTGGCAAGGCTATTGCAACAGATTAAGACCTCTCTCTCTCTCTCTCACACACACACACAGAGAGAGAGAGAGAGAGAGAGAGAGAGAGAGAGAGAGAGAGAGAGAGAGAGAGAGAGAGAGAGAAATCTACACTATGTACTCGCTTTCCCAGTGGAGAAATTGGTCCTTTCCATCCAAACACACTAAATACAACCTACAGGCAAAGAGTATATAGCCACAGTAAAAATGAGGAGTTTGACATTCTGGATTCTGACCATGCTGAAGTCTTTGATATCTGTGAGTTCATCTCTTGCTTACACATTGTTGAAGGCAAGCACCTTGTAAAGCATACGCGGTGTGTTCTCCCCGAGGTAATACATGTGGAGGTGCTTTAGAAAGGCTGATTAGCCTGCCGACCTAAGGTAAATCTGGTCCTTTGGGGAATTAATTCACATCTTTATCAGTACAGCATAGTGCAGCTCAATTCAAGCATAGCGAGTCTTCGAGGCACCCAAACTACCCTATATTCATTGATAGATACCATGCTTTGGATGTCTAGGGAAGACCTCAGCCTCACATGAACATAACATACCAGCACACAGCTGCAACCCAGATAGAGACATTCAAATGCATGTCCACACTGCCTTAGCTCTATCTGCCCACAGTTATTTTCTAGGACTGCGTGGTGAGGTCTTTGACATTAAGGACTTATCTTTGCATCCCCCACAACACAGAATAAAAGCCTTTCTCCATCATCCTAGTCAGTACCTAGTTGTTACATTGATTAACCATCATTCTTGATAGTTTTTCAGATATCGGTCCTCTGGAATGGCAAATAAACACACACTTGTGGCAGACGATTGAAAGTCTTGTCAAACATTTTACCCGAAGGAAAGAAAATTTTGCTTACTGGTATTTATTTATACCTTTCCTTAGGATGAAAGTAAATGTAGACTATATATGACATTATTCTCATCAGTTTGTACACACACGTATGCCTGCATACATTTTGGGGCAGTGAGACCACTTATTCCATTTGCTTCTGGAAACAAGGAAAGCACATCGTTGTGGGGGAGAGAGCAAATGTCTAGCCTTGCTTTGTTTTTCATGCATCCTACCATAGTATTAGAACAGAAGGGAGACAAAAGGTAATTGAGCTGGGATCCTGGGGAAGAATTTTGTAAGTGAATAAAAGGCCACAGTGATGAGTTCAGTGGCAGAGGGAGTTCCCAAGCACATCTCCAGAGACTCCAGAGTGAACCTAAAAAGAAAGGCTTTCTTTCTCAAAAATGCATGGAATGTTAGGTTTAATATTTGCCTCTTGCCTGCGCTGGTGACATCCCTTTGGACCTCAGAACTCCTCCAATGCTACACAGGGCTTGACGCATGGCTGAAAGGAGACGGAGCGCCATCTACTGGCGACGAGAACAAGGAGTGTCCTTAAGTCTCCAGCGCTGCTTCTGGAAGCAACCCTGCATCTTTTATAGTCCTACTACTCCAAAATGGACAAACTGCATAAGCTTCTTACCCCTCCCTTAGCTAGCCTCTCCCAGTTAACCTTAAAAAGAAAGCATAAGGAAAGACATAAACATTCTTAGAAAATAGAGTAGCAGGGATTTTGTTCCTTTGAGGAGGAGTATGGCCTGTTTTTTTACCTATTTGGTAGGGCTCATGCTGGGGACTTCTTATCAATGCCCTAAGATCCTCTGACTAAGGTTGCTGAATACCTGGAAGCTCAGATGGTGACTTATGAAGGGGTGGTTTTCCAGTCTGGCTCCCCCTGCCCAGCAGCATATAATCATTGGATGTTCACTAGCCTTGCTGTCCTCTTGATTTCTGAGGAGGGTGACAGTAATTCCTGAAGCATTGCCACATGATGCAAAGAGCCACGGGATTACCTGTTTTTAAAAGGATAGCATAGCTAAGGACGAATTCACTCCAAGATCCTTACTAGGAACATCTTAGTCACTATCAAATTGGAATAACAATACAACATAGCACTTTCTGCGAGGTTGCTGTTGTGAACTCTGCTGAAATAACAAGCCATTTACAGATAGCACTGGCTGGAGAGTGTGACATGGACACAGTGCTTCCCGTGGTGTCTCCAACGCACCCTTCCCCGATACTCCTCCCTGGGTGTCCTGCCTCATTCACTCTGTTTCTCAGCAAAGTCCCAGGAGGACGTCTCCAAGGCTGAGTTTTTCATGACCACCATAGACTTGGGCAGCATTTTAAAGGATAAAAGTATTTAGATGATGATGAGAATGGTGATGATGACGGTGATGGTGGTGATGATGGTAATGATGATGAAGGTGATGGTGATGGAGATGATAATGGTGATGATGGTGATGATGATGATGATGAAAATGATATGGAAAGTCCTGTATTATGGGTTGCCTTTACTGGTTAATAAATAAAGCTGCTTTGGCCTATGGCAGGGCAGAATAGAATAAAGTAGGAATTCCAAGCAGATAGAGGATGAAAGAAAGCAGAGTCAGAGAGACACCACGTAGCTGCCAAATGAGACAAACATCCCAGAACCTTGCCAGTAAATCACGAGCCTCATGGTCATACACAGAATAATAGAAATGGGTTAATTTAAGATGTAAGAGCTAGCTAGAAAGGGTCTAAGGATATATTTCTTTGGAAAAGAATTTCTGTTTTTGTTTCCACAGAAGATAGAAAGCTAAGGATTCACTACTGGCTAATATGGTTTGATCAAACCAGATCTGTTGTAAGGAGAGGACTACTCATTGGTTTCAGCCACCCAGCCATGAAATAATCACACAGAAACTGTATTAATTGAATCACTGCTTGGCCCATCAGCTCTAGCTTCTTATTGGTTAGATCTTATATTTATTTAACCCATTTCTATTAATCTGTATATCACCACATGGCAGTGGTTTACCAGCAAAGATTCGGCATTTCTGGCTCTGGCAGCTCTATGGCACCTCTCTGACTCCACACATTTTCTCCCAGAATTCAGTCCAGTCTTCCCCATCTACCTAAGTTCCACTCTGTCAACAGACCAAGGAAGTTTCTTTATTCATTAATGGTAATCAGAGGGACTCCCACATCCCCTGAAGCAATGCCCCAGATGGTTCAATATCCATGCCAGCTTCAGGACTGCTGGCTGAGATGGACCTGCCACACAGGATACCCCATGAAAAACCCTGATTAATAATACCCTCAATAAGCAAAAAGTAGTTCAGAGGACAATGCCCAAATTCCCTAAATGATTGTTCATAAATATTTGTTTTCATTTAAAGGGAGATATGATATAGAGATGAATACTTTGCATTGGTATGGATCTTTGGTCTATTGATACAAATTTAAGGACAATTTTATTATATGTGTATTTCCACTTTTGTTTAAGGTATTTTGTTTGTGCATCTCATTTAAAAATGTAATATATAGTTAAGAAATACAAATTAATAGATAGTCATCTATAGTGTAATCATGTTAGTTAGGTTTTCTATATATGCAGAAATATATTTAGATGGACAAGTATTCTTCAAACATTTTAAAGACTTGCAGAATATAGCATTTAAAAGGTTTTTAAAACTTAGACTTTTCATGACAATGAGACACATCTGCTCCTGGAAGCACCAATCTACTTCAAGAAGATGATGGGCATCAAAGAGACTCCTTATAGAGTTTGTTAACCAATTGGGCAAGAAACTGTTCTTGCCTGGACTGATTGACAGCATGCTGTATAAACTGGACATGCAGGACCCACAGAAAAATGACTGCTGAACTTGCCTAAAGGTGAGAAGGTCCTTCATGATTCCTGCTTCATGAAAGAGTCTTTCAGACATTCTGCAGGATATAGAAGAAAGTGGATGACAAACTGCCAATATAGGCAGAACTGTCTTTGAAATTTCCTGGTTCATGGAAATGTCTGCCAGATACTATGGGCCTGTAGGCTGAAGATGGATGCCCCAATGTTACAGAAGAACTTTGGATGACGGTCCTAGCAAGATGCCTCTGTCAATTATAGAGTTTGGAAGTAACTTACTTCCTGTTTACTTAGGTAATATTATATCCTTCTGAAGTCTTTGATGGAGTTGAAGAAAAATAGTTATATTATAAAAGTTAAATTAGATATAAAGCTTTATAATCACAAAGATAAGATAGATGATAGAGTATTTTCCTTAATTTGCCAAATGCAAATGGACTAAATATTGTAACTATATTTCTTGCTTGAACCTATTTTGCTGTATGTAATTTTACTATGTTAAAGTTAAAACCTTCCTTTTTATTTGGATAGAAAAGGGGAAATAGGAATTCTTTCTGTATATGTGTCGCTTTTATTGGTTAATGAATAAAGCTTTGTTGGCCTACTGCAGGGCATAATACACTAAGGTGGGAATTCCAAGCAGAGGAAGAAAGAAAGTGGAGTCAAAGAAAGGCCATGTAGTTGCCAAATGAGACAGACATCCTGGAACCTTGCCAATAAACCACGAGCCTCATGGTAATACACAGAATAATAGATATGGGTTAATTTAAGATGCAAGAGCTAGCTAGAAATACACTTAAACTATTGGCCAAACAGTATTGTAATTAATATAGTTTCTATGTGATTATTTTGGGTCTGTGTGACTGAGAAACAAACAAGCAATCTCCATCAACAGGTAATGATGATAGTGATGATGGTGATGATGATGGTGGTGGTGGTGATGATGATAAGGATGGTGAGATGATGATTCATGGTAGTGAGATGATGGTGATGGTGGTGATGATGATGGTGAGGATAATGTTGATTATGGTGGTGGTGATGATGATGGTGAAGGTCATGATGATGGTGATGGTGGTGGTGATGGTGATGATGATGGTGATGGTGAAACATAAAATAGAAAAATTTTTCAAAGTATTTGATGACAAATTTTTGAAAAAATCAGAAGAAGTACTCTGCATTTTCTAGGTTATCTTGTAGGATCCAAATCTTGGCTCAGAACTTCATAGAACAGAAGTTCTCAGTGGTGCTTTGCTCTTCATAGTGTAGTCTACCTCAATTTCCAAGATAATCCACACTTCATATGGAAATATGGAACGTATTTATCTTCAATGAGGCCTTAGGTGGCCATCTCCAATATATAAGTGCGTAACTTGAGCAAGAACAACCACCTGCTCTAGTTCTCATAAAAATATTATCCCAAGATGACAGACATCTTGGCCTATGGGCACATTGTCCCTTCTTCCACTACCATCTTCCAGATGGCCCTGGCCATATATAGGTTTCAGCTATGTTTCCAGAGCAAGATTGATAATTCCAAATCATATCTGTATTCCTTATGTGTGAGGAACAAGTGTACCCTTGTAAGAATGAGCATTCATAACAAGAACATTGCCAGGTCAAGGACACCAATGCCTCAGAACCATGGAAATAGAAAGGTCTTACCCAGATTAGGCTCAGGTGAATGACAAGGCCTTCCTGTGTCCCAGTCCAGATGCTGGCAGTGTGTGAAGTGTCAACTACAACTTGTTCCTCTGGGATGAAGATAGCCTGAAATTGCTCCCCGACCCAGAGTAGCTAATCTTCCTCCCCACTCAAATGTACACAAAAAGCAGTTTGAGTTTTCAGGCTGCTATGCCTCTCTACCAAAGTGCAGAGCCCATCAGACCTTAGCTTTCCTGTACATGTATCTACTGTTCATTTCCTGTCACTCCAATCAGGTCTATTCCAAAGCCCATGAAGCTCTAGGTACTCATAGGCACAGGCTTATTTTGTACTCATTGTGGATCCCTGAGCTCAATTCCTGAATGATGATGGATACCTGCCTGCCTGAACTGTTATACACTGATGTTCCCTCTCTCTGGTTTGGGCTCCTTGGGCTTTATTTAAATCTCACTTTGAACTCTTGGATATAAATGACTTTTCTGCTTTGAGATTTCTGGCTCACTTTCACATTAATTAACCATCAAGACAATCAATTCCCCAGAGACATGCCCGTAATCCAATCTGATGTAGGCAATCCTTCTGAGATGACTGTGAGCTATATCAAGTTGACAGTGAAAGCTAACCAAGAGAGAAAGCGAAAGATACTCCAGCAAAGGCTCAAAATTACACCAAATATGGAAGTACAGGTGCTATGCCACCTAGTTCACTCGCCTATTCTGTGCCCCATCAGAGGCAGTTCATTTGGGTCTGGGAGAGATAATGAAGAGATCTTTCAGCTGAAGGAGAAGACTGAGGTAGTGGAGATCCAAAGCAAAGACAGATTGGTGAGTAGCATAAGAAAGTGACAAATACAGTAGGTGCTCCTGAGGTGGGGCAGGGGAGAAAGAGAGAAAGAGGCTGGAGAGATGGCTCAGTCGGTGGAGCACCTGCTGTGTAAGCATTGGGACCAGGGTTGGGATCCCTATGTGGGGAGACTTGGAGAACTGAAAGGGAAAACAGTCAGGAACGGTTTGATTCGGTGAATGATAACACCTTTAGCAAAGTTTAGGAAAATAAACTCAAGAGCAAGCTTAAGTCAGAGGGAAGAGGAAGTGATAGCTTACTTCTCCTTGGCTGAAACCACAAAATGATTAGCTATTCCATGCCTCTTGAGCACACACACACAAACACACACACACACACACACACACACTCGTAAATGGTAGAGCCTTTACAAAATTGCAAAATGACCTGAAAACAGTTCAGACCTTCAGGAATTTCCCTTTACCTAAAATTTGGTTATATTCTCCTCACAGGATCATCCAAATGTATCCCTGAATGCACAGCATTACTGTCACTTAAGTGATTTCCATTCTAACCCACACATGGACACAATTAGCCCTCCAATACCTGGGACTGTCCTTCCAGGCAGAGTCCATGAGACAGGGGCCCATCTGTACTCCAGATTCCTGTTTGCCTCCCCAGAGGCCTCCAGGAGACTGGGCTGTGACAAGAAATTCCTGCCAGGCAAGTCCCAGGTGTGGGAAACAAGCACAAATATGGTTTGTACCTTATGTGGGAGGGAGCGGGCCAGCTGGGCCTTGTTCAGAGGGATTTAGGACTGAGACCACAAGCATGATTTAAAGCAGGCCACTTCTGCGGTAAAAGAATCGCAGGCTGTAATGTTGGAATCATGAGTGGAATGATTCCCTAATGGTGGAAACATGTATGGGATGCTTCCTACAACCTCAGCTGCCAGTGGGAAGAGCATCAGATATGACCTGAGAGGGATTATTCAGAGCAACTCTAGATGCGACGGGAAAGATGATGCCAATGACAATAAACTTCAGACCCACTTCCATGGAGAGAGGAGCCTGAACTCGTGGGTAAACGGCTTAGAAACACATCCAATTTTCAACAGGTCTTTCTTTCCCTGTTCCAGCCCACATAAGAGCCACACCCATGGAAATACTCTTCCTGTTACGTGTACCCATAGCCATTGAATAAAGAGCCCATCCTAGTGTTTCCTGCCACTTAAATGCAGCTAGGAAGTTAGTTTTGCTAATAAAGAAAGAACGATCCTTCCAGTAAAATCTGAATTTGACATGAACAGTGATTTTTCAATAGATACATTGAATGCATAGACATGAGCTTATTGTACAAATTATCTTTTATAAACAAACTTCAAATATAGTTAACTATTAAGTGTTTTAGTTTACAATTCTGCATTTTAAATTCAGTTTTTTCTATTTTGGCATATTTGACACTTATAAAAATCAACTACATGATTTAGGTTCTCACATGAGTTGCAAAAAAATAAAAAAACTAAACAACTTGCTGCTAAATACGATTTTATGGAGTACTCTGAATCCCTGTACACTGAAATGCTGCCAGAAGTTTCTCTTCCTATCTCCTTATCTTAGCAGTCACTAATTCATCCATTCACTCTAATAGATAACCTAAGGAACATTCTGGACTCTACTCTCAGCCCCTACACTCACTGGTCCACAGACCTGTCTCTTCACTATGAGGGACTCAATGGGCTGCCATATTCTTCAGTGGAGAGTTATTATACATGTATCTCTTCATAGCTCAGCATCACGTGATACAATTTTGGTAGCTCAAAAGTAGCTAAGGTAGGGGCATTTACACCACAGCAATCAGCAAAAACTAAAAATCTAAGCATCCTTTCCTTTGTGTGTCCTTTGTGTGTGCGTGTTTGTGTATGCACATATGGAGGCCATAAACTAACACTGGATTTTTTTTCCTCTACTGCTGTCCACTTTACCTTCTGAGGCAGCATCTCTCACTGAACCAGAATGTCTCAACTGTCCAGCAAATAATCCTTTTGTCTGGAACTGGTGTGATCCCAGAACAGCCACACACAGCTTTTATGTAGGTGCCCGGGGCTCAAACTCCGATTCTCATGCCTGCATAGAGAGATCCACACTGAGCCAACTCCTCAGGTCTGAGATCTTTTCCTGTTTAACTGGTGAGTTTTGAGGTAAATAATACTAGACCACCACTGCTCCCAAACATATAGCAAGAAAGGAAAGGAAGGAGGGAAGAAAGAAGGGAGGGCGGGGAAAGGGAGACAGCTGATGATGAGTCAGCCACTCATTTTCCTTCTCAGAAGGTGGTTCCAGGTCAGCAGCAGCTTAGGACTTTTTCTTTTTATACTAAGAATGTTTTAATACATTCTGTTCTCATTTAAAATAGCTGTTCCATTCCTACTCCCTCCCCTCCTCCCACCCCCCCATTTCTCCCACCCCCCCATTACTCCCACCCCCCCAATGACTCCCACCCCACCACTCCTCAGAAAAGGTAAAATTTCCCACGAGGAGTCAACAAAGTCTTACAATCCACTTCGAGACAAGACCAAGGCCTTCCCCCCCTATATCTATGCTGAGCAAGGTTTCCCTCCAAAGAAAATGTGCTCCTAGACACCAGCTCAAGCAGTAGGGATAAATCCTGATCCCACTGCCTGTGGCCCCACAGACTTCCCAAGCCTCACAACTGTCCCCCACATTCGGTGGTCCTAGTTTGGTCCTGTGTAGGTACCCCCATTATCAGTCCAGAGTCAGTGAGCTCTATCTTAGGACTTTCTTAGAACACAAGGTATTAGGATCTACCCCTAGACATACTGAGTTATAAGTTCAGGAGTTGTACCAATCTGTTATAAAACCAGAAATCCAGCGGATCTGTGCTCACCAAAGTTTGAGAGCTATTGACTTCAACCCCATTCTCCAACTGTAGCCTTCTATATTAACTGGGGATCTTACTGAAACACAGATCTAGTTTAGCAGTTCTGGAGCAGAGTATGAGCTTCAGTGTTTCTAACAAGCTCCCTGGTGGTGCCAACACTGCTGTTTCCCCAACCACATTTTGGAGTAGCAGAGATTTCAACCACAAAGAAATGTGTAATTTGCTTTAAAAGTAGATCAGAAACAAACAGTTCAGAGCTGGTTTGTGGCTCAGTGACTTCATCATACACTTACTCCTATACTTCTTTTCCTTCTCAGAGTCCTTGGCAGAGTTCTCAAAACGGAGAACTCTGGGAACTCACAAGTATCACAGAACTCCCAACACTAGTTCCCCTCTGTCTCTTTCTTTGGCCCTTTGTGTCTCTAATGAAGGCTCATCTCTCAAGAAATCAAAGTGGGGTAATTTTCCTATGAAAAAGAAAGTAAATAAGAAATTGGTTCCACAAACTAATATGAACTCTGTCATACAGTTGTGGGCATGGAGGGCTATGGACAGCACATGATGGTCAGATCATAAAAGGTCTTAAAGACCATTCCAAGGAATTTAGAGTTTGTAACACTGATCAATAGTTCCCAAAATAACAATCCATAGGACTAATCCCACAAGAATGACTATATGGAATAAAAACAGAAGTTGTAAAGAGGGGTTCTGAAGGTCAATAAGAATGGATGCTATAGTACCCAGCAGATAACGCTGGATATGCTCAGAAGCTCAGAGTAGAAATAAGCACGTCTACAACTCATTTATTTCACTTGTTCTTTAGAAGAAGTTCTGATGGCTACTTATGCCTTGCGGTTTTCTATTATGCTCTCTGATATTTGCAAATAGAAACTTCTTTGGTTGTTTTACTTTTTAATCTAGTATCATCAAATCTTTTAAAACATTATGTTGTCATGCAAAATTATCATATTTTGTGGTGTTTTAATAGTATATTTTAGGAAATGCATTTAAGGATGTTAGTTACACATTTGGTGAATAAAGTTGCCTAAAAAAAAAAGAAAATTGTGTAACCAAACTAATACACTTGGGAAAGGAAATTGAAGTTCACAATGCATTGAAGAAAAGGGCAAGAGAGACCACCAATAAGAGAACTTCAGAATGTTCTGAATAGATAATGTGTGCAGATCAGGCAAGGAGGAAGGATGAGAACAGAAAAGAAGTTTGAAAAATGATAGTTACGGTTGACAAAGGTTTCTGTTCCACCTGGTGCCACAGTCATTTAGTCCCAAAGAAACACACCGAGGCCTACATTAATTATAAACTGGTTGGCCTATTATCTCACGTTTTCTTATTTACTAGCTCTTATATTATATACTAACCCATTATTCGTGTCTGTGTTAACCACATGACTTGGTACCTTTTATCAGTGAGGCATTCTCATCTTGTTTCCTCATGGTCTAGATAACAACTGTAGACTAAGCATTTCTTCTTCCCAGAATTCTCCTATTCTGGTTGCCCCGCCTATACTTCTTTCCTAGCTACTGGCCAATCAGCATTTTATTAAACCAGAACAACTGACAAAACTTTACAGGGTACAACGCCACTGTCCCACAGCACTTTTCCCCACTTTATAAAGCTGTGGGGCAATGATCTTATACCCTGTAAAGTTTTGTCAGTTGTACTGGCTTAATAAAATGCTGATTGGCCTGTTGCTAGGAAGGAAGTATAGGCAAGGCAACCAGAATAGGAGAATTCTGGCAGGAGGAAAGGCTGAGTCTGCAGTTGTCACAGAGAAATTCAGACACAGAGAAAGACAGATGAGAATGCCTCACTGGCAAAAGGTACCAAGCCACATAGCTAACACAGACAAGAATTATGGGTTAATGTAAGTTATAAGCGTTAATAAGAAGTGGGGCGGTGGTGGCACACGCCTTTAATCCCAGCACTTAGGAGGCAGAGGCAGGCAGATCTCTGTGAGTTCGAGGCCAGCCTGGTCTACAAGAGCTAGTTCCAGGACAGGAACCAAAAAGCTATGGAGAAATCCTCTCTCGAAAATCCCCCCTCCCCCCAAAAAAAGAATTAATAAGAAGCCTGAGCTAATAGGCCAACCAGTTTATAATTAATGTAGACGTCTGTGTGTTTCTTTGGGACTGAAGGGCTGTGGGACTGAGTATGATAGAAACTTCTGGAAACAAGTTACAGTGTATTCCAATAGGAAGAAATAACTTACTGACTGAAATTAGGCAAAAAAGGAGATTTTCTTAAATGAGTAGAAAGTTTCTGATTATAAAAGTTATGTCTGGGCTGGGATAAATTATTAGAGAGTGAGGGTAGATTTGATTACAGATGTGGGTACTCTACATTCATGGCCTCAGATAACTAGTATCTTGTTTCTCTGTGTGTTCCCTGTATTATTCCCATGGTGACATTTCAGTGAAAATCTTTTACAAATGAAAAGGGCTCTAAGATTAAACTTCAGTAAAACATGCAAGAAAGATGTGGGGATTCATTTAATCAGAATAGTGTTGACCTTGTGGGAAAGCTCCAGAAAAGCTAAAATTGAATCATCTTGGTTTTTGCACACCATCTCATTCTAAATTTATACACAGAATGGGAAATTAAAGGTCTGGTAGCCAGAGAAAAAGATGATGGAGAAGGAAGGCATCCCTCTTCAAACCCTGGGTTGCATTCTAGACAAGATAAATGGGAAAGTCAAATAAGCAAAGGAGATAAAAATAGTCATCAGTAGTGCATGGGGCGGGACAGAAAAAGCTAACACAGTGATTGAAATTATGTCAAGAGGAAAAAATAGAGAAAACAAACACCAAAATGCTAAATGTGGACAGGAATTTTAAATATTTTTTCATGTGCAATATTCGGGAAGCTTATCATTTTTTTCTATGTAAGAAAAAAATTCTCCTCCTCAAGAAAGAGGGGGAGGGGGGAACACTTTTAAAATTGTTTTAGGCTTGTGGCAACCTATTGTCTGCCAGCATCAAACATGGTATTTATTTGAGTCCATATTCAGCCATGTATGGTATTTCAGCACTGCCACCTAGTAATTTAAAATGACAAGAAAAATAATATAATGGATGCATGCCTGATTTCTCCCTCTCCCATCCCACAATAAGGGTGAGATGCCAGAAGACTCTTGATTATTCTCTCAGCAGAAGTTGAAAGAGACTTCTGCATTAAAAAAAAGAGAATTTGAGTTCCATTTGGATGTTTCCTTGCAGGACCTGTAATATGTGTATTCACTCTGCTAAAAGAGAAGAAAGTTCTGAAGCTATACCTCCAGAAGCATGGGCTCGTGGTGGCATGGCCTGAATATTTGAGTTGACATATTAGGAGGTAGGGAGCTTGACAGCTGACTAAGTTCTGAAAGATAAGAAAGCTATTCTTATAAAAGAGCGTAGGGAAAATTCTTCCTTCCACCTTGTGAAGAAACAAAGGTAAGTAACTGTTTATAAAGTAGGATAGGCTCTCACCAGACATTTTTTTTGTTTTTTGTTTTTCGAGACAGGGTTTCTCTGTGGCTTTGGAGCCTGTCCTGGAACTAGCTCTGTAGACCAGGCTGGTCTCGAACTCACAGAGATCCGCCTGCCTCTGCCTCCCATTTAACACTGGCACGTTGATCTTAGACCCTGTGGCCTCAAGTACAGTGAGGAATATTCCAGCCATTCATAATCCAGCTGCTTGTTTCATTTTGTTACAGCAGCAAGAACAGACTCAGACCAATCTATCTTGTGTTTCTGGTTTCCCCACAGGGAAGTGTTCAGAGTACTAGGACCACATCTACCCTAGTCACTGATGAAATGCTTTTAGAGAAACTATATGAGAACCCTGCTGGAGCCCAAGTCTTCATCGTCCCCAAGCTCATGTTCTATTGTTCTTGCCTGGAGTTTACTATATAAGCAATGGATACACTCACAGTTTATGGAAAGAAATCCTAAGACTCGGGCTCATTCTGTCTCCATGTCGGGGAATTCTTCCCACTAGCTGGGATTCTCCTTTTTGCCCAATTCCGTCTTCCTTGGGAGACATATACTGTTCACCACCACCCAAGTAAGCCTTACCATTCAGCCATAAATGTGAGACATGCAAAGTGTTCCACCATAGCCATGAGGTGTGCAAAGTGTTTCATTATAGCCATGAGGTGTACAAAGTGGTCCATCATAGCCATGGGATGTGCAAAGTGTTCTACCATAGCCATGAGGCATACAAAGAAGAGAAGAGAGCTAATCTTAAAAAGATATGAGGTTGATAATATATAAGTAAATTGCAGCTCTTTGCCTTAAAAGAAAAATGTTGGTACATAAATGCATGCATATACACATACACTCAAATGCATATAAACACAAAGATATATGAATCCAGACTATGATAATGACTGCTAATATCAAAAGAGAAACATCCTTTCAGGCTGTATTAATAACCACCACCTATGAAGTGTTCTCACCAAAACACATTGGTCCCAAATGTACTCAAGTCTCACCTTCTGAAAGCTGTCCATAAAAATCACTGACCACAATAGCCCAAGGATATCATCAACAAAATCCAGATTTTAGAAAACTGCATTAGACAAATAATGACACTTTATCAATGGTGTGATAATCAGGAAAATAGAAAGGATGCTGAGGGCAGTTTTTATTAAGAGACTTGATATAGCCATAAATTGCAATGCACAAACCTCTAAATCTTAATTCTAGCAAAACTTGAAAATAAAATGGAACATTAAGAACCTTTCTTGTTCAAGAATTATTCAAGAGCTCTGAGGACCTCATTTGAAATCCCAATCTCTTAAATTCACTCTGTTTCTAGCAGTGAGATCCAAATCTTGGGGACATCGGTGCATAGCTCTTGAAGCAATTAACACATTATTATCCTCTGTGCTTTAATAGTACTTTCCCATGAAAAACAGCAAATATTAAATAGGAGATAAGAGCAGTTTATTTAAGGATAATTGTCAAAATATTAAAAGTGTCACTATTTACCCTATCTAAAAGTAATACATATCAAAGTTATATTCAACCCATTCATTGATGAGGAAAACGGATGTGTGTGTGTGCGTGCATGCACATGCACATGTATATATGTGGGGGTATTGCTGCATACATGCAAAGCTGGCTCTCATCTAATAGGGAAGCAAATATTGTATTACATGCAGGTCAGGGTGTCTATGAGAAGAACTCAAGAGTATCTCTGCTTGCCAAAATTCATACACATTACTCTGGTCAGAAATCATTTTCATACATCTTTAATAAGTCCACATTTTCCCTTCCCATGTTCTAAAACAGTCCAGGCAATAGGAAGGTAATCCCCAACTACCAAGGCAAGAGAAATTAAAAATAACAGTTGGTGTCACACCAAGGCAAGTTGGAGAAAACTCCATAAGTTTTATAATACCTAGGAATTCAAACTCTACATGAGACCTCATTTTTATCACAAAGGCTGAGCTGGTGACACTAGCATCAGAATATGCCTGTCTGTAGATACCTAGTTATTTTAAAACATGGCTTTCTTCATGTATTTTCCTCCCAGAAACAAATGAGTCATATTCAAAAGATAAAGATACCCAATAAGCAGATTAAGATTTCAATCAAAAGAAATCTACCACTGCTGATGGATATGTTGTAGGAGATATTAACAGAAGCTCCTCTCTCATTCAATTAATCATAGTATGATAGACCTTGAGAAGAAAAGTGGAGCTAGGGTTAAGAGACATAGAAAGTGGCCTATGTTAGACTGGGTATTCAGAGGACAAAGTGGCTTTCTTGCTAAGTTACTTTTCTTTTGCTTTAGTAAATACCATTTCCAAAGCAACTTGAAGAAGGAAGAGTTTATTTGGGGCTTATGGTTCCAAAGGGTTGGAGTTCATGACCATCATGATAGGGAGCATGGCAGCTGTCATGCAATGGAGCAGTAGCAAAGAATTCACATCTTAAGATACAACCACAAGGCAAAGAGAGAGAGGAGAGAGAAAGAGAAAACTAGGAATGGTTTGAATTTTTGAAACCTCAAGCCTAGACCCTAGTGACACATCTCTTCCAATTAGACCACACCTCCTAATCCTTCCCAAACAGTTCTACTGACTGGGAGCAAGATATATGAGCCTATGGGGTCCATCTTCATTCAAACAATCACAGTAACAAATGGAGAAAAAGAACAGGCCACAGACTACCAAAAAAGAGTTTAACAAAAGAAATAATTACCTCAAAACCTTTGTTACAAGTGTTTAAAAGAAAAAAAAAGCGAAGAGAGCAAAGGTAGAGAATGTTGGAAAGGCCAGAGAGAGCTAGGAACAAGATTAGGGCATACTTGTGGCTGTGGGAAGGTCTTTGGGGCTTAATACAGATGAGATGGGAACCCCTTGCAGATATGGCAAACAGAAGAATAGGATGGTGTGGCTTACCATGTGTTTAAAACAGAGGCTTATGTGTTTAATGGAAAGATTGTTTAGCATTTGTTTTACCAGCCCTGTAGATGTGAGTGGACCAGGACACAATGAAGTTGGTGAAAGATTTCACAACGCAGCAGAGTGAACACATTTGTTGATAAGCTAAATATACAACATGAGGGAAAGAGTCAAGACAACTAGACATTTAGCCTGGAATTATCATTTGTTGAGAACAAGGTTTTTTTAAAATGCATCTTGTCAAGAAAATTAGGAATTAGGAGTTTTAAACTGTTAAGTGGGTGTTGAGAAAGAAGTTCTGCCTAAGAATAAATAAATGGAAGTCACCATCATGTGGATGATATTTAAAGCCATGTCCTTTATTAGTTTGAGGTTCCTAAGAGGAACTTTTTCCTTGAAGACCTTCCACAAAAAATGTCAGTGTATTCCCTGAAAAAAAATATATAAACTTGTAGCATAAAGATTTTTAAATCTTTCACAACTGCCTTAAGTATTTCGGTGAGATAAGAAAAATAAACTTTGGGGGGAGGGGGTGGGAAATGGGAGGCTGGGAGGAGGCGGAAATTTTTTTTCAATAAAAAAAAAAAGAAAAAGAAACTTTTCTATCCTGACAGATGGTATCCCAGATATATGATGTCAAAAACTCCAGAATTCTTGAAAATTTAAAACCAGATATTGACATCTATCTCCTTTCTTACAGCCCTTCTCCACTATATGATGTGTATTTTTTAAAAGTCTGTGCTCTGTTTTCAGAAGCAGCCTAGAAGAAGTATCAAAGACACTGCCGCCAAAATCATCCAGTAGGTACACGTAAAGTGTTAGTCATTACCAGTTCACAGAGTTGTTAAAGCAAATACAAGGTAACAGACGAGAATATCCATGTCCATGCCCATGCTGTTCGTGTGTGTCATGTCAGCACTTCACAGAGTCGGAATTTACTTTTGACACTTGAAAAAATAATTCACTTGGGAGCAATTAATTAGACTGAGGCAGGTCCGGTGCTTGATGTTCAAATACCTGCAACATAATGCCATTCTGCGTAAACAGTCATACTCAGGATAAAATGGAACTTAACATCAGAAGCTGCTAAGCAGTCTATCACTAGGTACTCTCCACTGTGACGATCCAAATAAGGGACTCACCCTACTGTAGCCAATCAACTTCTTTCTGTGCTCAGATCTGATCACTCTATAACAATCCCAAAGCATATAACCCTAAGGAAGCCATCTTCATTCAAACCGTCACAGTAACAAATTTAAAAAAGAACAGGCCATGGGTTATCCAAAAGGGGGTTTTACAATCATAAGGAATTATTAGCTCAAGACTTAGTGTTACAAGTGTTTAACCAGTTTGGGCCTACTGGCTTGATCCATCTCTCGAAATAGACTCTTAAGTATTGTAATATGCCTCCATTTGTCTTTCAGCATTTTTGCTCAAGGTTTTCATGAATAAAAAGGAGCATTTACTAACAGTTCACTATCCAAAGGGGCTGTGTGATTTATAATTTCTCACAGATAGCATGCTGTAAATGAGTGAGATCATCTTGAATGATCAAGAAAAAGGAAACCGTATTTGTGTCTAACCTAGTCAATTATAAAAATTTGTATTAAAATTAATTTTTATAATTCATATAATAATGCTATCATGCATTTTTCTGAAATGAATCAATATACAGATTAAAACCTTAGTTGACAGTGTTATATAACCTATTGAAATTTTTAAAAACGCTTTATTAATATTAAATTCGAAGTTAGTTTTCAATTTATATAATAAGTCTTCAAATTTGTTGTTAAAAATACAGCATTGACACAAGCCAGAGAGTTTATTTCTCTGGGACATGTTTCTGACGAACATATTTGGCTCTGAAGTCCAATTAATACTTCTAAAAAGTATAAAACATTTCAATCAGTGTCAATATGAATATAAGAAATAATTTTGAAAAAGAACAAGCCAGTAGCAAGCACCACTCTTCCATGACCTTTGAATTAGATCCCGCCTTGTATTTTTGCCCTGATGAAATAAACCTTTCTGTCCCCAAGGGAAAAAAAAAGAAATTTTGATACTCAATTTTGTTTTTAAAGTTTGAAAAACTTAACGCATGTGAAGTTTCAAGCAGAAATTTCATAAAATACTAATTCAAAGAGAGTGTTGCTGTTGCATCAGGGGCGGCGGGGCTGTGTCCCCGGCACCCAGCCGCCCACATGGCTCTAACTTATGCCCGAAATAATTACACAGAAACGGTATTCATTTAAACACTGCCTGGCCCGTTATCTGTAGCCTCTTATTGGCTAGCTCTTACATATCGATCTAACCCATTTCTAATATTCTGTGTAGCACCACGAGGTACGCTTACCAGGGAGGATCTTAACCTGCGTCTGGCTGGAGTGGGAGCATCATGGCGACTCTCTGACTCAGCTTCTTTCTCCCCCAATCCTGTTCTGTTTACTCCACCCATCTAAGGGTTGGCCTATCAAATGGGCCTAGGCAGTTTCTTTATTAGTTAACCAATGAAAGCAACAGATAAGATACAAGACCCACCTCCATCATTTCCCCTTTTTCTGTTTAAACAAAAAAGAAAGGCTTTAATTTTAACAGTAAAATTACATATAACAAAACAGTTAACAAGTAAGAATTACAGTTACAATATTTATATCTATTTTATCTCTTATCATAACTAAGGAAAACTATAACTATTACTAACCATTCTTCAACTCCATCAAAGACTCCAGAAGGAAATAATATTACTTAAGCAAACAAGAAATCCAAAACTCTAGAAATGACAGAGACATCTCGCTGCCTGGACAGTCACCCAAAGTTCCTCTGTACCGTTGGGGCATCCATCTTCGGCCTACAGGCCCATGGTATCCAGAGACATTTCCATGAAGCAGGAAATTTCAAAGGCAGTTCAGTCATTGTCTGCTGTGTCCTGCAGAATGTCTCGTAGACTCTTTCATGAATCAGGAACCCCGAAAGATCATCTCACCTTTAGGCAAGTTTAGCAGTCCTCTCTCTGCAGGTTCTCTGTATCCAGTTTATGCATCAGTCCAGGCAAGAGCAGTTTCTTGCCCAAATGGCTATCAAACTCCATAAGGATCCTCTTCGATGCCCATCTTCCTCTCGAAGTAGATTGGTGCTGCCAGGAGCAGACGTGTCTCATAGTCATAAAAAGCCCTAAGTTATTAAAACATTTAAATGCCATATTCTGCAGTCTTTGAAAGATATGAAAAATGCCTATCTAACTGAAATATATCTCTATATATCTAAAAAATCTAACTAACATGACTACAAGCTTGACTATTTTTGATGATTATCCATTAACAACCTATATTTCTAATTATACATTACATTTTAAATGAACTACACAATCACAATACCTTAGTCAAGAACAGAAATACATATACATATAACAAAATTGACCTTAAAATCCATACCAATGCAAATTATTCATATCTATATCATATCCCCCTTTAAATGTAAAAGAACATTTATAAACAATATTTGGGAACATGGGCGCAGTTTTTTCTCTCCAAACTGCTTCCTGCTGAATGGGGGCGCTGTTAATCATATCTTTTATGGGGTAACCTGTGTGCCAGGTTCATCTCAGTTGGCAGTTGAGTGAAGTAAATTTTTTGAAGATGTTCACAGCAACCTTTCAGGAGGGCGAGGTCTATCATACCAAATCGGAATAGATGCAATCCACAGGGTCACATCCTCTGTGAAGACAAAAGAAGACCCTTTCCAAAGCATCATATCCTTAGACCAAAATTTTGAAATCGTAATACCCTTATATCCATTATGGTTTAGCTTGGCAGCCCATGTAATGAAATGTCTCTCTGTAGTTAGCTCCTTCACAGTCAAAAAATTTAAAGAAAACACAATAATATAAAGAATCCAGACTCTCTGTGAATTTTCCATTTTTACGTGGCTTATTTTTCTTTATTTCTTTTAATCTATAAATATCTGTATTTTGTCTCTTTAAAGACTTTACCCTTTTTTTTAAGGCATTAACTTTATTCTCTCTCTCTATATATATATTTTTTTCTCTCAAGCCTATGTACATTTATCCAACAGTGTGATCTTTTATGTCTGAATATGTTTTATTGTGAATCTGTAACATTTTTTTTTTTTTTACTATCCAGGAGCATTTAAGAACTGCTTAACATTTCAAATCACTGTGCAACCCTGAAGGAAGTCAGAACAGGCACTCAAACAGGGCAGGAATCTGGAGGCAGGAGCTGATGCAGAAGCCATGGAAGGGTGCTGCTTACTGGCCTGCTTCCCATGGCTGACTCAATCTGCTTTCTTAGAGAACTCAAGATGACCATCCCAGGCATGGCACCACCCACAGTGGGCTGGGTCCTCCTACATCAGTCACTAATTAAGAAAATGCTACTGAGAAACCCTGTCTCGAAAAACAAAAAAAAGGAAAGAAAGAAAGAAAGAAAGAAAGAAAGAAAGAAAAGAAAATGCCCTACAGCTCAATCTTATGGGGACATCGTCTCAATTGAGATCCCCTCCTTTCAGACAACAAAAAACCAGACGGCACAGGGAGCAACACTGAGTACATTCGTCATGGTACAGCAAAGGGCACCTAGATGGTAGATAAATGCAACCTGCATTACAGGACATATTTAGATTGGAGCTATGCCGAGCAGTTGCTTCTTGTTTGGTTCTTATCCATAAAGCATTCATTTCCTACTGAGTCCTTAAGTAAGAAATGGTTTTCCTCACACGAAATGATCACATTCATTCCTCAACATTAAACTTGACAGTTTGGCAGAAAGAATGGAAAGCTAAAGTGCATGGATATTATTAAGCTCTTAGAGTAAAGAGACTCCAAGAGCAGATCCCTTATGCTGTGCGGCGATCCAGGGGCTCTGCCTTTTACAGGAATTCATAAAGACATCAACATATGTGAACAAGACTTCATAAGCAGCTATTACACCTTGAACAAGTACCACAGCAAATATCAACTTCCCCCAATGTCCTGCGAGCAACCAGCCCAGGGTAGGATACAAGAAGCTAGAGAAGGAACTAAACAAAGACAGAAGGAGCAAAGAGGCTGGCCAGAGCAGACGCTGAGAACTCAGTCAGGCACACTAAATATGGCCGGCACTGATTCAGGAAAACTGGGGTTAATATTAGAACTCACCATAAACCATGTGTACTGATACATATTTCATGTAGTTATTACTTATAAAACACAACAAACAGAGAGGCACTGCTCAATAATATGATTTCCTATATTCCTGGCTTAAATTTTTAACATTTTCATGAAAAGCTAAACAGGACAATTACAGAAAGATACAGGAACTGATGGTCCCTCCTTGTTGAGGATTTACAGTGCTGCCATAGAAGGGAAAATGACAGGAATGCCGCTAAACAGCTCGCTAGTCTTTAAAACTTGGCTGACTATAATTCGCGATCCTAGAGAAGCTAAATAAGAAGGTGAACCCAAATAAAAACATATAGGCATCCTCCTGAATATTAACCTTCATCAGGCGATGACAGGAGACAGAGACAGAGACCCACATTGGAGCACCGGACTGAAATCTCAAGGTCCAAATCAGGAGCAGAAGGAGAGAGAGCACGAGCAAGGAACTCAGGACCGCGAGGGGTGCACCCACACACTGAGACAATGGGGATGTTCTATCGGGAACTCACCAAGGCCAGCTGGCCTGGGTCTGAAAAAGCCTGGGATAAAACCGGACTCGCTGAACATAGCAGACAATGAGGACTACTGAGACCTCAAGAACAATGGCAATGGGTTTTTGATCCTACTGCACCTATTGGCTTTGTGGGAGCCTAGGCAGTTTGGATGATCACCTTACTAGACCTGGATGGAGGTGGGTGGTCCTTGGACTTCCCACAGGTCAGGGAACCCTGATTGCTCTTCGGGCTGATGAGGGAGGGGGACTTGATCGGGGGAGGGGAAGGGAAATGGGAGGCGGTGGCGGGGAGGAGGCAGAAATCTTTAATAAATAAATAAATTATAAAAAATAAAAAAAATAAAAAATAAAACTTGGCTGATGCCTGCTCCTGACTGAGTATGCTACAGCTTGACCCAACACCTTCCCAAAGCAGCGAAGAGCCACACATGGTTACTTCAGCTCTTGGACTGTATCTGTCTGTTTCAAAGAACAGAAACAGATTGCTGGAGAGGCAAATTTACATTTGAGATCCTCAAAAGATTTACAAGAGAAACGCCCTGAGAATTAAAGATTTGAAGTTGGTGGGAATCTCTCTGTCTCTCTGTGTGTGTCTCTCTCTAGGTGTCTCTATGTCTCTCTCTATCTCTGTCTCTATCTCTCTTTGTTCTCTCCGTGTGTTTCTGTCTCTGTGTGTTTCTCTTTGTCTGTCTCTGTGTCTGTCTCTGTGTCTCTCTGTGTTTGTCTTTATGTATGTCTCTTTGTGTCTCTCTGCCTCTCCCTGCCCCCCCCATTCATAATGCTCAGTATTAAATAGTTTCCTATCCTATGTAGTTTCTATTAATAAACACAGGAGGCTGTGTGTCATCTGAAAAAGGAAGGTTGTTATGCCACTTTTGAAAAAGTTGCCAAGCAGAGTTCCCCAGGTTTTTCTCCTTGTCCATCCCATCCTCCACCTCAGTTCCTTGCTAATTTAAAACCCCTGGACTAGATAAATCAACACAGTACATTCCAACCAAAACAGCCTGAATTCTGACTCGTTGAATCATGAAATAATATAATGGATATGGCACAATAGAAAGGATCCCCTGTCCACTGGACTCACTGACATTTGACCCCAAACAGCCTAGAGAGGGTACTGAAGTTGCCATGACTGAGCACTCCCATTTCTAGTCCCTTCAAAAAAAATAGTCTTAACTCATAATTATTTCTCTTTAACTTTGGCAAATTAACTTCACCCACAAACCTGAACCAAATTATGACATTAAACCTTGCACACAGAAAATTCCCTACACGTTGGCAGAATATGCACATGGAAAGTACAAAAATCAGTTTTTATTATGAAATTTGTAAGAGCCCCCCTCGCTTCCAATTTGAAACCGACTTCCTTGTGAATCATTTTCTACATCCTTCAGCTTTGTGGGAGGGAGAGCTACCCAGCCTCCCTGCCATAACTCCAGTTGCGAGGAAGTGAGAGGAGCAAGCGTCCTGCCCTCATCATACTGTACTCACTAAAGTGACTTCACGTTTACCCTTCTCCAAGAGTGCACCCTGCATGGGCTGTCTTTCTCCAGCGCCTGGAGGTCCATTTGCAGGTATAATGAAAGGCAATTCAGCCAACGAGTGTCTGATTTTTCCTCCGGGCTCCTTTGGAGTCAGGTGTTGCTCTATTTAAGGGCTACATTATTTTGTCTTTGAGACTAAAACAACACTAAAAATTGCACTTTTAAAAATAATGTCCTAGATAAAAGAGATTGTCTGCAATGTTTTGCCAGGCTTTGTGAAAATATGCTGTGACGGTCAACACAATTTTTGTTTTTATTCATAATTTCTTGCCTTTTAACTTTCTCCCCAAGGAATGCCATGGGACTAGAATTCTTTTTCTGTGAGACATTAAAATCTTAAGAATTTCATAATCTCTCTGCCTTGGAGGTTGACCCTAAAGAAATCCTCTGACCTATCTTGTCTGATGGCAGATGTTAAGACTCTGTTAGAGTATCTTGGCCTGTATGTGGAGGAACAAATGCTAGGCATGCAGGCAATAGGAGTCAAAATAAAAGGGCCTTGCGAGGTCTCCCCACCCATTCTAATCCCATTGTATAGACAATGAACTCTCCATAAAGCGTGAGTTATGAGACAGCTGAGCATGTGGATGCTTCTGAAGACAGGTGGAGGACAGCATGGAAAAGGCTGTGCCCCTTCACACTCCCAGCCCTGAGCATTTCCTCATCCGGAGCCTTCATAAAACCTTTCCAACAAATCAGTGCACGGTTACACAGAGTCTTATGAGCACCTCACGAAAATGTAGTGTGGAAGCATCCTCCCAGACAGAAGCACAAGTACAACATCAGAAGTGGAGGATGCAGTCTTGGCCACTGTACCCCGCCCCCTCGACTATAGATTACCTCCCGGTAACATGACTGTTGAATTGGCGGGCACCCAGCTAGTGTCCACTGAAAAACTGCTTGCTTACTTATGGCTAGGGAGAAACAACCACATCTTCTGTAGTCACAGAAGAGACTGGTGCAGTGAGCATATATTATAGTCGTTGTCTATCTCAGCTGAGCTTCATTTTTTTATTGCTCCTTCAGATTCCAGTAGATGAGGTGCCCATGTTGGGAAGTTTTAGACTGACAACAAAGTACAGCCCATAAACACATGAAAGTAACATTTCCACTCTCTTTGCAACAATGGTTTTTAAATTACTACATCATTCATATTCTTTATAGATAATAACAAAAAAAATCAAAAGTAGAAGGTGAATATAATGTAAACCTGTGTTTATCCAAAGTACCACAGCAAAAAGAGCAGAGAAAGTGTCTCTAACTGTGTGCATGATTTCACTAGTATCTGCTTTTTAGGCTATAAGCAAATTATGTCCATAACCATTACAGAAATTACTATAAACATTCTTAAGAGTGGAATGAAAGAAATAGAAGATTAAAACCTATAGATAATGCCATGCTCTGTTTTCAAAGATAAATTCTAGGAGTGTGTGTGTGTGTGTGTATGTATGTGTTTGTGTGTGTGTGTTTGTGTGTGTTGTGTGGAGTTTACGTCTTCTACTTAACCATCGCTTGTTTTCTTTTTGCTAACATTTAATATTTTATCACCCAAATAGTGTGTACTTGCTGAGAAAAGCAAGAAAGTGAAGCACTTTCTACATTATTATCCAGAAAGAATTCCTGTTTACACTTTCTGTGGACTTTTGAAAGGGAGGGTTAAGAAATGGGGGCCAGCATTAAACTGATCATATTCTGAACAATCCTTTCAATAATTGATAATACACCTCTGGGCTCTTGAACAAATGTGGTAACAAAAGACTTGAGGAACTCAGTAAAACTGCCCTAAGCACTGGGATCCCGGAAAACTGGAGGAAAAGGATGAGATTATGTTTGCAAGCTGATAAGGAAAAATCACACAGGATCCTATATGCTTTAAACCTAAAAGTCTATATGAAATATAAATTCATATAAATGATTGTTTTTTTTGCTTAGGTTTTTATATGTTGATTAAAATATTGATCCACTTATTAAGTAAACATTTATCAAACATCTATAATGTACCTGCACTGCAGTTATTAGGTGGAGTAATAACTGTCTGGCTCTCAAGGGTTTCATAGAATAGTAGACGATAACAACTTATGACACAACATGGTAAGCGCCATTATTGAGAAATGAGCAAAACATTATGGGAGCTAGATTAATATCACAGAGAAACCTTCTACTTCCCATTTCTCTCACCACAGTCCTACCTCCTTCATGTCTCTTTTCTGCATTGTCCATAGGGCAGGAAGGCGCTAAAAGAGAAGAGGATGGAGGACACTCACCAATGTCAAATGGTTGAGTCAGTGAACACTAATGATGCCATTCATTCGGGACTTAAAGATCACTGGTGAATCACTTAAAATACTGTTTTATACTAGGCAGTGGTGGCGCACGCCTTTAATCCCAGCACTCTGAAGGCAGAAGCAGGTGGATCTCTGTGAGTTCGAGGCCAGCCTGGTGGTCTACAAGAGCTAGTTCTGGGACAGGCTCCAAAGCTTCAGAGAAACGCTATCTCGACCCCCCCAAAATATATTGTTTTTAATATTTCAGCAAATAGGGACTCAACATGAAGATGCCTTCTGGTGCAGTTTACTGGAGAAAATTTGCCAATCTTTTGCAGAAGTCTACAAAGATATTTATTATTCTAACTCTAGCTTTGCTCTCAGAACCTCATTGTTCATGCAAAGAGATGGCTAGGTGAAATGTGCACCCTAGGTCCCTTCACTGGCTTATAGATTTTGCTTAGGGTAGATAAGTCTGTTTATGTGGGCATGGTACCACATCTCAGGAATCTCAACCCTCAGGAGGTTGAGACAGAAAGATCATAAGTTTAGGAAAGGTCTGAAGTACAAATGAGATTCCCATCCTGAAACACGAACAAAAGACCCTGTGTCATTTATGTCAGCAAAGGTCTGGAACTACCTTTGAAAAGACAAAGACAGGCAATTGCTTCTTTAATTCATTCTGTGATTTTCTGTGTCTGTATCACCTGGCTCCTCCCTGGGGTTAATAAGGCAGGGAGGGTGAAGATGGAGAAAATGGTTTTCAGCTCTCCCATCCTCGGGGCGAAATAACCCTTCAGCTCCTCCCCATTGTCTTCCACCTGTTCCCCAGGGAAACACATAAGTTTAAGGCGGGAAACAGTCATGGGTCTGGTCCTTGACAGGCACAACAAAGTCACTTGATGGATTCATTCACTCACTAGATTTAACCTTTGTATAATGGCAGCTGCCACCCAATTTCCCTTTTAAAAGAATTCTCAGATGTGCGGGGTAATCAGTGTAAGGCCACCAGCAGCTGATCTGTTTTTATAAAGTGCAGGAGTCGCTATCTCAAACCTATAACCTGTCACAGTATGTCATCCTGGCAGAGAGGCAGCCATTATTTAAATTAGACTGCGAATGATTCTTTTTTTTCCTCTGCAATGGCCTTTTCTGTGGTGATATGTCATTCCAGGCCACCATAAGCTGGTGGTGAGCATTCTCAACATATTAGTTCTGCTCATAATTTGCTGCTTTCAGAAAACCATGCTGGTGATAGAAAGAAGATTTTTGTCTATGTTTATGCCTGGCACAATAAGAAAAAGAAGAAGAGGAAGAATCCAAAGAAATATATTGGACAGCATTAACGGAATATGAGCTGGGTATTATGGGATGTAGGAAAATGTAAAATAGCTTCACATACTGCCAGGAAGAATTGATCCTTGATGAGATGCCTCTTTTGAATGGAGGAAGAAAACAATCCCTCACATTTGATTAGTACACAAGAGTTCATAATGCCTTAAAGAGACATGATCTCATTTAATTTCTGCAGCACGGCTTTGCACTGGTCAAGGACATTGTCTCTTCCTTATTTTCCTTTTACACAGAGGGAAATAGGCTCAGAACACTTTTGGAGACTCACTCAAGGATACAAAGGGTTCATAAATGAGGAACCAAAACAAATCCAAAACTATACCTTCAGAGCCACTTCTAGGAAAAGCCTGCTGCTTCCTGGCCTGGTGTTCCCACCTGTAACCCCCGCACTCTAGAGGCTCATGACTTTCTGACCAGCCTGGTCTACATAGTGACCTCCAGGCCATCAAGGGCTGCACAGCAAGACTCTGTCCCAAAACAACAACAAATGGGACTGAGTATACTGGCAAACACCTATAATCCTAGCCCTTGTGGAAACAGGAGGATCAGGAGTTCAACATTATCCTTGGTTACATAATCAGTTTAAAGTCAATCTGGCTACATGAGACCCTATCTCAAAAAAAGAAAAAAAAGCAAAAGGCAAGAAAAACAAAAACAACAAATGCTTTTGAGTTGCCCTGGCTTCAAGCTATTTTCTGTAATGGTTTCATTTCCAAATGTTTGAAGACATGGGCAGTCAAATTGAAGAGATGGTACACGGGGCTTGTGAGATGGCTTAGCTGGTGAAGAAGCGATGGTCCTGCAAGCCTGAGGACCCTAGTTCAAACCCTAGAACCCACATAAATGTGGAAGGGAAGAACTGACATAGACATGGAAGCAGATGCAGAGATCCACAGCCAGGCACCAGGCTGAATTCCAGGAGTCCAGTTGAAGAGAAGGAGGAAGGATTAGAGGAGGAAGGATTGTCAAGATCATGACGGAGAAACCCACAAAGACAGCTGAACAAAGCTCATGGAAACTCATGAACTCTAAACTGACAGCTATGAAGCCTGCATGGAACTGAATCAGGCCCTCTGCATGTGGATGACAGTAGTGTAGCTTGGTTTGTTTGCGGAGACCCTGGCAGTTGGACCAGGATCTATCCCTGATGCATGAGATGGCTTTTTGGAGCCCATTCCCTATGGTAGGATGCCTTGCTCAACCTTGATACAGAGGGGAGGGCCTTGGTTCTATCTTAACTTAATGTGACAGGCTTTACCCATAGGGGACCTTACCCTTTGGAGGAGCGGATAGGTGAATAAGGGGGAGGCTAGCGGGGAAGAGGAGGCAAGGAATAGGAAGAAGGGTGGAAAGGGAAACTGCGGTTAGTATGTAAAATAGATTAAAAAGTTTAAAAAAAAACTGACATCAAAGTTGTCCTCTGACCTCCATATGCATATGCACATATACACATCATACACATATATACATACATCATATACATATACAATAATAATAAATGTTTAAAGACTACAAAAAGGAGACAATATCTAAGTTCGGTGTCGGTCTCACAGTTTTCAAGCTATGTACTAGACTTACTGGGAAAGTGTAAATACCCTGGTTTCCAAGATCCCTCAGCTCAAGCAAGTCGGATGACCTAGCATAGGAGCAGAAGCCAGCATCTTTGTAATTTCCCAGGGAACAGTGAAAGTTCAGACCAAGAGACTCATCCTCAAAACTGCTGTGCACTGAACTCTGCTGAGAAACATGTCAGATAATAGCCCTTTCTGCTCTCCAATTTTGATGAATTTGATAGGGGAGGATCTCAGACGCCTGAATGTTAACAGGTTCTCCTATTGACTCTGATGTATACAACATTTGAGCACCTCCAGATGAAGAACAACCTTCAAGTTAAATAAGGTCTGACAGTCATTTCTCACTCATATGACTCTAAATATTTAACCTCTCCAAGCTGCCGCAATGCTTTGGGATCCTTATCTTTAAAGATGACAGCACTACTGTTCCTTTACAAGTGTCCTGACACTGAGGCAACTCTACTTACAACATAGCAGTTCTCCAGGTCTTCCCTGGACCAACATAGCATTATCACCCAGGACAGCCTCACATACACAAAAAAGAGCAAGTGCCCCATGACACTTCCTGAATAAGACTCTCAAGAGAATGAGCCAAGCAGCGTTTAACAAGGAGCCCTTTAAGACAACTGTTGAGTTTGCAAAGATCTGATCAGTGACCCCATGCATAGATGGCCTAAAGCCCTGTAGACAGCAAGTAAGTACTCGGCACATGTCACAGAGGGTGCTGCGATGACACCATTGTTGTCATCATCCTCACTGGTGTGAACGCTAGTTTCCCATTTCTGTTGCTGTTCTAAAATACCATAACAAAAAATAATTGGAGGGAGAAAGGTTTTATTTGGATTACAGTTCTAGTTTACAATCCATTACTGAGGAAGCCAAGGCAGGAACAGAAAGCCCCAAGTCCACAGTCAAGAAACGACAGAGATGAATGCTATCCATCTGCCTGCCTGCCGGCCTTCCTGACTGCCCGCCTGCCCCTCTCCTCTCCCCCCCCGCCCCCGCCTGCCTGCCTGCCCTCCTACCCACCTTCCTGCCTGCCCACTTGCCTGTTGTCAGCTAGCTTCCTTTTCCTTTCTACTGTTAAGTACCCCTGCCCTGGAAACAGTACTGCCCACAGTGGGCAATTAACAATCAAGACAGCCACACACACACAGATGCCCTCAAACTGATCTCATTTAGCTAACTCCTCACTGCGCTTCTTCTAGAGGATTCTAGGTTGTGTAAAGTCAACACATAAAATTAACCAACACAGTAATAAAGACTTTTAAAGCCTGGTTAATAGTAATAATAACCTCCAAATTCACAGCTGGAGATCAAATCACCAAGGAAAAGAAGATCCCAGTGTCAGGGTTACTACAATAATTATCAACATGAACAGTTTTTGCCTGCAGGCTCCATTCAGCATTCTTGGTAAATTTTAAGCATCTGACTGTATCATTTCCCTCTTGGAAATCCTGTCCACGGTGTTGACGACCCTTGGTACACAGTCTTACAACCCCATCTCTGCTTTCTACACCAGATACTTATGTATAACTGGCCTATGTTTAGAGAAAAAAAAAACAAATCTCCACATGAGTAATGTGTCTGTCTAGCTCCTGATCCTTGAGTGTTTGTCTATGAAGAACAATTGCCTCTTCAAGAAATGCAAAGTAATTTGAGTAGTCAGCCATGTGAAATAGAACTTCCAAGATCCTACTTTGTGCTAGAGTTTTGTAAATGAATAAAATGTACCCCAACCATGACTTAATTTATTCTAAATCAAAGGGGAGGCCAGATATTAAAAATCCTCATAAATAGTTAAGTAGCTAAAAGTGCACAAAATTCTACAAAGTAAGAGACGCTTTCCTTTTGCAGATGGTCATGGGACATGTGACCTGATTTGCACAAAAGCAATCCATGGGCATGTTAGGAAGAGACTCCTGAGAAAACTATGCAGATACTGAGACTGGGTGTATAGAAACTATACAGGATGATGACATGCAGGGCACAGAGATTATGATGATCCTGGTTGAAATAACAAGGTCAGAGGGGCAGCAGTTGAAAAAGCACATGGTGTATTCAGAGCCTTGCATGGGACAAGTCGGAGCTGATGAACACCTGTGCACTGAAACTCCATTATCAACCTCAAGATGAGGCGTGATGATTTGTGTCAACATGAGCGTCAGTCTCCGAATTTCAGAACCTGAGAAGCTGTTGTAGGTCCCACTGCTGAAATTTTATGATAAAAACAAAGGAACTGGACATTATGGCTGCTCACCCTAGTCCTGCACACCACTGAGCCTGTCAACATTGAATCATGGATTGAAGATATATATCATAGATCCCTGTGCCTCCTGCTGAGCTAATGGCCACTGATAGATTCTGAGACAGGAAGAGTCATTGTCTTCAGTTGAGTCCATAGTAGTGAGCCCACCACCTCCAGTTGACAGTTCCAAACCCATCATCACCCAGACTACTCCACGTAAAATTAGTGTGTGTATGGGGGAGGGGGGTGAAGTCATGACAGGAAAGGAACTTGGGGGATAGCATGGAGGGGATATAAGAGAGAGTGGGGTAACAATACATATGCACACACATTTCTGTTGGTCTTGAGTTTTGGGAAAGCTTTTATATATAAGGTCTGTTCTGCTTCAGCTCCATTGAGAACAGAGAAATAGTTAAGATTATAAAGAGCAGTGGAAACAGAGATTCAGTGTGAAATATTTTCTTGAAAACAGACAGAATCATTTTAGGGGTGTTACAAAGGTAGACTTGGGTGGCTCCTGAAGGTGTTGCTAAATTGGTACATTTTCTGATTTGGGGTCTATTTTCTCTGGAAGAATGGTCAACTCTGTAATTTCCTCATCATGCAGCACTGCCCTAGGAGGGTCATGCCTAGGAAAATCATGAAATCAAAACAACACTGCCATCTAGTGGAAATCACAAGAATAGCATTCAATACGCCAATCTAGGATTGAGCAAATAAAACCCTATACACTTAAAAATTCAATTAACTTTTACAAAGAGATACAACTTGTTTCAAAATTTTGTCTTCGCATTTATGCCTTCACGACACACACTGATGATAAAGATAAAGCCAAAACCGTCAGGCTGGTGGGTGGCTAAATCCTTGGGGAATAATGACAGTTTATACTACAATCCAGAAGTCTAAGGGCTAAACCTAACAGAATTACAATGTTTGCATTAAATTCTTAACACATCCCTTTAATGTTTATCTTCTGTTTTTCAGATCTAATACAATTAGAAATCTCTGGTGCTTAGACCAAAGGTGACTGCTGCTTGTTGGGACCATTTGGAGTCCTGGCCTCCAGCTGCCCTTCCCTGCTAGAGATCTTTACTTTCCTTCTGATTTGAGTTACTGAAAGCTGTGTCAGAGCTGTTTACCAGCGCTGCTTCACGAGGACGTCGTGCCTTGGCCTTGATCAGAGGATAAGGTTTCCACCTGTTGGCTCACCTGACTGTGCTGGGTAAAAAAAGCCTCTGTGGTGCTATTGAAAAGGGGGCTTCTTACCAGTGACTAGAGGTCCGTGTCTCCGTCTCTCTGTGTGTCATTGTGTGTTTCAACCTCCAGCCCTCTGCCTGAAGCTCGTGAACTGTATGGTAGCGCAAAGAGCGCAGACAGGCGTTGTGCGCAGCAGCTGATGACTCGCCAGAAAGTGAAAACTGTAACCCGATGTAAAGTGTCTTCCAGTCCTTTGTAAACTCGCTGACCTCGGGCAGTGTCGTAGCCTCTCGTACAGGCCTTTCAAATACCTGCTGCAGCCCGGCGGTGGTGGCGCACGCCTTTAATCCCTGCACTCGGGAGGCAGAGGCAGGTGGATCTCTGTGAGTTCGAGGCCAGCCTGGTCTACAAGAGCTAGTTCCAGGCAAAAACTACGGAGAAATCCTGTCTCGAAAAATAATAAAAAAATACCTGCTGCATCCAAGCCATGAGGAATCCCTAAACTGATCAGTGCCTCATGCTGACAGCAGTTACTTGAAACAGAAAGGAATCTGAGGAAAGTTGAATGTGGTAACAAACATGTCCTAAATGTAGAAACTTCATATGCCAATTAGCCTTTCAGCTCTTATTCTTTGTCATAACCTGGATCTTACATTTCTTGTTTTTAGCTTGGATAATGATGTAATCTAACTTTGATGGAAGAGGGCTCAGGAAGGACCCAGCAGAAGGAAGTTATGCCTTTTGTTTCCATGGTACTCCTCTAGGCAGACACCTGCATCTGCTGCCTCCTCCACTGCACCTAGCTGCCGGGAACCTGGCTCCTGGGGTGCTCGCTGGTTGGCACTGAGAGATTCTACCCATATATAACTTGCCTGCATGCTCAGTCGACATCTCTCTGTAAGGTGCCACTGGCCTGGCATCACTCATATGCAGTTCCCAAGGACCTTTGGGGAGGTTTCATGTTTCATAAGACGTCTCCACTCTGTAAAGAGCAGCAGCCATTCCTGATATAACTAAGCACAGCTCTGTGCTTTCTGGAGGAAAGGTCAGGGATGGAAGGATGCCTTTCCAGGTTTGTCGTTCACTGCTCCCCTGCCCCCCGCAGTCCCTACACCAGCTGTTTAGTAGCCTTTAAAGTTCTTTTCACTTTTCACTCAACAATTCTTATTACTTCCTATTATAGGTAAGAAACCACTGTACCCTGCTCTATCAAAGGTCCTGAGTTCAATTCCCAGCAACCACATGGTGGCTCACAACCATCTGTAATGGGGTCTGGTGCCCTCTTCTGGCCAGCAGGCATACACACAGTCAGAACATTGTATACATAATAAATAAATAAATATTTAAAAAAAAAAAGAAACCACTGTACCAACTATTCCCTGCACAAATTACTCTACGTCTCCTGATTGGGTCATAGGAACATCACAAGATAAATGGTATCTAGGGGCAGACTGAAGTTCTGTGGGTTCTGAATTTCGCATCAAGTGGTATCCACCTTCAAAAGGAATGCAATGAGATATTGATAGAAACTCTTACCTTGTATTTCAGGTCTAAAGAAGTAGATATGTTTCTACTCCAAACAAAAGTCTATGATCTAAGTTCCACTTCCCTTAAGGAAATAACATTGGATTCCACCCAGGGAGTGGTTTGCCTACAGAATGTTTTGGTCTAGGGTGTGAGTGTGACTTGTTTCGTTGTAGCCACAGAATGTTTATGTATGTAGCCCACAACCTTCAGTTGGTCTGTTCACGTCCTTGTGTCGTGATATTGCACTTAATCCTACCTTTTGAGGTCAGGGGGATTTTAAGCAATTAGAAATTAAATACAGGTGGATTTCAGTATTCACTGGAACTCCCTCCCAATACTATCCTATGCTTTTCTGTTTTATTATTTTTAAGGCATCTTTGGATTCTTTACTAATTTTTATGATCCCCTCACCCCTATGCTGGTAAGTGGTAATTTTGTCCAGGCTGGTCCCTTGCAAATGGCAGCCCAATGTGATGGGTCGCCAACAATGTACTCCAACTTTCATGGGTCCACCCACTTACATGTCTTCTCTGTTCCGGCAGGCAGCTTCCCACAAGCTGTAAGCCAAAATAAATCCTTTCTCCCTTACATTACCTGTAGTCTGGGATTTACACACACAATGGAAAAAGTAACTTGTACACTGCCCACGCATGGCTCCCTTAAGTTACCTATTATCTGGGATTATACACACTATAGACAAGGTAATGAGTAAACTGGACACACATGGCAAGGGGGTGGAAAGAGCCAGTTCTTCAACAGATCATGCAGATTTGAGGCCCAAGCTCCATGATTTACTTGATATGTCATTTCATATTCCTCATCTGCAAAAGAAAAAAATTGTTTTAGTCTATAAACCATTGCAAAAAATAAACGAAGGGGTGAATATAAAACAGCATTGCTCCAATAAGTTATCCATAGGCAATAGTTCTGATTGTTGCTTTTCATTCATTATTACTACTACTACTACAACTACTGTAACAATAGTCTTTCCCTCACTATTTGATGATTTATGACATTTTAGAGAAGTCAAGTTGTCAAAGCAGAATGGTCAATGGTAATAAGTTCTTGGTTACTCTTATAATTAGTCATAGGTAAGAATTAACCTGTTTTGCCTTCTTGGTTCCAATTTATGAATCAAGTTGTCAGCAAACTGCAATTCTAAAGGCCTAGAGTAGCAACAGGAGCAGTTTTGTCTACAGATAGGACAAACTGGACACATCCTATGGACAGCTGCATGTAGCAAAGCTGCCTTTATGGCTAGTGTACTTCTCTTATTTCCTTAGGAAGAATCAATTTCCAGATGTTTGTGTGCATGTGATTGCTGGTGGTAATTAAGATAGTATACATGTGAGGAGACTTGGGTTTGGGGTGAAACAGGATCAAGAATCAGATACATGCTCTTAGAATTTGAAGCCTCTGTGACCATTAAGGGGGCAAACTATGAGCATGTTTATATCTCACTTGCATTATCTCTCTGGTTTCTTGACCTACACCCACACCTATATAAGCGCATGCTGCTGATTATTATTATTGTTTATATTTTTTTGTCTATTGGCAAAAGCTGGAGCAATCTAGGAAGAAGAAGCCTTAACTGAGGGATTATCTGTATCAGAATTGCTGTAGGCAAATCTAGGGCATTTTCTCAATTAATGGTTAATGTGGGAGGGCTCGGCCCATTGTTGGCTGGGCCATCCTTGGGCAGGTAGTCCTTAGTTACATCCAAAAGCAAACTGAGCAAGACATGAAGAGCAAGCCAGTAAACAGCATTCCTCCGTGGTCTTTGTTTCAGTTCCTGCCTTAAGTCCCTGTTTGACTTCCCTTCAAGATCAACTTTAAGTTATAAAATAAAATAAACCCTCCCCTCCCCAAGTTGCATCGGTCATGGTGTCTACTACAGCAACACAAACCTAACTATGACGTATGCATATATAAAGATTAAAGTCTAAGATCCACACATATATAAAGATTAAAGTCTAAGATCCACACATATATAAAGATTAAAGTCTGGGATCCACACATAGATAAAGATTAAAGTCTAGGGTCCACACATATATAAAGACTAAAGTCTAGGGTCCACATAAGAGACAAAACATGCACTATCTGCTTAATAAAGTAATTTCCTTTTACAATAGTTTTCCTGGAAATACAGTGATTTCATTTTGTTTCTTGGTTAAGCAAAAGTCCACTGTGAGAATATGTACCACATTTTCATTATCTATTCATCCACGGGCAGATATCTGGGTTGATTCTCTTCGATAGCTATTGTGAGTAAGATGTATGGTATCTCTTTGGTAAGGATCTTTTGGATAAATGGCCATTGAGAGAGCTGAGTCTTGTGGATGATCTATTTTTAGTGTTTTTGAGAAACTTCCATAATTATTCCATAGGGCAGGACTAGTTTACACTTCTGCCAGCTGGGAATAAGCATCCTTCTCCGCATACTCATCACCATTAGCTGCCAAGTATTTTCTCAACATTTGCTATTCTGATGGAATATGAAATGGAAGATGGGATCTCAAAGAAGTTTTGGGTTCAAGTTTCCCAATGGTTGAGATACTAAGCATTTCAGAACAACATTTACTGGTCATTTTTATATCACTACACTTTAAAACAAAGGTTGTTGATCAAAAGTCAGGCCCAGCGATATGACACAGCCAGTAAGGGTGCTTCCCACTGAAGCTGATAGCCCGAGTTCAATCCCTGTGATCCATGTGGTGGAAGGAGACGCCTGAGTCCTGCAGATTCTCCTGTGTACCTCATCACTGCACTATGGCATGCTCCCAGTCACACAAACACAAAACTTAAATATGATAAAAAATGAGTTTTTAAAAAGAATCATTGATCCGTGTAGCTTTAGAAAATAAAACGAGAAAATTAGTCTTGATTCTTTGAGTTTGTGGGAAGTCCATCCAGAAGTAAACACCATGATTTTATGGTGAGCTTTAGGAAAAATGGGAAGAAAATCAAGCGTATCAGGGCACCTCTGTTACCAGTGCTTGCTTCTTCAGTTTGCCTCATGATTTTAAATGTAAGTACTAGTAAGCCCCAGTGACTGCTCTAATTGTGTGAGCTGCAGTTGACTCAAACAGTGAACGGTGCTTTCTCCTCCTGGGTATCTAATTTGCTATAGAAAGGCTAAATGGGGTTTTAGGGAGAGAGGACTGAGACTGAGGAATTATCTGCTAGACAAAATAAAGCACAAATATAAAAAGGAAATCGAGTACATCTGAGCTGTTGAAAGTCAGCACAGAAAATGCTCTCATTTCCTTGTGAAGGGTTTTATTTCAGAGACATCTTTCAACATAAGAGCAGAAGATGCATTTTAATGGCAATAATTATTTCTGAATGACATCATGTTCTATTGAGATTAACAACTGTACATTGGGCAAATTAACTCAATTTGGGAAGGGAAACAATGTCAGACCACATAAGGATTCTACTTTGCGAGAGATAAACATGAATATCAGCAGCATTTGAATAGCTTGTAGAAAAAAAATCCTTCTTTTGTGTCTGCAAAGTACCCGCTATTACCATGAAAACTAATTTGCCAACACCAGCCTTATACATTCTACCTTCCATGTAATAATAATAACAATAATTCACCCTAAAGCTTCACTTACCCTAATACATTTGCTCCAGTTTGGGATCTTGAAGGCTCAGCAATTTGATTTCATAGAGCACAAACTACAGATTCATTTATCATGGGTAGATTCACAAAACCCAAGTTCTTAAAACAGTTGTATTTATATAGCAACTATCATAGGAGCATTAATCAGGACAACCAAAAGAGCATAAGGAAAGCAAGTATTCAAATACAAAGGTTTTAAACAAGAAAAACATGGTAGAGGTGTATACTATGGGACAGTAGTCTTGAAAAGAAAGGAAGTTTTGGGACCAAATTAGTGGTTTAATGAGTAAAGTGTTTGATGTACAAACATGAGGATATAAATTCAGATCCCCAAATCTATATAAAGCTGTACACAGTAGTGTGCACCTGTAAGCCTAGCACTTAAAAAGACAGCAGAAGTGACAGAGACAGTAGGATCCCCCTAATAACTTATGGGGCAAACTACTATGATGTACACAGCAATGAACAAAAGAACCTGTCGCAAACAAGGTCGGTAAAGACTAACACTCAGGGTTGTTCTTAAACCTCCACATACATGCTGTGGCTCATCCACACCATACACACACACACACACACACACACCAAGGGCCAGGGCAGGGGAGAATATTTTAATGGAAGCAGTTGATGTTTTTCAAGAGAAAAAGAATGAATAGATATGGATAATGCATACACAATAAGGTGGATTCAATTAATGCCATTGAATCTTATTTTTAAAATGCTAAAATACTAAGGCTTACTTTGCATATTTTCACCAGGATTTTCAAGAGTAGGAAGTTTCTGTCTATAATGCATTTAGAAGAATACATTTGTCACAGGGCCTTCGATATTCACATTGTATACGTAGCTTCATATTTCTCTGTGACAGAGAGCGAGCTGAATAAATAGAAAGATGGCTGCTGGGCATAGACTTTAAATAAAGGGACAGCATTGAGTTGGGTGTCTAGGGCACCAGTCCAACACAGATGGCACAGCGATCTCACAACGGGAAAGACTTGTCAGAAGGGCCAGACAGGGATTACAGAGGCCAGAACTCTCTGTATTCACATTCATAATATGGACATTGCCAGGGGCCTTGGCAAAGGTTACCTCTAGTTGTATCTGCCAAAACCTGCCATGTTTTCTTTCTTCTAGGACTAACCAATTCTTTTTGGATTAACCTAATCTTATTCTAGATATGCAAATATATTCAATTATATCATAGTAAAGCGTTTGGGTCCCAAGGCTCTGCTGCCTAGAAAAACCTCACAGATGAAATCAAAGCATGCTGATAACACTTCAAATATTCTCACGCTGTCCTTACTTTCAAAGTTTCAGAAATACTTCATGGTAGTCCCAGGTATTAACCTTTATAGCTCTTCTTCCTGTAATATTAAGTAAGATTTAGTTCAATTTTTTTCTGCATTATAACATTTGTAACTAGGTACACTGCTCTGTACCAAAGAGTCACTAATTATGGATTTCTAAGAATGATTGAGCCTTCTGAAACAGATGGGACAAAGAAAAGAAGTCTAGAGAAAGTGAACAGTTAAGAATGATGTACAGGACAATGCAAAAGGAGACAAAACAGCATGGATGTGGTCAGGTATTTATGTGCACATTAGACACTATTATCAAATGCCAGGTGTTATCTAAATGTCCCCAATGTGTTTCACTGATGGGAAAGAGCTGAAGATATTTCCTGTCAGGGTAGGGGGAAACACAACTTGTAGAACAGTGGCTCTCAACCTTCATAATGCTGCATCCCTTTAATACAGTTCCTCATGGTGTGGTGATCCCACCCATAAAATTATTTTGTTGCTCCTTCATATTATAATTTTTGCTTCTGGTATGAATTTTAATGTAACTATCTGATATGCAGGATATCTCATATGGACCCCTAAAGTGGTTGTGCCCCACACAGTGGGAATTAGTGCTCTACTGTTTTAACTGCGTTCAGGTGAGGGAAATTAGTTTAAGGTTGCTATTTCTTTTTTTTTTTGTTGTTTGTTTGTTTGTTTGTTTTTGTTTCTTTTTCGAGACAGGGTTTCTCTGTAGCTTTGGTGTCTGTCCTGGAACTAGTTGTAAAATTATTTTTCCCAAAACCCACTGTCCTAGGTCGGCATTCACTTAAATTTTTTGGTTGGGTTTTTATTGCATTTTCTTAGTCCATAGTTCCTGTTCAAATGGCTCTGTGGGTAGGAGCGATCCTGCCTCTTCCCAAGTTAGTGGCCAAAATTATCTCAGGGCCTGTACCTCAAGGACTGTAGGACAGGGAAAAGCCTGGCTCGAGTTTGAGGAAACTGAGTGAGGATGAGACAGCAAAATCTAGGTAGACACCCCTCCAGCCAGAGGGAGGATTGGCTGTCTCTCATTGGCTGGAGGTACCCCCACATCACACCATGTCACTTATCCTATATACTTATCCTGTATTACTTACAGTAATAAACTGAGTTTCTGCTTTGACTTGACTCCCTATCACATCTGATATCACATTGTCCTGCATTGTGGGGCTGTGGAACAGGATAGTGCACTCACATTTTCCTGGGAAATAAGAAGGCTAAGGAAGCCTAGCAACTGGCATCCCAGGACAAAGCAGTCGTCAAGGTGAGTGGGACCCCACCATGGGTAATGCAACTTCACATAAAATTGATCCAGAGCTTAAGGCATTGAGATATATGCTACTCTCCCAAGGCCTGGAATTGTCAGACCACATGTGATCCAGGCATGAGAGGATATAATTACCCTGGCACCCTGGGTACCCACTGGGAATCTTTTCTCATGGGACACATGGAACCAGGTGGAAACTCTGGCCAGAGAAAGAGAAAAACATTTTGATATACTCCCACCATTGCTGAAATAAAGAAACTGAAAAAAATCCCATACTAGTGAATTAACAGAACATGTCAATACTCTAGAACAAAAAGAAGCAAATTTACCCAAGAGAATTAGATGGCAGGAAAGCATCAAATTGAGAGCTAAAATCAACAAATTAGAAACAAAGAAAACAATACAAAGAATTAATGAGACAAAGAGTTGTTTCTTCAAGGAAATCAATAAAATAGACAAACCTTTATCCAAACTAGCCAAAAGGCAGAGAGAGAATATTCAAATTAACAAAATCAGAAATGATAAGGGGGACATAACAGAAGAAATCCAGAGAATCATTATGTCATATTTTAAAAACGTGTACTCCACAAAACTAGAAAACTTAAAGGAAATGGACAACTTTCTGGATAAATATCACTTACCAAGATTAAATCAAGACCAGATAAGCAGATTAAATAGACCTATAACTGCTAAAGAAATAGAAACAGTCATCAAAAGTTTCCCGACCAGAAAAAAGGCCAGGACTAGATGGTTTCAGCTCAGAATTCTATAAGACTTTCAAGAAGAGCTAATACCTATACTCCTCAAATTGTTCCACATAATAGAAACAGAAGGAACATTGCCAAACTCTTTCTATGAGGCTACAATTACCCTGATATCCACGCCACACATAGATGGTACTAAGAAAGAGAATTGCATTAATCTCATTCATGTACATTGATGCAAAAATATTCAATAAAATACTGGCAAGTCTTTTTTCCTTTTTTATTGATTTTATTGAGCTATATGCTTTTCTCTGCTCCCCTCTCTGCCTCTCCTTTCCCCTTCAACCTTCCAAAAAATATTATTTAAAGTATGCTCATATTATATCTATCAATAAGTGCTTTGATTCTTAATTATTTGGAAGTAAACCTAATAGAAAAACTCTGCAATTTTATAATCTCTTTCCATCTTACAAGAGGACCTAAACAATATAAGAGGTAGGGTTAAAGACACAGTTCAGTGATGAAGTTCTAGTATGCATGACATCTTAGTAATGGTCTGTGTAGTACCAGCATGCATGAAGTCTTAGCTTCCATCCACAGAACTGGAACTAAAAAGAGGGAAAGAAGAGAGGGAAGGAGACAGGAAGGAAAGGACAGAAGGAGGAAAGCGAGGGGAAAAAGTCAAGCCTGACAGCTCAGCCTCCCTCTCCTTTCCCACTAGTAAAGGCTTCATTGTGAAAGAAGTTGGAAATTGGCAACTATATTCATTCTTGTCTTAAATTATATTTGTTGTCCTAGATTCCTTTCATGAGAATGTTCAGCATTTTCAGGTTTAAGTAGCATCAATCCAACCCAGGCAAGTTTTGACTTCAAGCCTCTAAGCAAGAGCTTGAGTCACCTCCAGGCAATAATAATAATAATAATAATAACAGTAAAGTTCTGGAAATGGCAGCAACATATTTATTGAAAATGAACTAGACATTACATGAACCTGATGGAGATGTAAACTGATAAAGCAGAACCGGTGTAACATTTTTTAAACCATAAATGAGAAAGTAAAGTCATTTTCACAAGAAACCACTATATCCACATTGTCTTAATTGCTAACTTTTAACATCCAAAACATAGTTTACTTTTAACTGAGAAACATAAAGAAAATATTTCATTCTCCACCACCACCTTTACATCACACCCGTAAGGCAATTTCTATCATCAGAAAGTAAGACTGTGCTGCCCTTCATCCTTGTAGGAGAATAGTCGATGATACACATGAAGGTATTTTCAGAAGATTCAAGCAACTGATCAGCTAATGGCTTTCAATAGAATGGAGACTATAGAATGACCACTCCATAGAATCTAGAAGCTATATCAACTCTCCTAAGTAATAAGACTTGGTTGTTTGGGGAGGAAACCTCCTGGATCCAATAACATCCTGATCCCAAGACTTGTGACATTTAAGAGGGGAACAGTCTAGAAGGGTGTTTACTTGGTATCTACTGACCAATGTCTTCTGAAATCTTTTACATCTTGACTTTTGAGCTCTAGAATAAAATTTCATCTTGCATACAATAAACTCTCTCTGGGGAAAATTATGCCCAAATAACCTATCTGCAAAAGGACAAGGACTGCAAAAAGCAGTGACAATAAACACTGTTTGGAAAGGCAAAAATGCTGCCTTCGTGTTCTGAGGCACTATTGTAAAGTCATCTCTGCTGTAGGAACCGAACTTCTCCTGGGAAAATCAATGTACCCAGTATGCATGAACATTCTCTAGTAAGCTATCTGTATGTGGCAGAAGCCAGGAGTCCAAATGCAGAATTGTGCAGGTTTTACTGGGCTGGAGACATTTCTCTTCCCTTCCAGTGTGCTTTACATAGTTCGTTCCTAAACATTTCACAGTTCTAAATTTTCACATGAGAGGGGAAAATGATTAATACATTGTTCTGTTATTGAGTAAAACATAAAAAAAGCAATTCAGCATGGTATATCATCTTTGGAAAATCAATCATAATTTTATTTCCCTATTCTAAACTGAAGGTCACAAGAACTCCATGGAAAGCTCCCATCATTTTGTGAGAAAATAACCAATCCTGTCACTTGGTAAATACAGCCCCAAGCAACTATTTACCCCTGTTGAAGTCAACTAAATAAAATGGCAATGAGCTACTATAAACAATTTAGGAGCTTAATTGTGTTTTTGAGGCCTTATATTTTCAGTTTGAATATCAATGCTGGTCTAATCTGCTAGAAAATTAGCAACATTCCTCTTCACCTTGAGGTGGGTGGACTCAGCCACGAGGTCCTGCTTTGTCCCTGTGTGTGTCAAGCAAAGCCTAACCAGACTCAAGATAAGTGAAGATTCGACATGCTGGTTGTCACACAGGGGGCAGGCCAGAAGGGCCCTACCGTCGTAAGAGACTCACAGGGGCAAGACTAGCAGCTAGTCATGTCCTTTCCATAGGCAGACACATAAAGCTACAGAAATGTGTCCGCCTACAACACTAGGTGAAACATGCTCGTCTTTGGGGGGAAGATACATTCATTTTTTTTCAAGTATATTTCAATATACAAAGATGTTCTTGATTTGTTTCACTAGAAAAACAAAAAGATTCCACCTGTGTCCAAAGGGAAATCTCACTAGAACTTCCTTTTGGTGTGGAATTAATTTGACTGAAAAAAAAATTGCTCTGAATACATATCTACCGTTTGATTGGAAAGCACGAATCTTTGTATCCAGTTATATATATATATATTTATGTACAGAGTTGACAACAACCAGAAGAAGATACAGTCTGGATGTCTGTGATGGCTTAGGAGTGGAGTGCTCTGAGGAGAGCTACATCACCTACTGATGATCTCAGCACCAGTAGCAGGTGTCCCACCAGACTTCTGGTCGACCTTAGACCAGCAGTGCACAGGTGCCTCCTTCCAGGTATTGTAAGGAAGCTCTATGCCGAGGCCACTCTGGAACTATGGCTTATTTCCTGTCTTGGCTTTGTCATTACTGGGGTAAGTTAGGTCTCTCAGCAGCAATTCACAGTTGGCCATCGCATCGGCTGGCAGCAGCTTCCGGATTTGTTCCACTGTCTTTTGATAAGCCATCTTATCTTGTTCCAAGGTCCGGATTAAAGCCTTCATTTTGGTCTCTCTGGTCAAAAGAGTTTCTAGGTTGGATTCCAAGGCCTGGATTTTAGCGTGGGCTACCTGTTTGTAAAGAAAAAAAAAACTCCATATTAAAAACTTGAGGGGTCTGGCTCTTTATTATAGTAACAGCCATGCCTTACATTTGTTATGAGAAAATTACATCACATTAATTAACAGAATATCATTTGAACACACTGAGAAAAGTGCATTTTAAGTATATTTTAGTATAGAAAAATATTCTCTGAAATGGAGTTTTTTTCTTTAGAATGCTCAAAAATCTATTGGAAACGGAAGATATAACTCAGTGATAGAGTACTTTCTGGGTACATTCAAAAGATTATAGATTCAAACTTTAGCAACATACTAAATGTGTGTGTAGATATGTATGTATACATATATATGTTTAACAGACTTACATGTCCAGGCATATATACATACACACATTATGCTCACATGATTTCTTTCGTCTCACTAATGACATCAGCCGTGCAATATCGTATCGTCACCCCATGATGCTGGGTCATCACTCACACCCACTGGTGTCCCCTGTCCCTCTTGACTGAAGGCAGAACAAGGATATTCCTGATCAGTTGTTGCTATGTGACTCTGTTTATCTCATAGTTTTAGGAGATACCAGTCTAAGCAACATGGAGCTCACGCTGGCAAGCACTTCCCCTACCCCTGCTACATCAGGCACCATAGTTTGAGCACACTGGTGAAGAGAAGTTCAGGAGGTAATCTAAGTGGTTAGTGGTTCTGGGCAGTCCTTCTCTTTGGTAACAACCCTTTGTTCCCAGAAGAACAAAGTTGGTTGTTATGGAAACTCCCATAATCCCTTCTAAGAGCAGCACCTTCCACAACCTGAAGACCTGTCAGGAAGTCTGGCTTCCACAGACAGACTTGGAACTCTGTTCCTTTCAACTGACTGAGAACCTTGATAATGACTACTGGAACTGTCCAGAGAAAGGCAAGTCTGTGTTCTGGGTTCACTTTTAATTTACCAAGAAGCAGTTCCACTTCTCTTCCTTTCTGTTTTACTCTAGACAAATAGCAGACAAAAATCCCGAGCTGGATTTTCACAACTGTTTCACTTACTTCACCCTAAAGTGTCATTGGTTTATATTGCTCTTTCAAATGCGAGACTCAAGTACTTTGAAGAGGCTTCCTTCTGAAGAGGGACACATAAAACTGTGTCCTTAGACAGCAAAGAAAACCTGCTGTACTCCATCCTCTACCTGCTCCTCTCACCAGCATGAGGCCTGACATAACACTACGTTCACTTTCCTCTGCCACATTCTTCTGAATGAAGCAACCTCCTCCCCTGGGCAACACAAAGGCCTACTCACTCACTGCTCATCCTTCAGAGCTCAGCCCAAGTGCTCATAACTACATACTTGATTCCTCAAGTTTTCTTCTTCCTCCCCTGAACTTACCTGACTTGCATAACATCCAATAAGGTGAACCCAAATTCTGCTTTGATTTGCCATTCTACTAGTGTGTGTGTGTGTGTGTGTGTGTGTGTGTATGTGTTTGTACCCTGAGTGATACTTAAGCTCCTGATTACATTTGTAGACCTCCATACACACGAAGCTTAGGAGATACCTAGGCCATTGGTCATCAGGGGTTCAACCCCCACATATATCCCAATCATTCTGAGCAGCTCCATGCAAACAGGGCTGCATGCTCACGGTTGATTCAATCTTTATTTCTGTACCTGGAGTTTTTCTAGAAGGTCCATGTTCTGTCTTTTCAATTGGTTGTTGGCTCTCTCCAGCTTCTCCAGGGATTCTGTATCCTCACAAGCATAAGAAGATTCCAGAAACTCATCCTGTAGCACATGATATTCTACCTCATAGGCATGTAACTGTTTAGAAATATCCATCTCAAAAACCTGTTGAAGCACCATGGGTTAGTTAGTCTAGTCTTCAGTATCGACACCAAGATACAAGTCATGTATAATGGTAGACTTCATATCATATTTATTTCCCAGCACTATTCGGAACATTAAAATACACCAAAAGGGAGAAATAGGCCTGGCTATCCATACAAGAACAGTTGAGATACAGATCTAACTTTTAGCACACAGAATATTTCTATGCGGTTGAAACATCCAAAAAGTACATCCAAGTCACAAAAATAAACTAATGTCCAAGGGTAGTTGGCCACCAAGATGACTATAATTTAATAACTGTCTCCTGAAATTTAGAGTACCAGGTCAACAATTGTTGTTGAGCAATGATTATTTGTGTCAGAGACAATCACTGCTGAGTAGTAAGCAAAGCTACCTAGGGCTATTTGAATGTATGTGTTAATGGAGCAGAAAGGTCTTAATAAATGGCTTTATTTATTGCTAGTCCTTGTGAGCTTCTCTCAAGATCAGCAATCTTGGTCAATTGACTCTAATCAGGGAAGCAATCCATAAGTCAGGCAAGTCACATTAATTTCATTATTTTGGCATTTTTTTCTTTCAAATATATGATTTCATACATGATTTCAAATTTCCAAAATAATGATATTTAACTGCTTGATAATCATACAAGTTATTTCAACCAGAAGAGCATGGCAGTCCATACCCACAACCCCAGCACTTGGGAGACAGAAGTAGGAGAAAATCAAGTTCAAAGCCAACCTAAGCTCCACAGTATGACCATGATTCAAAACAAATCAGAAAATATATTTCCAAAGAATTGACAAATAATAAAATGTAAACAAAAGGCATATTAATTAACTTAAAGATTTTAATAACTAGAAACTACCGATTACTATTCATATAATCTGCATATGAGTTATGTTTTATGGTGTTAGGGATCATATCCTGGGCTTTGCGCATCTTGGACAAACTAATGCTCAATCACTGAGGTAAATGACCAGGGTAAGCTTAAACTTGGGATTCTCCGCCGTCCGCCTTCCAAGAAGCTAGGGTCACAGGCCTGACCCTTCTTACAAATTCTGAAAGAATTGGCGATACCGCAAAGTTAGTGAGCTTTCATTTACTTTCCGGTCATCTTGACTCTTCAAGTTCTGACCAAGATCTCAGCATTTGTTTAAATTGAAAAGATTTCTGGAAAATCCACTAAGTATCACAATAGCAAATTTTCTGTGCATGGGCAGATAAATAATGTTACAATGTTGAAATTGTATAATCAATTCATTTCTAAACAAAATGTGCCCAATAAAACAAAAGGAGACCTTAAAGAAAATAGATATTAGGCAAACTACATTTTTATAGGAAAGAATTTAGTACATATTAAATCATTTACATCATACCTGGGTAATAATTTTTTCCATTTCAGCGGTATTCATATCGGGTAATGTGTTTTTGAGAAATTCAACAATATTTTCAAAGTTTTCACACTCCATTATAAGTGCCTCCTGGCTGCTCAGTAAACTGAGGGCAACTTTAAATATAACTTCAGTTCCCTGAAGAAAAATAATATCTAGAAAAAGAAAGAAAATTTTCACAATCAAAGTTGTACATCTATTGTTGCAAAGAGCACATGTTTTTGTTTTAGTATGGCACCAGAATCAGAAAAAATGTAAAAGAAAACTAGTCAAAAATCAGTTTTTGTTTTTAAAAACAAGTTAATATGACTGAAACAAATAGAATGTTGTCTATTCATCTTATTAAAGATCTTGGATATGGCTAAGGGAGCAAAAGAAACATTATGTATCTGTCTGTCTATATATTGTTTACAGTTTCTATGGTAGTTTAATGGATTCTAGATAAATTTCAAATAAATTTATTCAACTAATAGGCTTTTCATCACAACAGAATGTAACAACCAATCAATGTACTCAACTAGTACTGTTCAACTATTCATAATCCAAATGCAAATGAGCCAGCTAATATGTAGTTAAGTCAATATTCAAGGAGGAAATTAAAGAAAAAACTTGAGCATACACAAGACCTGTGCAGGCCAGCCAGCTGTAATCTTCAGTCTCAATCTCTAACAGGGAAGAGACTGCTAGGGAAGGGACATAAGATCATGAACTCTGACATTAAGAGTCCAAAGCAAGTGACAGAACATCCTTTCCAGTGGACACAAACACATCTAAAAGGGTTTTAAAGAGACCTATTATAAGAATCCAAAGCGCCAGAGAAAATGTCACTGGAAAAAAAGTGGTGTGTATCCTGCAAGCGAGAAACACCCAGGCTCATGAAGTATGATGGGATGCTGCAGTTTTGTCAGAAGATGGCATTAGAGCTCGCATTACAAAGGTTTGCAAAGTCACAATGTAGCGTATGTATACATAAAACACATACATGCTCAAAACTCAAGCTTCTCCTAACATTTTTCTATTTGTTATAATCTGATTTTTTCCTGAGTTTTATACTAATTCTTTAAAAAAATATATGTTAATGACCTAAAGTTAAATACCATTTAACATTTGGCCAAACACCACAAAGCTCCAATTTATCACAGTGGTACATAAATACTGACTTTTTTGCTCCCAACTCTAGACAAATGTGTAGAACCCGGAAAATGTGGGAACCCCACTCTCGGTTTCTGATGTCCCAGCCAACATCACTGAATAATTTTCTAGTGAACAGTAATTGCTGATGTCCTCCTTTCCTTTCCTGTTTATAGAAGCCATGCTGGCCTGTTGAATTTCAACTTGACACAAGCTCGAGCTACTGGGGAAGAGGGAACCACAACTGAGAAAATGCCTCCATAAGATTGCCTGTATGCAAACCTGTAGTGTATTTTCCCCTGGTTGATGCTTTATGTGAGAGGCCCCAGGTCACAGCGGATGGTGCCACCCCTGGGCTGGTGGTCCTGGGTGTTAGAAGAAAGCAGGCTAAGCAAGCCATGAGGAGCAAACCAGTAATCAGCACTTCTTCATGGCCTCTGAATCTACTCATGCCTCAGGTTTCCTGCCTCGATTTCCCTCAGTGAGTATAAGCTGAAATAGACCTTTTCCTTGCCATGTTGCCTTTGCTCATGGTGTTTTATCACAGCAACAGAAGCCATAACTAAGACCTATGAGGATTTGTTATGTTGCTAACACAGGCTCCAACTCACAATCCTCCTGCCTCAGCGTCTCCAAGTGCTGAGACTACAGGTGTGCACAGTTACACTCAGCCTCATGCTTTGGTTACTAAATGGTACTTTGATGAGCCCATTTAAGACCTGTGAATAGATGTAAAGGCCCCCAGAGAGCACACAAACCTTGCTAGACTCTCCTTTCTTCCAATGCCAACACTGTGGTTGGAGCAAGGCAGCTACTCAACAATGTGCCTGTCTATATTCAGAGATTTTTCCTCTTAGCCATAGTCTCAGGGATTGTCTCGGCTCCTTCAGTGCCAGTAAATGTAGCCATGAAAGCCATGAGACAGGAACAAACGTTACATGTTAACAACAGAAAGAATAGAACATGCCACTAGAAATAGCACCCATAACGTAACACAGCAGTTGTGTTCCCTTCTCTGTATCTTGAATCCAATTTAAAGGAGGTGATGAAAAATGAAAGACCCAGAAGAATAAAAATCCAGAAAATGGTACAGTTTGTCCCTCATCCAGACTTGAAAACTGTGTTTTCTAGGTTTTCCACACAAATATGCACAAGCTCACAGGAACCCAACTCTTTTTCACTGCATCTGAATAATACTTTGGACTCTCCTGGCCCTATGGGGACTTCATTGACAATGATCTCTGGGAGACAGAAAATACTGTCCCTACTGAAAAAAAGACATTTCTTACCAAAAACTCTGGCTACAAATCCTAAGGGAAACTGAGAGGCAAAGAGTGTGAGGAACCAGGGTGCAGCATAAAGACTGGGGCTGATCTCGTTCTCCTCGAGATGATTGTAGAGTTCTCGGTGGTAGTCATGGAGGAGTCTGGACAGCTGGTACATCTGGATCTGCAGTGCATATAGAGAAGAAAAATGAAACCTGCAGGAATCTGCACGTGTGTCCAACACACCAACTTTCAGTAACTCACACACATTTAGTAAAGTAGCACATCTTTATTTTTATTAACTTTAAAGACGATGTTCACATCCAAGTTCACTACATTTACAGCATAATTCATGAGTGTAAATTCAACGAAGTCTCATAAGCAAGGGTGGTGTAGGAGGTCCTTTTGTATTTGTGTTATTTTTATTGGTTGAATAAAGAAACTGTCTTGGTCTTTTGATAGGGTAGCCCTTAGGTGGGCGGAGGGAAACAAAATTTTGGGAAGAAGGGCAGAGTGGCAGACGTCATAAATCTCTGGCCTGAGATGGACGTAGGTTAGAATCTTGTTGGAAAGCCACAGTCATGTGGTGATACACAGATTTAATAAAAATGGGTTAATCAAGATGTGATAGTTAGCCAATAAGAGGCTAGAGCTAATGCCCAGGCAATGTTTAAATGAATACAATTTCTGTGTGATTATTTCAGGTGTAAACTAGTGCGGGCCAGCCGGGACAAACAAGGGGCCCTGCTCTTCACAACACAAGGGTTTCTGCTATGTGTTTGGTATGGTGTATCTACCTGAAAAGAACAACATTCTTCTGACAAAAAGGAATTATATTGGCTCTCCTAACAAATTTTCAATATCTCCTCTTGAATGTGAACTTTTTATCTTATAAAAAGACATAAACTAATGAAAATGCTTGCTAACACCAATCATGTTGTAAATTCAAGAACAGTTCCCGGAGCATAAAGTAAAAATCAAGACAGCTTTTGGAAAAAAACTAAATCACAAAGTGCTGTACATAAACACTGCAAACTCCGCCTGAACCTTATCTACCACGGAAATTTTGGAAACTAAGTTTCCACAAACTGTAAAAGGAAGGAATCGGGGCCACAGGAAGTCATGGTTATAAAATAAACAGCTTGGCAGGAGGCAAACCTAAAAAGAGGTTTTATAATGAGATTACTATCTCAGTAAGTCATGGCAAAAAGGAAATCATACATTTCCCTCAGGCCGACTCCAGCTTAGAATCCAGACAGGGTGGGTGTTCATCAGCAGAAGAATAAGCATTTTGGTAAGCTCAGAAACAAACCTAAATACCAGGAAAGCATGTTGATAAAGACATTCTGTTTTAATTCAGTTGTGCCCATAATGAAGAAACAAAGGTTTGCCATTCTGTTACTTTCTAGGATCTTATAATCTTCGCCCTATGTTCTAAACTTGAGGCTAGGGATATTTCCTCCACTGAAATAGAGTTGGGCAGATATGAAAATTCAAGGTTCCTATGATAATAAAGTCCTGTTTGCTAAAACAACAACAACAACAAAACAAAAAACAAAAAAAAATCATCCTTCCATTTCAAAATACATTTAAGATGGCCAAGCTCCAGATGGAAGAGACAAAACAGGAGGAAGTGATATGAGAAGGGCAGGAAGTAGAAGAGAGTCAAAGGCCACACGAGACTTCAGAAACAGACAGAAGGCTTGTACATACAGCACAGACATCAGCAGAGACAGAATGTGATGAGACAGATATTGATGCTAAAAAGACCAGCCCTTGGTCCTAGTTCAGGACACTGAAGCAGAGCCTAAGTGTCCACACTCGACGATGGAGCAAGAGATCAGACAGCCTCTCAAGGGAGCCAGGCTCACTGGATGCCTGTGGCATCTTTGTAACCTTAGGAATCAAACCTTACTGGCATCCTGTTCTAGACAATGACAAGGTGTCACGTTTCACTTTCTGAAGCACAGAGTTCAGCGCTCCTATCATGATAACAACCCTAGTGTCACAGGTGGGAGGAAAGCTGACAGGCAAGATGTTACAACATCTGCATTTCCAAAATTAGAAAGAATATTCTTAGTAATTATAAAGATCGTTTTTATGATTTTCCTTGAGAATTTCTGACGTAGGACCCTGTTGACATCATTGCAACCACCCCCTCACTCCCACTTCTCCCTCCAACACGGATTCATGACTTCTCCTATAATTATTATTGTAACATACATATATACAACATATATACACATATACAACCCACCGAGCTCATTGAATGTTGCTCACATGTACATGTGTTTAGGGATTACCACTTGGGACTCTTTTATGATGTTTCCTGAATCATAGTGATTATTAATATATGAATCCAACTTACCTATGCTTATGCTGGGATAAATTTTTATTAGGAATTCTCTAATGGAAAAAACTACATTGCATTTTAAATTTATAACTAAATCTTTCTGCCTGTGGACCAAAAACATTGCTCGTATGCAGTTTCTATTATCTGAAACTCTAATAACAAAGAAATTGTTTTTTGAAAACCAGAGTTAATTTAATTTTTAACAATGATATCAATATTTCCTTTCTGATGTAAAGTATAAGTAAACTGTTTGGAATAAAACACCGTTCAACCTAGTAAGTCGATCTATGCACAGCTTCCAAGGGGAATTTGGATTATTCTAGTTATTCACCTTGGTGAGCACTTTCTGTATGCTTTCCTAGGTACATGGGTGTTAGCAAAATCTCAAATCCTCCCCTACAACAACGATGAACACATATCTAAATATTTGTCCAAGTTCTCTGAACTGTGATTCAGAAATGGCTGGTACTGAGATTTCTGATGAAAGCCTCCTGCACACCTGACTCATCAAGCCAAACTGCCTCACCTGAAGTGACATCATATCCGGTCGGTACTGCTTGCGGAAGCCCAGGTCGTACATAAGGAACTTCAGCATTTCAAAGGCTTGCTCCTCGCTCATGTGCAGAAGCAGGACTCCGGCCACAAAGCTGATCCCCTGACAGTAGCCCACCTCTTTGTCCAGCAAGGAGTAGGCTTTCAGCAGGTTAAAGAGGGACAGCTGCCCCGCCCCAAGCTGTACTGAAAAGTACGGGTGAGTGGGAAATGTCCTCCCTGTGAGGGAAAAAGAACCACGCTTAGAAATCAGAGGGGAAACCCAACATGGTGACCTCTGGGATTAACCAGCATTCTGCTAACCCCAGATTGCTGGGAATGTACATCTAGGAGGCTCTCCCCTCCCTTGCACTCCCTCCTCTCACTTCTCTTTCCCTTCCCTCTCCCCTTCCCACTAACCACCATGTAAGTCCTATGTTTCACACACATGATACAGAGGCAACATTTTATGATAAGCAGCTTTGCTTTCTACAAAGCCAATACCGTTCAACAGAAATCTGTCCTCAATGGTATATATCTAAAAGGAGAACTCAGATTTATTTTGAGTTTGAATCAAGACAAAGTCTAAATTCATGTAAAGGCCATTCTAGCCTAAAATCAAATTCTATAAGGTGTCATTGCTTAAGGCAAAATCTTGGTCATCTACAACCACATTTACTTTTTTATTTCATGTGTTTGTAACATGACACTGGAGGGAATTTGTTTTATTTTGCTTTACTTAGACTCTATCATTTATGAATTCTGATATTTTAGATAATTCTGTTTCCAAAAACCATGTAAACTCTGTTTAAAAAACATATACAACATATGAATAAAATGTATGCATATATATTTACACACATATATACACATGCATGTCGAAGGAGGATAAAGACAGGAAAATTCTATATGATTTCAAGTAAATTTCTCCCTAAAATTTACCTCTGGATAGAAAATTACCATGGAGACACCCACAAGCAAACAAACCCAACCCTGCATTTTTCAAAAGCTGGTGCTTGGTACTGCCACAGACCCACCCACCCTCCGCGCCAAAGTTGTTTGTTTGCACTAGTTTGGGACTTTCCTTGAGCTGCCAGCACATGAGATGCCCTGTGAGCTTCCTGGTCAAATGATAACTCAGGTCAATTAGAATTTGCAAGACTGTAAGATTTTCAAGTGTTTTTAAGCACATAGGCTTAAAAGTGCTTTCTGTTTTCCTTTTCTGTTTTTTTCCAGGAACTGATAAGATTATTTCTGCAGAGTAAGGAGGAGACACGAGAGGAAGCACACAAGAGAGAGGGAGGAACACAGATGGCCTCTGGCAGAGGCAAATAAGCAGTTTTTAAAATTATCAATCTAATTTCTCCTTGAATCTTTTGCTAGGAAAAAATTATAAATATACCGTGTATGCTAGAACTTGATCCTCCCTCCACCCTTATCCGCCATTCCTTCCCTGGAATCTCACTCACCGCTTCCCTGTTGATTGGGGACATCTAGACTGGGCGGGGCTACAACTCTCCTGTCCTACATCTCAGCGCCCATTTACCAGCACAGTTCTATAACCTGACAGGGACCACAGGGAAGGCCAAGCCTAGTTCTTAGTAACAAAGGAACAGACTCAGGAGCAAAGCAGTCTGTTGAAAACCACAGCCAGGACAACGACTCCAGTGTCCAGTTTCTCTATAACATTTCCACTTTGAAACAATTGGAATCAAAGTTTATTAATTGAGTTGAGTCCTCCCCGCCATGAAAAAAAGAAGTTGTCAGTGAAAGGAACAGAGGTAAACACTAGTTTTTAGCCAGTGGGTTTTTTTTATATGCCTAATATAAACTGACCCCCAAATAGAAGGTATCCCTTCTTTACTGCCAGGGACTCAAATATCATATCTAAGCACTTCATTTCTATCAGTTTCTAAAAGTATAGATTAAATAGTTAAACATCAATATGAAATATTTAGATACTTCAAAATAGTAAAATATATATGAAAATGTGCTTTAAAGAAAAAAATGTTTTTAAAATCATACTATCTGGGGCTGGGGATGTATCCAGTTAGCAGAGTGCTGGCCTACCCTGCACAAAGCCAGGGGTAGTGACAAGGATCCAGAATCCCAGTGTCAGAAAGTTGGAAAGGATCAATTCTATCCACACAGAATTAACACAACTAACCTGTTTCCCATCTGATAGGAATACTATTTCTACAGCTTAAGTGCTTACTAGATTCCTTCTCTTCTTTGGGGTCCTCCTTGTAGAGAGCATGATCAGCCCAGCTGTCCACACACACGGCAGCTTGCTTTCTGATTTGCTATTATCCAGCCATCGCTGAGTCCCTACTTAGATGACTATGGTATTACTTCTTACAGAGATTGCTAAAAGTTGGTATTCAGGAACGTATGAAAGTCTTCAAACCCCTATTAAATATTTCTTTACCCTTTTAACCTATTTCAAAATCAACACTGATCATGACAGAGTTGCCTGGGTGAGGGAATAGCTCAGTGGAGGATCCCTGACTAGCATACACAAGGCCTTGGGCTTTATGTCCAGTACTATGAATACACGCAAATGCACATGCACACACATATGCACACACACAAACACACATCAGTTGTTCAAAATTTAGTAACTGAGAGCACTCTATAATATGACCTTCATAATGAGTCCCATTTCAGAGGGTTAGTTTGGGGGGTGAATATTCCACTCACAGTTCTTTAATCAGAATATAAGACCAACTTCCTCAGACAAAGTGGTCAGCAGTTCAGTAGATGCCAGACAGTCTTTATCAATATTAACCAACCAACCACCACTAAGACGCCTTTATCTTTTGTCGGCGATGACCCACGTCAGAGACATACCCAGATCCACAAGGATGGCATGCTGCTGTGCAGTGAGCTGCTTCAGAAGTTCCTTATAGGAGGTGTCTGGAGGCTGGTGTTTGTTGGGCAATCTGTGTCTCAAGCGGTACTGTAATGCTAGAAACTGCCAAATTTCCCCTCGCCGACTTTTGGGGACTCCTGCAATCCAGAGATGCAAAAGCGAGATCATGAGTTTGGGGATAGAGCCCTTAAGTCACAGCAGAAGAGCTGCTCTCCTTCCTGTATGTCACCCTCAGCTCATGCTCTCCCGTGTGCTAACAGGAGCACATTCTGACAAGTTTTCTCCCATTGGCCCGTCGCCATTATTATATGTGAATAAATATTCCTGATCAAACAATAGTGCTGAGTCACGTTGCTGAGTCTGCGTGATTCCATGGCAACAATTAGAGATTTCTCTTAAAGCATGCATCTCGTCTTCAGGAAACAAGAACACCAAGCATCAAAAAAGTTACAGGAATGATGAAGGTGTAATAATGAAGTCAGTAACCTCTATGGGACATCATTACTGATTTCTCATCAATCCTATTAGCAGGGTATAGGTGGAAAAAGAAAACCCAAGCATTCACACAGCACTATACTGTCTTTTCTTTATAAACAAGTTACAAGACAATATCATGCTTCTACTTCACACAACAAAAGCATCCCCACAGCTGTCCATACATGACAGGTTATGGAAATGGCGAATACCTTCTTTAAGGGATGTGTGAATGTCTTCCATGTCGCATTTGATCTTAGTTCGACAATTCAACAACTTCTTGTCCCATGTTATTAAGACCTCCTTCTGACAAGTACCAACTTCTTCATAGTCCAGCTTCACTTTTCTAGACTGGAGTTCATCTCTTCTTGCTTGAAAAGAAGAAAGAGAAAGAAAGAAAAACAATAAATCAAAAGCAGTCTGTTGTTAAAACACAGCATTGTAAATGTTGGATGCCTTATCCATCTATACCCGATAACCTTCCTCTGGGGAAGGGGAACTTAAAAGTTTGAGAAAATGGGGCTAGAGAGATGATGGCTCAGCAGTTAAAAGGAGCCAAGTTCAATTCCTAGCACCCACATGCCAGCTAACAAGCATCTGTAAGTCCAGTTGCAGAAGGTCAATCTCCTATTATAGCCTATATGGACACTGCATGCAAGTGATGTTTGGACATACAAACAGGCAAAAAAACCCATAAACATAAAAATAAGAAAAATATTTTAAAATTTTGAGGAAAATATAGGAAATTTTCAAATGCTGAGTCATCCCCATGAGAAAATACATGCAATAACTAAGGACGTTTTATTGTCTTAATACTTAGCAATTTGGCTAAATATAAAATACAAACTGTAACTGAAGAGCTGGCTCTGTGTGTTCAAGATATTTGCCACCAAGCCCGAATTTGACCCCTGGGAACCACATACAGGGTAGAGAGAATCAGCTTTCAAAAGTTGTCCGCTGACTTCCATAGTCATACTGTGACAGGTACATGTGCACACACACACACAGGTGTGCATGCACACAAATACATGCATGTTATCTATGCTATAAATTTTAACTCTGGGCTAATATAAAACCCTTAGAGGAACAGCTTATACCATCTTAAACATCATTAAAGCAGGCTAGAGAGGTGGTCAAGAGCCCTGGCTGCTCTTCCAGGGAACTCATCAAGGACATTGGCATGCATATAGTATACAGAAACATGTGCAGGCAAAACACTCATTGACATAAAAAATAAACTTTAAAGCCCCATTAAAGCATTAATATTTGATACAAGATGTATATATAGTGAGGCAAAACTTGGTGCATTAACCTTAATCTGAAAACTATGTTACTATTAGAGTTCCCTACATGCTATTTATGTTCCCCTTAACACCAGGCTATGTGCTCCTATATTCATCTTTAATAAGTTTTTGCTTATTTGAGGTGCTGGGGATTGAGTACAAGGCCTTGTGCAGGCTAAGAACATGTTCTACCACTGAGCTATGCATGCAGGCCTCTATTCCTAATAACTTTAAAAAGGAAAATTCATTATATTAAAGTCAGCACTCATTCCACATTCTAATCATACAGGATTTTCTCTGATTTGGTGATCTAAAACACAAGCCTAGACTCATTAAATGAAATGCCCACAAAACACCCACTCTCTCGACCTGTCTTTATGACAGATAACTGACTGCAAGAGAAAAAAGACACAGACACGGGAGTGCACATTCCATCCTTCCTTGTGGTCCCGACCAGCTTACCTTCTGCAACACAAATCTTTGTCAAGCATCCAAAGTCCTCGACAGCACAAAAACAGTAGCAGGAGGAATGTCACTCTTTACTTAATGCAGTTGAAACCATCCCCCAAAAAGTAAGATCTTAAAATGGACTATTCTTCAAGCAGGGTGGTAAAGATTCCTATTTAAAAGTCTGGACATACCCAAAAGACAATCAATTACAAAGCGATTCCACCTGGAATCCACTAGGTGGCCTTCTAGTACTGTTCAATCTTGCTTCTCAGTATTTGCTGGGCGCATGTCTGAGATAATTCTTTCAAAGAAGGAGGTTTGCCAATGCTAATAATAAATACAACTCTATATACACATCACTACCAACAGTGTGCCTCACAGGGAACTAATCGTATTTCCTTAGCTATCTTTCCTTACTCTTCCCAGTCAGTGTGCATCCCAAATACTCTTAAGAGCCTGCTATAAGCTAGCCACAGGCCCTGAGGACAAAAGGATAAGAACATTGATTTCTATCTCCCATCAACTGTTTAACTATAAGGAAATGTTGAGAAATGATACCTCAATCAGACAAGAATTTTATCCTTTTTGCTAAGCTACAAACAAAGTAAACACGGGGTTGACAAAGCCTTTTCAGAACGGATCTTATTGTCATCCCTGTCCTTAACCTGTAAAATTATATAGTGTAGCTAACCTCGGTGTGGACATGTCATCATTCAATATTAAAGCAGGCCATTATTTCATACTAACACTCACAGTTGGGAAATATTGCTGAATATACACAACCACACAAAAAAAAGCCTGGGAGGTACAATAGGCAGCCCTGTGTCCTAGAATCTGTCCCACTTCTGTGTCATCATGTGAATTCCTAGTGTCCCCGCACCAGCCACTTAAGGTTCTGTAGAAAGAAGACTGAGCTAAACAACCTACAAGTTCATTGCCCGTTCAAACAGCCTAAGATTCTAAAATTATCCTTTGATATTTAATATAAGATTTTATTTTAGTATACTCTCAACTGAAATACAATCCATCTTTTAACTGTTTAAAAGAATATTAATCATCTTTTTGCCAACTTCTTTTTATGTTCACTGTATTCCAGATAAAACCAATGGCTGAAAAATATGAATTTAGTCCTACCAAACTCTTTGAAAGCCAGAGGGTAGATACTGTGTATCAGACCACTGCTGAAAGCCACAGAAATAACAGCTAATGGAGTTTTTAATTTTACACAAAAGACTTATTTCTTAAGGACAATGGAGTTTTTAATTTTATAGAAAAGACTTATTTCTTAAGGACAATGGAGTTTTTAATTTTATAGAAAAGACTTATTTCTTATGGACATTTAGTAACTTATGTACTTTTCATTCTGGTAGGAAAATAATCATAAAAATAAACTAAGTCTACAAACTAATTAAGTGGCGTTAGTTTTTTAAAAAAAAATTAAAAACCTGAATTGCATTGAGGTACAGTAAAGGGGATCTTATGGCAGGAAATGAACTCAGAAATGTGAACACCTACATTTTCAAGGTATCCTTTGGAAGACAAAGCAGCAAAAGCAAGTATTTGTTCATCTGCCAGAAACCTGAGAAGTCAAGGGCCACTTAAGCTAATCATTCATTTCACAGGTGAAAAAAAAACCTTTAGGTGAAGTGATTTGCCCAAAATAATGGTATTTGTGTATGTTTTGGATTTGGGTATATCTGAGATCTCTTTGTGTGTGGATCTATTAGAACTCAGACAAATTACATCATCTTTTCCAGAGGCTGAAAAACGTAACTTAAAGCATTTAGTATATACAAACTTAGCAGTCAAGAGCCATAGCCAGTGTACCAGCTCTCATGAATACTGAATTAGAAGTTTACTGATTGGAAAGTTACTTTAAATAGAAAATGTATAAAACTTAAAAATGTTGATTTGGTTATATTTAACTGGGGAAACAACACAAACAAATTTGCTTGAAATAGGCATATTTCTCTCAGAATGAGTGAATATACTGGGAGTTGACAAATCACATTCAAAAAGAGAAGATTTTCTATTTTCATGTTCCAAAGGTTTTCTTAAGAAATGTATAATAATAGTAAATTTCTATTCTGGTAAATACAAGGATCCTGTGTATTTACTCTTCATTACACGAAAAAGGCTATTTTCTTTCAACTCTATGAAATAAAAAGGTAAATAGGATAAACCATTCTTTCTCAAGCCACAATGCAGAGAGAGAGAGAGAGAGAGAGAGAGAGAGAGAGAGAGAGAGAGAGA
>JABTXL010000002.1:16998475-17017590 GCA_025134845.1 Neodon shergylaensis | reverse complement strand
GAGAGAGAGAGAGAGAGAGAGAGAGAGAGAGAGAGAGAGAGAGAGAGGAGAAAGAGAGAGAGAGAAATAGCCAGTCAACATTCAAACACAGAATGTATCCACCCAAGTAAGAGTGTGTACGGAGCCTTGAGCCCGGCTTGAATGGCTAACCTTCCAGTTTCTGATTTTCTTTCTCCATCCGAAGCAACAGGATTTGCTGGTGTATAGCTTTTTTCCACAGACTCTTCAGTTCCTTTGATTTCTTTTTTTCTTCAGCTTTTTCTGTGTCCTCATCACCAGACAAGAATATGACAAGGGGCTCTTCCTCCATGGTGGGAGTGAGAGGGGATAACGGGAGCAGCTCAGCCCTGTCCAGTCCATCTGCAGAGAAGAAGACAGTGAGAGGCATCCCTCAGCGGTCCCCACACTGGGAGGCTTCCCGGCAGAAGGCACGCTGCCCAGTTCCAGCTTCCACACGGAAAGGTGCTCACACACCGCGTTCCCAGTAGCTCTGGGTTGCGTGGAACTAGTGACTTAAATAATGTCAGCCTGAATTCCCCTCCAGGTTTCCCTCTCGCAGTGAAACAAGAACACGCGTCAGGCCACCACTTCTTCTTTCTGCCCAGAAAGACACACGAGCCAGTGGCTGCAAATCAAACTGGCCTTTCCCCGGGGGCTGACACTTCTGCAATTCATCTGTGTGTGTTCTCAGCCTGTACAACACAGGGCTATGTGAGTAGGTGTGGGATCCTGATATCCCTGTCTACAATAGAGTCCCACAGGATACCGCAGTGGGCTTTTCCATGCTGAGCAAGGTACCAAGGCCACTGTCTCCCAGCGCAGTCTCCTCTACTGGCTTGCCCAAGCTATTTCTCTCCCACTACTCCTGCTCTTCTCTGCATATCCCAAATATTTTTCTATTAACAGGATGATCCTATATCTTAAAACATTTCAATAATTCCTGACATCCCAAAATGATGACGATGATAATGATGATGATGATGATGATAATGATAATAATAATAATGATGATGCAGCTGTGGCTCTCCGGGAACAGCATGTATTATCTTTCAGGGCCACCTCAAGTTGATTTTCCAAACTCAGTTCTCAATATCCCATCCAGGATGCCCTTCTCGCTCAGTCCCTCACAATCCTCTGGCCTGAACAATCCCTCAATATGAATCTAGAACTTTCCTGGAACATGTGTCCCCCAAAGACGAGTGTAAATACTTGATTTTTTTTCTGTGAAGCCCTTGGACCATCCTAGGCAGAGTCAATGTTATCTTTAGCAATGCCAGCTGATTCTGCTTGTCAGTTCACTGATCTCTGCTCTTAGGCCATTGCTACTCCTTTGTCTACTGGGGACTGTTTCCAGCTCCTTGACAGCTCAGGACACTTAATCTCTCATTTCTTGTATTAATATAGCATTATCATCATCTCCCCTCTCCCTCTTTCTTTTCCACGGAGATCAGAAAATGAAGTACATATGATCACAGCTGTGTGAGACATCTATATACTTTGGCCAAATCCATAATTAATGTGTGTTATTGTGCTAAAAATCGATTCATTTTCTGTACAGTGGCAAATTATTTATCAGTGTTACAGGAAGCTTGTTCAATTGCATTATTCAAATATTACATGTAATTCACTTTCCTACACTGAATTTTTAGAAAGGAATTTACTAAAATCTCTATTTTGCACTATTGGTTTATTTTCTTTTCCTTAAAATTTGCTAGCATATCCTTTTCTGTCTCTCAGGTATACACAATAGAGCACGCTCTTTTTACAGTTACACCTTGTGTTTACTGTCATTTTGTTTAGGCTTTGCTCTGGTTATTAATAGGTCTAATACATCACAGAAAGCTGCCCATGCTCCCTTCTAGCTACCATGTGTCCAGTGTGACCTATCCATTTATTTATTGTTCGACTTTTTGGCCACTTTGTGTGTGACTCTGGCAAAAGCTTCTCTTTGATTTCCTTCCACTCTGTGGTGGCTTTGTCATCATTGTAGCTCCCTAGTCTCATAGAGTAGCATCCAAGTCAGAAATCTCATTCCCCCGTCCATCCACTCAAGCATGTATCGGGTATGCAGTCCAATGTGTCATCATGATCACTTAACATAACCTGCTAGAGGGCACATGGGAAGCTATGATGCCCCATATTTTCCTAAGTTTCTACATGTCGAACATCCTGTCCTGTTCCCCATACTGGGACACTTAGGAGGAAGAAGAATTCGTGCCTGACTGCACACAGACCTTTCTGCTGCATTGCTGATGGGGACTTGTTCACAGGAGATGCGACCCTGAGGAAAATACGCTGCCTCCAGGAGACTCTGCGTGGAGTGACAGGCGTTCCTCCAGCATTTAGGGACTCGTTGCTGCAGGTGGATGAGGTCCTTTTTCTCCCTTCTCCATCACTGTGGAATGCCAACAGAAATGTGACTGGTAAGGAAGACACACCCTTCACAAAGAAACAGGAGCACAAGCCATTCCAAAGTTCTGCCGCAGGCAAGCACAAGGCACAGGCAACAGGAAGAGGGGCAGCAACCACATCTTGGGGAAACTGCAATCCAGGCTACCTCCCAGTCACAGAAAGTCTGCTGTTTCTACTCCGTCCTTAAAAGGCAGCTAGTCCTGGTTCTAATCTGAGGAACATCAGGCCTTACGCAGGGAAGGAACCTGTATGCTTGATGTAATGCTTAAGTAATGAACCTGTGCATTGTCCGGGAAACAAAACTGATTTGATATAAGCAGCCTGTACATGCTCAGAAAGACCTTAGCTTACAGCTCATTCTAGGTTTATACAAGATTGTAAAACTTAACATGACTATTAAAATTGATAGTTCTCAAATATCCAGATCATGACAGAAAACAACCCGAATATAGACAGAAGGGTCAACCTGAGGGTTATTGTTAAGTTATATATAAGTAATTTTAAACAGTTAAGCAGCCGGGTGTGGTGGTACCTGCACCAGGTAATAATAGCACTAGAGAAGCAGATGCAGGGGGGATCTCTGTGAGTTCCAAGCCAGCTAGAACTACATAGTGAGACTTTATCTCAAAGAAAGAAAAAGTTAACTAGATTTCTGTGCAATGTGACTAAAGATAATTTAATATGCTATTGTGCACTGAGATTCCACATCAGGGAAATAGTGGACAGATATTATCAACTTAGTTAAGCAAACTGACCTAAGATCCCTAACCTTCGGGTGGGAGGAAGGTCCTACCACTGCACCTTGGTGCTCTGATCACATTTAGAAATCCGGTTCTGTGAGAAGAACTTTGTTTGTAAAGAAAAGGCCACTTCTGCATTCACTAGGCTGTATGCAGATGAAGGGCAATGTGACTCGGTGCTCCTTTTGAGACCAACCCTGTTTGCCCTTAGAAGACCATGCAATGACAGCAGCTGCTGATGGTGCTAAGACTATTTCACTTTTTTGAAGTTTTGTAGTCTTTGATCTGTTCTAACAAAGATGGCAATATTTACAGGCAGTGATGCCCTCAAAAATTAATCTTAGCTCAGAAACAATACTCAACTAGAAAAAAGCTACTGGCTCTCCGACCCTCAGAAGAACTCAATGGTGTTGAACCAGTTAATAAAAGGAGAGAACTTCAGTACTGTCCATTCTGTTCTCCCTCACAATTACTCTGTCTTGTAGCGAGCTGCGTGGTGTCACACCTGATGGAGATGTATAATCAACTCCTGAGATGGCTAAGGCCTGACCTATGCTATGATCACGCAATGATTATCAGCTGCCTGCATATGCGTGAACCTATGGGCAGTGCCCACCTGGCAGTTCGGGGTTGGCAGCCCATGCCTACTTAAGGACTGGGAGAGGTTAGCCCAGGGAGAGAGGAAGGAGAGAGGAGAGAGAGAGGAGAGAGAGAGGAGAGAGAGAGGAGAGAGAGAGGAGAGAGGAAGGAAAGAGAGGAGAGAGAGAAAGAGAAGGAGAAGGAGATAGATTGCTGTAAATAAAGTCCTGAAAACTGCTGCAAGAAGAGCTCCGGGTGTTGCTTTTTTCCTTGCTGGTCGAGGGTGGACGCGACACTGTCTATCTGCGCTTATGGTTTTCACGAAAGGCAGTTGCTGCTATTGCTGCTTTCTCCTCCTCCTCCTCCTCCTCCACCTCCTCCTCCTCCTCTTCCTCCTCCTCCTCCTCATCCTCCTCTTCTTCTTCCTGTTTTCCCTCACTCCATTTTCCCCTCTTTCTCTTCACACTTCACCTCCTAATTTTGGTTGTCTTTTTTGTTTGTTTGTTTGGTTGGTTTCATTTGTTTGTTTGTATGTTTGTTTTTTTGAGATTACTTCTCGTGCAGCCCAGATTGGCCTCAAACTCTTAATGTAGCTCTTGAACTTCTGATCCTCCTACTTCTGCCTCCTGAATGTTACAAGTGTGTATCACTATGCCCAGTTCACATGGTACAGCAGATCACAAATACTACTTCTGGATTCACTAAATTAAGGGTTACAAATAACACAAGGATGAGCCAATTTGCATATGGCAAGTGTTAGGTGGTCTTATTTTGGGAAATAGCTGATTCATGCATCTCATTTACTCACATCTCCTTTAACATGAATCCTGAATAAGGTCATAACTTCACTGTGGACCAATGATCAAAACTCCCTGCACTCCCTGCAACACTGGGATGCTTCATCTTAAAATGTTAGCTTGGGGATGCCATAGTTCAAGCATTTCCTCTTCTGCATTTTATATTCAGATGGTGAATATTCTCCATCTGTCCTGATGAATACTCATGCACCATTTCTATAATGCCACCTTAATGGAGTTACTTGCTAACCACTCAGTTTGTAGGCCTATTACTAACTTCTGGTAAGAACCCTACTACTAGGCATTGAATATATGGGTTTTATATATAAAACTATGTGAATTTATGTAGAAGGTTAAGTAAAATGAACACAGAGAATACTGAATGATCTAACATGTCCGGGATGAATAAAAGATCTAGATCCCTCAAACCCTATGTTGCTAATCTATCTTATGTCTTTCCAGCACAAAGTTCTGGTAGCTATTCCCAGAAAGAAAAAAATTTTTTTCTCTTTCCTATTAGGTGTCATCCCTCATCAAATTTGTAATCTGTTTTGAATACTCTGTGAAATACTGAGTATGGACAGAACACCTGAGGCAATGTCTTGCAGGCAAATGTTCAACAAACACTATTAAACTTTTTTTTTAATTTTTTTTTTAAAGTAGTTCTACCAATAAGACTAAAACAACCCGAAGGATTATGAAATATTTCTATTTTAAGGAAGGAATTAAAATACCTTTTAATAAAAATCACCCTGAAACCCTTGCCTAAAGACGTATTGAGTGTTTAGAAAATAATGAAAACAAAGATGAACAGGACAGGTGTCTATTGCCTTGTTGTCTGTCACATGCAGCCCTTACAGTGTCTATGTTATAAAAAGCAGCCTGGCATTAGCCCTCCGGTGTGCATTCAATAACTTGCCAGCATCTTGTTTCAAGCCTTGTGGTATAAATAAAGTAAATAAACTGTCAGATGACACATTTCCCATATCTGAAATTCAGTTGCCAAAATTCAGTCATTAAAATGTGTACTGATAATACGGGAAGCAGTTTGTTACTGAGATGAACTGTCCAGACCCTCAAGGCATTATGGCTGACTGTGAAAATGTTGATGACCTTCGAATCAGTTCTTACAAAGCTCTAAATCTTCAAACAGAACTGTCAGAGACCAAATGATCCTTTACTCTTTTAGCAGAGGAAGAAAAAAACAGTCTTCAGTTAGCATGAAATCTTTCAATAGCTCCTTTCCAATATTTATTTTGAGAAATTTATTCCAACAGAGAAATAACTTCAAGTACCATAACTGACATATTTATGTAAATGTCTCACTACTTTGCTTTGCAATAAATGTAATTTAAAATGCATGTGCTTATTTAAATAGAAGGAGGAAGTGAAAATACCTTAACATGGTAGAATACACATGTATATATGCAAGTGTTTGGAAAGTAATCAGACACTGTATATCCACATTCCCCTTATATTCCATATAGCTCCAGGCCACCTCCTTTCGTGACTGATAATATAAACATGAGCGGTGTAAAGCACTTCATAGGGCCTGGTCAGGAAAAGCATTCCGTGCCAGGGCTTCCTCCATCAGGAATTTGTGAAATTAAAAACAAATGCCTAGGAAGGAAGTACAGCTTTGAGGGCATGCAACCATTGGGAGGTTGGTACATTCTTTACATACTTCTACTACTAGGAACCGATTCATCAAGAACCACAGTTAGTGAGCATTGTAAGAAATTTAGGTGGGGGGGGGACAGATCTTCTGTATGGATCACCCCCGGGAGGAGAAGCTAGCTCCAGGCACTCTGCACCCAGCACTCATTAACCTATGGTTATAATGTGATAGCTAACGCTTGAAGATGTTTCGCTATACCCTTGAGCAAACAGGGTATATATCCTGACTATCAGCTACTGTTAATGTAGGGCTTCTGTGAACATAAGAATTTTACTACACACTTGCTTACTTTGTGTGGGACAATTCTGTATTCTGTCAATTATGCTTTAAATAAACGCTGATTGGCTAGTAGCCAGGCAGGAAGTATAAGCGTTACAACCAGACAGGAAGTAGAGGCGGGGCAATGAGAACAGGAGAATTCTGGGAAGAGGAAAGCCCATTCCTCTGCAGTCCTGTCCAGACACCAGAACAATCAAGATGTGAGACTGCCTCGCTGAAGAAGGTAGCGAGCCATGTGGCTAACACAGATAAGAATAATGGGCTAATATAAGTTGTAAGAGTTAATAAGAAGCCTGGGCTAATGGGCCGATCAGTTTATCATTAATATAGACCTCTGCGTGATTTCTTTGGGGCTAAACAGCTGTGGGACCTGGTGGGAGGACAGAAACCAGGCGGGACAGAAAACCTCAGGCAACACTTACTTTACTAAGTCTCAGGCCACTGGGTACTACACGGAATGAAGGTGTGCTGATGACAATTTCCCTCCTGAGGCAAGAGAGCTCCACTTTGCACTAAGGTAAATTCTCTTCCACTGAGCAGCAAACTGTCCCCTGTCCCTCCTCCACCTCCTAGCACTCAACAAAAATCTGTGACTGCCTGCTGGCGAAATCTTTATCTAAAGGATAGCCCATTACAAGTTGAGCGAAATAACGCAACTCCACTCATCCAAAAGCAGCTACTCAACAAAAATGAAAAAGCTTCCCCTCCACTTGTGTCTTGAGAAGCCTGCACGGGACAGCAAACTGGTGAAACTAGTTCTCTCCTACACAACCCACAGTCCTCGCTAATTTAGAATCACCTCAGCAGCACTCCCAGGGCGTGAAAGTTCTGGCTTTCATCTGGGCAAACATTGTGTCATCCCATGGAAAAATCTTTACCTACTAAACAGAACTAAGATTCCACCTCTCTAGCGGAAATCACTACGGTATCTGAGTGTGAACCAAACATGCGAGATTAGTCAGTGGAACAACACACAGGAAGAAAGAACACAACAAATGAGGAGTTCTGTACCCTGAACTCTACACACTGAATGCAGGTGGTGAAAAATCTTTAGTGCATTGGGTTTAAAGTATCTCTGGGTAGGTTAAATGTTTATTCATACCCCCAGAAATATAAGATAAATAAAACCATACCTAATAAAATATACAACCTCTCCCAGAATCAGTCTAATACGATGTTAAAGAAAAGCTGTAGGCTAGACAATGTTCAAACCCAAAGGACACAATATATCAAGTCAAAACACATTAGACTTACAACATTTTTCCTTTTTTCTTTTCTCCAATGCTAGATCTTAAACTCGGAGCCTTGCACATGCTACGCTACTGCTCTGCCACTGAACTATGCTCTTGTTTCTCTGTTAGACTTCTGAAATGGGAAACCAGTCTTTAAATGATCACACATACAACTACCAGAAAAAGTGCCATCAGTGGCAACTCTTAGCAGAGTCTCTTTAACTTAGCATTGTGGCCAAATGATTCTCTGAAGACGCTTCTGTTTCTCTCCCCGAATAGCTCATCATGGTGCAGTCTTTAGTACTTTCATTGCAACCACAAAGAAACCAAAGTGTTATATTTTGGCCAGGAGATAAGTGTGTGTTATCATGAGACTGGTGTGAACCAAGTGTGGAATGTTGGAGAGGCAGAGAGCAGCTGCTCACAGTGACACTGGGCTGCATCGTTCTGGATGTTTTCCAGAGAAAGTGAGTGATCTTCCACGAATAGGTGTCACCACAACCATTCTCATCCATAAACAGGAACTTGGTGTTTTCCTGACATTAGCAATGTCTTACAGAAGCCAATATGGCAGCAGTTATTGTGTCTGTCCCCAGATCCCACTGCATTGGTGTGGCTTCCTGAAGGATGTTCATCTGTCTTCCTAGGATCAGAAAAAAACCTCCTCATCTGCACATTAATATCTCCCACCTAGCTAATATACTGTTGGAACTTTAAATTCCAATTAGCGTTTTCTTAGAGACTTCGGCATTAAAGGAATTTCAGTATAGAATAGAGTAGAAACAGGACTTGAACTTGCAATAACATTTTACATGGCTCTCTGTGATCTCTGATTACACCACGGGGCACAGTTTCATTTACACAGCCCTCAGAGAATACAGAAGGACAGCATGCATTCAGAAGACAACCAAAACTGTATCTTTAACCGAAGCGCCTATCCACTGGGAAAATCTGAAAATTTATTAAATGAAATGTTCAGAGTGTTAATCACCTTGATTCTGAAGCAGTGTCCTGTCTAGTAACAGGAAAACAAGAATGTCATTAGCACAGAGAGATAATTGCCCCATATCAGGAGTTAAAATAAAATGCATTTCCATAAATTATTAAAATGGCACAGGCAAATTAAGTCAATAGTGAACCATAGTAAATAAATCTATTTAAAGTGAATACAAGTGAAATATAAAATCAAAACTATACCACAAATACTTTATCATAATACCTTATCCTTTTTATTAAATTTTTATAAGAGAATAGAAGTAATGAGTATCACTTTTAAAATAATTATTTACTTTGAGCAACAAACTTCAATACAAATAATTATTAAACATAAGCTTAACACTTAAGAAACAACTCCTCACCAACAAAGAAGCCTGTGGCTGGAAAGGAAGTATCATATTTGATGAATATACACTATAAAAGTATGAATCATCAGGCACAATTATGACTTAACTACCAAAAAAATTAAGTTTTCAAAAACTAATTTGAATTAAGATATTAATAATAAAAATACACTTATTCCTTTTCCTTTGTAATTTCAACTCTGTGCAAATAAATCTGTCAGCCAACAAACTGTGACATTCAAAAGACCTTGGATCATTTTTCTTAGTATCCTGACATGATGTAATAATTAAGGACAATATACTTGTTTTAAAAAGTAACATGGTTGTTAGATTATTACCTGCTATGTTCCATGAATACTTAGAGACTAATTTTTTGTAATTAGAAAGATATTAGGTTCCCAAAGGATGGGAAAATTATAACTGGTACTATTATATACTTCCTTCCTTCATCATCATGAATAGTTGAAGATATCACAGTAATTGCATGTACATGATGTTCTCTCTATAAAAAGTGGTAACAAAGATGTAGAGTTCAGAATGCCATCATTCCTGGGACAGACACCCTGATGTACTAAGAGCAAAGGATGTAATAGAGGCAATCTACGCAGACACACCCTAAGCTGAAGAATAGACGTATGCACTTGTGCATAGAAAGAGCTTTGTAAATGGATATGTATACAGCAAATGCAACAAATGTTTAAAGATGATTAATTGAGATAAAGGATTAAAGGCAATCCTCTTATAGTTTTTGATTTTTTTATAAATTTGATACTGTTTCAAAGTAGAAAAATATATACTCCCTTGAAGATTGTCAGGAGTATAATTGTATCTAAGTGACTAGTCAGCTGAATAAACACAATGATATACATTTTGTTCAATACTTTCACTGCGCAGATATCCATTAATAATGCATATGTATGCACAATGATAATATGTACAATAATGGTCACAACAGCACTCTAAGAAATTAAAATCCTATAATCACCTGTCCATTCATAAGAACATAGATGGACTGGGATATTTATGTAAAATACTACATAGCAATAAAGCTAATTATACTGAAGCATGCCTAAAACCAGGAATGAATCTCACAAAGCAGTGTTAAAATAAGGCAGATACAGAAACAAAGGATGTTCTATCATCCCATTTATAGAGCACCCAAAAGCAGCAAAATTCAGTTCTGCTCTGTGAGGTCAGAAGGTAGCAATGACCCAGGGAATGAGGGCTGTCAGCAGGCTTCTCGTACCCTTCCACTTATGACCTGGGGAATGGTGACATAATGGTTGTGTCTCCTTGGTGTTCCACTATGCTGTGTGCTTAGGGTTAGTGTACTCTTCAAGGAAAATGGTTTGGGGTTTTGTGTTACCCAGACTGGACTTTAGACATGCTCAAGAACAATATTGCAAATGATAACGCTACTAAATTAGAGACATTTTCCAACCCCAAACTCGTGTATATCTGTCTTGTAACTTTAGTGTCTTTCCAATAGCATGAGGTATGGAGGGCTGTGGAAAGTGACCATGGAAAATAAAGTACACAAATAAGCATGAATTCCTGAAGACAAATGAACAAACATTAAACAATGGCATCAACCTCTACATATGCATGGTAAGCTCTAAGAAGGTCTACGGTCCACATCCAGTCACTACTAACCATTACTTCAACTTCTTAATGACTATCTCTAACTGTCATTTGGGGGGATGCCTGCTTCCTACTTAGGGAGGAAGCTCATGACTTCCCTGTATGTTTATTTCAACTAATGCAGCAGTTAAAGCCTGTGAAGCACTTGCTGAGTGGCATATTTCTGTGGAAGCACAGTGTCAGAGATACTGCGATGGTGAAGACACTTGATTCTCTAAACTCACTGCACAGTTCATCTACATTCTACTATTTTGTGAGAAGCATCCTTAGACACTCTCCCCACAGTGTTCCCTAAAAACTCTTTATTTCATTGGCCTTATGTCACCAGCAATAAAATTCTGTTTGAAAACATTGCACTAATTCAAAAGAAAATTTCAAAATCTTAATCACACTAATCCAGTGTGAAGAGTGGGCACATATGGACACAAGATGCTCAGAAATAACTCTAGGTTTCATATAATTTAACTAGCTAATGAGGTCTATCTACTTGAATGCTAACCTTTAGATGACCTAACACCTAAAGGAAAATAAAGCAAAAGAGTATTTGAGAAGGTCTCAGTATCATACATGCAGGCTCACAGCATGGATTCCTCTCCTTGACCACAAGGATTGCCAATCACCAAGCAGTTTAGAAACGGTCATCATGGTCCATCAACAGGCAAGCAGATAAACTATGCTATCTTAAGCAGAATACTAGACAACAGTAATAATGAATGAGTCAAGATAGAAACAAAAGCAGGAGGGAAATTCACACTGTTGAGTCAACAGCAAGCCCTTTAGAAGAGTGACACCTTGCCCCAGAGACTTACAACACCTGACACATTCCAATAATATTTTCATAGCCAATATGGCCTCAACTTACACAGAGACAGTTCTCCAACGCTAACTGAATCTAATTCTGTGAAAAGGGGGTGCCATGAGAGTTATGTAAATTTCCTATACCAAGGACAAAAACTGAAAGAAAAGCTACAAGGCTCAGATTTTTCTCATGTCCTGAGAGTACCTATTGACATTATCCTAAGCCCATCACGTAGCAGCATACAGTAAGACTCAGAAGAATAAACCTGTCATTGCAAAAAAAATCAAAGAAATGCCTTGGAGATACTCAATGTACTTACAGATGTTGCACCTATCCTGTTAGCAAGCTGCATTAGTCAGTGGCTTTGGGGTGCCAAGAAACATACCCAGAGACTAAAAAAATAGAAGCAAGACTAAGAAAGGTCTTCTTACTACATAGTGATACCAGATCCTGTTCCCAACAACACAAAGCTTAGATTTTGGGATGGCAGCAAATAAAGTCATTTATTAGATTAAAAACTTAATTCAAAAGGAAACAATCACATTATCTAAAAGCTTTATAGCTATGAGTTCTAATTATTTTTATTAATAAAATTAATTAGAATCAAAGTCAACACATTAGGCGCAGATTAGAGCAAGCACACGGATGCACGAGTCACGCAAACATTCCCCGGGCACGTTTTAGTGACATTCTCAATGTATCACTGGAGAATACGGCGCTTGGCAAAGAGCGCACCCAGCTCACCTGATTTCATTTTCGTACTGTGGGGACAGTCTACCTGAATTCTGGTAAAAGCTTTTCAGGAAAGAGGGGGCAGTGAAGGAAGGGGCAGAGAAGGAAGTATGAAGGCTTGGAAGGCTGGAGGAAGAATTACTCTCCTTGTACATGCGTCGGGCTGACGGGAGAATGCTGAGTACAGAAAATACAGCAAATTTGTCTTAAAATGTATATGTTAGCAAAGTCTTCATTTACTAAGAAAAAGCACAGAAATAGGTTCTTGCTATTAAGTCACTCTCTGTGTGAATGCTGCGAGCTGGAGCTTCCACAGACTCTCAGGACGGGAGCATGCAGTCCTTCCTATACTTAGGGCTACGCTAACACTTCTTCCTTTCACAAGATGTATGTCTTAACACTTTGGGAACAAAAAGCTTGTTTACATGCAAGAGAGACTTCTGGTCAGGGTAGAAAAAAACACAAACAGTTACAGGAAAACAAGTTCTAGAGGGTAAACTGATCACGAAAAGTACAAAGATGAACTCTACTAAAGGTACAAATCCCTTCTAAATGTTTATGAATAAACTGTTTGCTTGATGTCAATCATCGTACATAATATCTCCAGCTTAGCAAACATTAGATTTGTGTTATTTCCTGTGCGGGCCTGCAGCACTGTTCATCCAAAGCCCTGAACCTCTCACTTATCTTTTTCTTTTCTCATAAATGGAGATTGATTTTAGTGGAGAATGCTTTTACAGAATATAAATGACATCTTTTTATGCTGATGATGGTAAAAAAATTATCAAAATGTATACCATACAACATATGAGAACCTCAGGGAAGAGCTGAGAGAGATATCATCTACAGTTTAAAATGACTGGCACCTCTCACTCCTGACCATGGTTCCCTCTTGAGGGGGAAGAGATTTATTGTCTTGAGTAAAAATAAGTGAAGTAATCATTCATAAAATCTTTGTTTTCTTGTGAACACTTAATCTCCGCACACACGAGACCTCAAGATAATTAACTGCTTTCATTTGCTTTACGTTTGTAACCTGTGTGCTTTATAATCTACTGGGCTTTTACACTTCAAATCGATCAGAGAATGGCAATGCGAACTGTGTGGCGAGAGTAAAACGTGATAAAAAGGTGAAAGTCAATCTGGTAATGCTTCATATTAAGGCTGGTCTTTTTACAGGATGGTCTACTTTCCGTCAGTTTTATTTATGTCTCCGACAAACCCCGATAGGCAACCCTACATGAAACACGCAGGGAGGAAAGAGAAACAAAATTAGCTGCCAGACACGAATCGGAGCTAAATGTAAGAAGCTCCACATTTTACCTCTACTCCTTCCTACCTGACGAGTAATCTTCTTACATTATTTTTAAATACTATTTAAGGACATTCTAATGGACAACTCCTGCAACTGTATAGTCTCTTCCATAGATACAGTTTTAGACAAAATGTGTGGTAGTTGTCATACTTAGCTTTAATTTGCTAGGTAGTAAAATATGGCCAAATGTTGTCTCCTGCATGATGGGAGCTTAGCTGACTCCTCAACCTGGTATATTATTGCAGGCTGATGAGAGGCTCTGGGCCTGACCATTTATGCTGACGACTTTCTCACAGCCAGCATTTAAAACACAGTACATAGTGTGTTTTAATGTGCGCCAGTACATTTTCAGGCAAAATGATTGTAGGCCATGTTTACTCTATTTTTTTCTGGAACCAAAATAATTAATTTAAAATTTTTATTTAAAATGTCTTAGAACTTTATCAGGGTGTATCTTAACCTCACCCATCTTCCCTTAACTCACTGAGAAAAAATAATGCATCTCTTACTTTTCTGTTCCTCTGAACCCTAAACATAACCCACATTGACTCCAAAGTGACCCAAACAGAATGACATTAGACTATGCTGTCCCGTGGTGGAAGACAGGCCAGGACCTACCTGCATTGCTCGCTGGAACTTTGCCTCAGTAGTGGGGACCTTAGGCCATGAGCCCTCCCATCTTGCAAGTTCAGCTTCCTCCTTGAACTTGAAGGTGGGTGGCTGAATGTGTGAGCCCGTCTTCGAAATTGTGGAGAGTCAGAATCCTCCTCAGGGAAGGTGTGCCAGGCAGAGGACAGCGGGGAGGCTGGTGGTGTCCCGGGAGGCGAGTCCCCTGGTGAGAAGTCCTACAACACAAATCGGGGAGGTGTCTGCCCCTACCAGGTTCAGGACAGGCACACAGCTACCCAGGGCAGAGCAGCAACAAAGGAGCCCTCTTCCTGACTCATGACAAAACTGTTTTGTTTTTCTTTTTACTCAACCCTGGTGCAGACTAATCAGCTTCACCACAACCCGCTACTGCTGATAAGCAGGTGTCTGTCACAGAGCATCTGAAAAGGGCAGGAAAGTGAGAGTCTGATAAAAGGTGCTCTTCCCCTGAGGGCTGAGGTAAAAAAAAAACGCTAGGGCTATTGTACTCTCCCCATTGTTGCCAGAGAGATGAAAAGAGGCCGTGACCACGACCAAAAAAAGGGCAGAGCCTCTGCTCAGAGAGCCCCTAACCTCTGTGACCTGCGATTCTGCATGTTTCCAGTAATGTCAGAACAATATCACAATGCCTTCATGCCTGGGGCTTGGAGCAAAGCTTTTGGAAAAGTAAATTAAAGCCTGTGAATTATCTTCCTCCATTCTGGATGTTTCTCCCCAGTGGCATGATCCCTGCTGTAAGTTTCTTTTAAAAGACATGAAAAACAGGAAATGAACAAAGGGAGCCCTCTGGAATGCCTCTCCCACCCGGTGAAGATACAGCGTAAATCTTTCAACACAGTCAGGTATGCTACTTAAATGAGCGTCATGGTAACTAAGCCATCCAGCTTGCTGAGCCAGGCTACGGATAAGACACCTAGCTGGACGAGGACTCTGGGGGCAACAAAAGTTTAATAAAAAATATTTTAAGGTTTTCCTACTAGGACAACAAAGGTTGATTGTGCCCCAAGTTGCATATTGCAGAAAACAGGAAACAGGAAACCCTCACTAGAGCTGTCTAAGAGAGAGAGAGGATGGTGTTACAGCTGAAATGAAGAAAATCAGAACAAGAGGAAAAGAAGTGACATGGAGAAAGAAAAACAAGTTGTGTGTGGAGGGGGTAATGTGTGTGTGTGTGGTCTGTGTGTGTTGGGTGCGGTGAGATAATGTCCCCGCTTGTGTGTGTGTGTGTTGGGTATGGGGGGGAGGGTAATGTCCCTGCTTGTGTGTGTGTGTGTGTGTTGAGTATGTGTGGGGGAAGGGTAATGTCCCTGTTTGTGTGTGTGTGTGTGTGTGTGGTCTGTGTGTGTTGGGTGTGGGCGGGATAATGTCCCTGCTTGTGTGTGTGTGTGTGTGTTCTGTGTGAGTTGGGTGTGGGTGGGATAATGTTCCCGCTTGTGTGTGTGTGTATGTTGGGTATGGAGGGGGGCTACATCCCTGTTTGTGCGTGTGTGTGGGAGGGGGGTAATAACATTCTTACTTTGTGTGTGTGTGTGTTGGGTGTGTGGTCTGTGTGTGTTGAGTGTGGGAAGGTAACATCCCTGCTTGAGTGTGTGTGTGAGTGTCTGTATGTGTTGGTATGGGGGGCTAATTGGGTGATTCAGTTTGTTTAGCATTAGATCCACAGTTGCTTCAATAGTATATACTCATGGCAAAGCATCAAAGCAGTTGGCCAATGAAAGATGCAACCTGTCCCCACAGAAGGGAACTTTGCTGGGTTAAAAAGAAATTGGTAACACCCAGAGTCATATTTAAAACAACAGAACATCAAGTATTTATTTCTTAAAGGCCATAAAAAAAATTTCACCACAACATAATTAGGCATGCATGTTTTCACGTGGCTTTGGCTAAGCAGCCGTGTTGGGTGAGCTGGGGAGTTATGACTAGGTACCTTCTCTGAAGCCAGACTGCTGGACCGTTCGAAGCCGTCCACGCTGCCAAGCCGGCCTCTCATTCTGTTAGCTCCCTGTATGCAGAGGGCAGGTAGAAAGCATCATTACGACTACAGCTTGAGTTGTACGGGAGAAATGCAGATTGTATTTGAAGTTTTCACTCCACCTGAGCATCAACTTAATGCCCTTGGTTCACACAAACTTGCCAGCTGTATTAATGGCTGTGAGAACATGGTGTGCACAACTCCTCCAGACCCCCAGTGTCTCTAACTCAGCTGCTAGGTGACCACATGGCACACTGAGGTTTCTGAAATCTTAAAGGTTACTCACCTACAAGATCAGTGAGAGTGCCAGGAACTCCGACCTCACACAGTCAAACTCAAAGGTAGACAGACACCAAGCCAAGTTATATATTGTACCTTCCATACAATATATCATAGACATCACAATTCATATAATGGAACGTAACAAATATGTTAAAACAGAATAATGTAATCCCAAGACTTGGGGGCTGAGGCAGGAGGAGTGCAAGTTCCAGGTTTGAGACCAGCCTGAGTTTCATAGTGAGTTCAAGACCAAGCTGGGAAAGCCTGTGTCCAAGTCAGAAATGAGTACCACCTGATACTGCGCAGAAACCAGAGTTCCCCCTTCACAGTGAAACAAAACAGCACGGGGGAAAAGGCTCCTAAAATTTATTAATTTTACTTTATTCATTAATCTATAACGCTTGCCAATGCCAACAAGTCACTTCACTTTGTAAGATTAGGTGGTAGTCAATGTCACTATTGACAACTGATTCTTGGTAGACATGGCTACCTATCCTGTCACAATGCAGATGAAGAAACTAATCCAAGCAAAGGAAACACAAGAGTGAGTGGGAAGCTCATCACATCGCATAAAGCAAGTCTTGTAAGGATTTATACTGATGCTTCCTGAGGCACACTATGCCTGTCTGCGCTCCATGCACCACCACACAGTTCAGACACAGGTCATCCTCAATGCAGGAATGCCCCAAGAATGCCCCCTTTATTGTGTCCAGGGGCAGTTTATATAGGGATCCTTAACTGATAGCCAAACCCCAGCCAAACCCACCAGAAACCACTCTCCTGCCATCAGGAACTCCTGAGGGTCTTGTGCCCAGAGCAGCTGTAGGCACTCAGATCAGGGGAAAACAAGTTGTTTATAAGAAATTCAGGATCTGGGGATTCACAGCTCCCAACAGCTCCCAATATTCCACTCATGGTATTATTCCTTAGTCTTTCTGATCATGTCTAATTCAGACATGATCTGGAAGATGAAACAAGTACTCTTACTTTATCATACACACACACACACACACACACATTTATCCCAGTTAAATCGATGCTCTCTGCTTTGATTATCCATCCTGCCTTTGTTAGTACTATCTGCAGCTAAGCTACATAGTTTCTACGGTTACATCTGATTATATTTTGTGTCTTGTCCTTTTTCTTTTTCAAAGGGTCAATGACCTTTTGCTCAGTAATCACAAAATTTTCCAACAGATCATGGTATGCTCAAACATCACGTGATCCACCAATTACAGTCTTCATCCTTGAACTCAGTATCGAGATGCTTGTCTTCCTGCCCTGATCTGGACTCCATCTACAGGTCTTCCTGGTCCCCGCTTTACGAGCAACCTAAAATTTTCCTTTGTCCACCCCCTGGCATTAGAATCACATCTTCCTCTTTTTCGGTTCACTTCCTCATTTTGGTGGCACACATTCATCAGGTACTTTCTGAGAAAGTGGAGATTGGAATGTAATTTACTTTAATTTACATTTCCGCAAATGTCCCTATTCCATGCTTCTGTTTCATTGGTAGTTTAGTTGGATGTCTTAAAACATTCCTTCATCTTTCTGCAGCCTCGCTCAGTGTCCTCTGTCCAACAGTCTAAAGGCTTTCAGACTCTAAGGCATCTGCATACATGATGCTGTTTCCTTTTCAAACAGTATTCAGAAACGTCTTACAATGCTTTGGCATGAAGCTTACTTGGTTGCTCGAACATGTATTTTCTAAGCCCAATAGACCTAGAAAGCCATACTTGTTAGCTCTAACGTATTTTCTTATTTATTTGAAAACCTATGTTTTCCTTGTGGCAGCTCTGTCACTTGGCATTTGAATTTCCAAAGTAATCTTTCAGCTTTTACACTGTTCAGTTTTCCCACTGAGCTGTCTTTTTGTTCAGCTTTCCAGATGTTTTTCTAACCTTCCATTGATGTTTTGCTTTACTGTCTATTACTGAAAGTTTAAGACCTCTTTCTTACTCTTGGTTGATTGTTTTAGACTTGTAGCCTGTCTTGTTTTACAATGTAAACCATTCTCTTTTTTTTTTTAAGGAAAAAAAGATAAACTTTTAATATGCCTTTGAGAAAGGCTGTACCTCAGAGTAACCAGAAGCAACGCTCCCAGTTGATGAAACTTGTCCCAGTCAGCAACATCTTTTTTTCTTGTGTGTGTGTGTCTGTCTGTCTGTCTGTCTCAGAGAGATTTTATTTATTTACTTCTTTTTCTTTATTTTTCCTGAATACCATACATCCTCATTCCAGTTTTCTCCCACTACACTCCTCCCAACCCTCCAACCTTTCCTCTCCCCAGATCCACTGTTCCCTAAGAAAAGAGCGACCACCCTGAACACACGCAGTCTCAACTGTATGTTATTCATATCCATATTCTGTGTATTGATTGTAGTTTTAGATCTCCATAAGCCCCTGATAGACTAACAACTACACCAACAATAAAAGTCACGTCCGCGGACTGTGAGTCAGATGGTATAAGTATTTCACACAGCTCAGTAATTCCGTGAGACAGTGTTGGTCACTGAGCTCACGTACAGAGATTATAATGCTGATAGATTATTGTGGCCAAGTTAACTTCACAGCTTCTAAAGCACAGGCAGTGATGTGAACTTAGGGAGAACAATTAAAAATGAGAGAGAGAGAGAGAGAGAGAGAGAGAGAGAGAGAGAGAGAGAGAG
>JABTXL010000002.1:16986350-16998465 GCA_025134845.1 Neodon shergylaensis | reverse complement strand
ACACAGGAAGGAGTAGGAAAGGACTCTGTTATCTGTTTTGGTTTGGGATGAATGAAGAGACGTTATCCGGCCAAAAGGAAAGGTCAGCTGGTTGCTTCTAGGCCCCTCTGAGCTAACAGGTCACCCCCGCAAAAATTGAGTCTTCTTATATTTTTGGTTGAGAGCCTAGTGTTTAATGACTGAGCCATTTTGCTGGTCCCTCCCCTTTCTGAGGCAGTACTAGAGAGTTGACCCTGATGGCACCACACGAAGAGAGCAGGTCCCACCCTTTGCCAGCTACCACAGTCAGGAGAGCTAGCCCCACCCCTCACCTGGGCAGAGTGGGAGAGCTGGCCCTGGTGGCACATGAGCTGACCAACTCAGCTACCTCCCCCCCAGTCCCAGATCCAGAGCTTTGAGTTGGCCCACTCCAGCATGTACCCTATCATGATCTGCTGGAGCATGAAAGAGCCAGTCCTGCAGAACCAAAGCTGCAGGATCTCTGTGACACAGGACAACAACAGGATAACTGAGAGATGTCCCAGTGAGGATCCGGTACTGTTACTGTAGCAGAAGCCAGGAGCCTCAAAACTCATTGACTCATTGAAATGAATATTCACAAGTAAAGCTGTTTGGGCAAAACAGTAGACTGTGTACCCCCCAAGACATACCATGTCTTCCACAGTGAGATTTTTTTTTTCTTTTGGAAGATTGGTTACAAGGGCAAAGAGCAGATATAGAGGGATGGGTCGATGAGTAGTATTGGGGGGGAATGATATGAAATTCACAAAGAACCAGTATTATTAAAATAATAAAAATAATAGTATGATTACAAGGAAAAAAGTGAGTCCCCAAGTCCCTTCTCAGTGCTGCCCTCCTGTGGTCAGGCTTTATGGAAGAAAGGTGGAATTACAACTAAAACACATTTTCCGAAATACCTAGCACCTCACTGGGGTTCCTTAAGGCCTTCAGTTCTGCATTACAGCAAGCAAACTTCTAGTAATGAAATATATTTACAACTAATAAATTGTTGCAGCTGAGAGACAATCAGAAAAGCTGACTGACGCCTGCTTCTTTTAGCTGTGGCTTCTATGACAACCTGCCCAGTGTCTCAACAGTTGACAGTCACACTAGAGAAAGCAGTCACACAGCACTAAAACATTTTCAGGAGCAAAACAATTTAAGTCATGTATTGTATTTTGCTCATTGTGGTGTTCTATCCATGGCTGTGTGCTTGTTTTTATGTAAAATAAAACAAGCTTACTTTAGAACTAAACTACCACAAGCGTTAATTCTCCCACTTCCTCAGGGGCACAATGGACATTAAAGAGAGGAAATGGAGGATTGTATTCAGAATAAACCACCCTCTACATTAGTGAGTATACTGAAAACTCAGGAAGCAGCAATAAACAAGACACACGGTTTTGACTTTAATTCTAAACACACAGCTTTCTAGGTTTTACTGAATGATGTTTGGTAACTCATGTGCCAGTCATTTTCCTTAGGCCTACTTTTTAGTGTCAATGAGCTGAGCTTGTAAATAATTTCAACATGGATCCCATCTCATAAACAATTGCATCTCACTCCGGAAAGCAATTATTCCCTAAACGTAGGCTAGAGAGAACTTCCTACTATACAACCCAAAGGAAGAAAACAGTAAGTGGTGGAACACAAACTCCTCTAGATCCGTCTCACTTGCACCAGACAGATGGGGTCGCCAGCCTTCAGTCACAGTCGAAGCACCCAAGACCTAGTTAGGCCACAACATTTATAGCATTTGGCATCTCTCCAGGACACAAAAGCTACCGTATTCCCTGAGACCCAAAATAGATGGGCTGTGTCCTTGCTTAGAGCCATCGCAACAATTCAAGGCATGCAGAAGAGACACTGCAAAGTCAGCCTGCCAGGGACTGTTCAGAGCACCAACGTCTAAATGGAGAGTAAGGCCAGCCCTTAGCTTTTGTTGTAAACAACAGGTTCCAGCCTGCACTGAATACCCACCCACCTCAGATCTACAGTGTGGCACTTTCAAGACGCTAACTTACAATGTAACTCAGTACTGCAAAGCACGTTTGGTAAGTGGAGAAACTACACATTATTGAATTGGAAACAAAGCTGCCCACGTTCATAGCTGCCTGGCTATAGAATTAGCCAGGGCCAGGTCTTCCTTTCAGGTCCTTTAACAAACTCTTTGTTCATGCTAATGAAGTTGTTGCTAAATACACCGTTCTGCTGCTTGGCAGCTGACATCGGCAGAGACCAGTCCCCTACCGACCTGGCATGTTAGAGTTTCAGTGCTTGTCTGGAACAGTAGCTCTCAAACTTGAGGTTGTGTCAGTTTGACTTGGGGGCAGAGGGCTCTTAAAGTCCACGCTAGTGACCCGACTCCTGAACTTCTGATGAAGCAATTCTGAGATCAGACCAGGCTTCTGCATGACTGACAATGTCTTAGATCAGTGGCTCATGGTTCTCAACCTGTAGGTCGTGACCCCCTTGGGGTCATATATCAGATATTTACATTATAATTCATGACAGTAACAATATAATTTAATGGTTGGGGGTCATAAACATGAGGAACTGTATTAATGAGTCACAGCATTAGGAAGGTTGAGTACCACTGGCCTAGATGATAATAAAGTTGCTCATGTGTCCACACTTGCATCAATGGCCATCCCAGAGCATGAAACATTGCAATGGTGAGTTAAGTAGCAAAATTCATACCATACATCAGAATAACCTGTGGAGCCTCTTTACCAGAGAGGCCTCGGCTCACTACCGATATATTGTGATATGATGAGCTCAGGATACTGCTTCTGAAAAACTGCTAGCTTATAATCATGACCAAGGAGACTGGCAGAGAGGTTCAGCCCACTTCACTACTTATTCTGAAGGTTCTTAGTGAAAGTAAAGGATTGCTCATATTCCAGCGGGTGGGATATAAATATATATATCCACAGTAATAGAAAAAGAGATCATTGATAAGCAAATCAACTGTGAGTTTATAATGAGCCGTTTTGGTTCTTCTCAGCTATCAGGCATGTTCACTCTGGAGAACTCTGCTCAGTGTCTTTCTACCGTGCACTCCGTTACAGGGCAAGAGCACCAGGGTTTATGCTGTTTAAGTCATGCTTCCACAGTGGTACATGACCTCATTAGGATTCCCCTCCTATTCTCTCCTAAGAGAGGTTACATTCCACTGTGAGTAAGATAAACCATAGCCCCCTCATGGTAACAAGTAGTCTAGGTTCTGATCAGTGTGAGCTAAGTAATAGGCTGGAGTCCTGATCATCTTCCATGATGAACATAGCGCCACCTCTGGGATGCAACAGCCACAGAGGCCATGCCTGAGTCCAATGAGGAAATGTGTCAGCAAACACAAGCTGAGGGAAAGCGTGCAAAACAGCAAGCCATCTAAATTCAGGAGTGTCAAGATCCAGAAAATGAGGGAAGTCTGATGTGGGATTCCCCTCTGTATGTTGTTATTACCATTGATTAATAAAGAAACTTATTTGGGCCTTTGGCCAGGCAGAACAGAGATAGGTGAGGAAAACTAAACTGAATGCTGGGAGAAAAAAAAAGATGGAGTCAGGAAATGCCATGTAACCACCAGAGGAAAAAGATGCGAGCTGCCAGCTGAAACCTTGTCAGCAGGCAATGAGCCTAGTGGTAAAATATAAAATAATGGAAATGGGTTAATACTAGTTGTAAGAGCTAGCTAACAATACACTTAAATGATTCGCCAAGCAGTGATTTAAATAACATAGTTTCTGAGTGATTATTTAGGGTCTGTGCAGCTGGGAAATGAACAAGCAGCCTCCCACAACAGAAGTCTGAGAAGTTTCTTGAATAGCAGTTATGTCCAACTTGTAGGTTATAGACAACATGAAACCCATGATAGCCATGTATGTGGCCCAACGCTACTTGCCATGTATAAACCCGACTCCAGAAACTAAATGTCACTCTCCCAGGCTTGTTGTCAAGTGTGGACCCCAGGTTCTATTGATGAACAAAGCCAGGGGCTATATATAACATGTATATTCATTTGCACACACACAGAGACACAATTTCATGCTGATAAGTCTACATTAAATCCAACAAAATACAGTTCCTTCTGGATTCCTCCATTTTCCTCTTTGCAATTCCTTTCTTTCCTGGATGTCACGAATGTTAGTATATTTATAGATGTGATCATCCCCTGACTGGGTCCATTCCCCTGTATGTGGTCTAACACACTCTTCACCCCACTGAGGCTACTACAGTCCCACTGGAATCAGTACCCTACTCAGACTCTACCTCCCACAAAAGGCACCTCTCTCTGTGAATGCTTGCTCCTCCCCTCTGCCTCACATACCTGATGTGGGATTCCCCTCTGTATGGCATGAATATGATTTATTACCATTGGTTAATAAAGAAGCTGTTTTAGTCAATGGGAGCAATAAGTCTCTGCCAATTCTAAAGTTGTGGAGGTTGCTCACAATGCACTTCCTGTTTACTTAGGTAATATTATATCCTTCTGGGGTCTTTGAAGAATAAAGAGTTACAATTATAGTTTGCCCGAGTTATAATGAAGGATAAATTAGATATAAAACTTTAGACTCACAAAGATAGAACAGATGATAGAGTATTTTCCTTAATTTACCAAATGTAAATAAATTATATATTATAATTCCTGCTGTTTTGTATATGTAATTTTATTATGTTAAAGTTAAAACCTTCCTTTTTATTTAGACAGAAAAAAAGGAAATGCTGTGGGATCCCTTCTGTATTCTGTGAATATGTTTTATTACCTTTACTTAATAAAGAAGCTGTTTCAGTCAATGGCTTAGCAGAACAAAGCCAGGTGGGAAATCCAAACAGAGATATACAGAGAGACTAGATGGAGTCAAGGAGATACCATGTAGCTGCCGAAGGAGACGGATGCTCTGGAAACTTAGCAGTAAGCCACAGCCTCGTGGCGATACATAGATTAAAATAAATGGGTTAATTTAAGATGTAAGAGTTAGTTAATAAGAAGCCTGAGCTAATAGGCCAAACAGTGTTGTAATTATTATAGTTCTTGTGTGATTATTTGGTCCTGAGTAGTTGGGAAATGAACACACAATATCCATTTACACATACACAATCAGACTTCAATACTCAGGCTCCCCAGACCAGGCAGGTACCCTCATCTCCTGGCAGCTGCCTCCTATAGGCTGTTGCACCATACAAGTAACACTCATATCCTGAACATGGCACCCAGCCCTAAGACCTTATGATTCAGAAAGGAGAAACCAAGCAAGGGGAAACATTTTGCTAATTTAAATGAAATACAAAAATTTACTAAATAAGATAAAAATTATTTCTATTACTTTATACTATCTTAACATTTTATATCAGCCTCTCATAATGGATAAAGGAAAGGCAAGCATTTTAAAAAAACATTATGAGATAGAGAAATGTTGAAAGTTCTTATAGAACTGCTCATCAGGATTGGACATCCCCCCATTCTAAATATATGTGCCTCTTAGATTCTAAACAGACATGCCTCTACTTAGATTCTACACAGACGTGCCTCTACTTAGATTCTATACAGACATGCCTCTACTTAGATTCTACACAGACGTGCTTCTACTTAGATTCTATACAGACATGCCTCTACTTAGATTCTACACAGACGTGCCTCTACTTAGATTCTATACAGACATGCCTCTACTTAGATTCTACACAGACGTGCTTCTACTTAGATTCTAAACAGACGTGCCTCTACTTAGATTCTAAACAGACGTGCCTCTACTTAGATTCTATTCAGACGTGCCTCTACTTAGAATCTCTGTGGTTTCACTTCAGATATCAGAGGCCAGAGAACAAACCTAGACCTTTAGAAGGAAATTTATTTATGATATTTTTTAAAAAAGATAGTATAGCTATATAGCCCAGGCTGGTCGCCAACTCCAATCTTGCCTCTGCCTCTCAAGTGCAGGGATGACAAGATTATCTTACTGCAGAATTAATTAAATTAAAATTATATTGCCCACCACCACCACCACCACCACCACCACTGGGAAACCTTCAGTGAGACAATCATGAATGAAACAAGAAACAGACGTGTTTACCTAAGATAGCCCAATCTTACCCTAGAGAAGATATTTTCCAAAGAAGAAGTTAAGGATCTCTTTGCTTTGTTTTTCAGAATGTCAAGCTTGAACCTCCCGCCACTTGTTGAATTTTCTGGGATGGTATTATTCGGAACAACCTAGAGAAAGGAAAAAAAATGAACAGCAAAGTATAGTGCAGACACACTCGGGGTTCAATGAGGCTTTAAATGAAGGCTTAGGAGTAAGTCGTTAAAAAAACACAAGCTACCTTTAGTAGCTCAATTAAGAAGTAATAATTTACGCTCCACACTGTGAATTGCAAAGATTATAAGGAAAGGAATTTACTATTGTAAGTAATAAAAAAGACAGAAACAAAACCTTTTCTCCATGCCTTTCCATTTCACCCACATATTCCCACTTCATTTACCAAAATTTAAACTCAGGATGTTGATTTTTATGCTGCTTTTCAGCTGGCTACAACCATCCCTTTCTAAGGTGTCTGTTTTGAGTACCAATTACATGGGACAATTTAAGTTTTCAAAGAGCAGAGCTCTCTGTATGTCAAGCGCAGTCCAACAATGCTTCTGCTAAGGTCCAGTTTCCAAGGCTGGAGAGTGGCTCAGTCATTAAGGGAACTGGCTGCTTTTGCAGAGGACTCAGCTTCAGTTTCCAGCACCCACAACCTTCTGTAACTCCAGTTCTAGGGGATCGAGGGCCCTTTCTGGCCTCCATGCACACACATGGATGCACAGAAACACATGCAGGCAAACTGACCACACACAAAATAAATAAATCTTTTTTTATAAGCCTCAATTTTCATTTGTATGTTGCTCTGTACTTTTCAGATTAGAAAAGCTTCACCAAGAACATGAATCAATGAGGTGTCCACTGTTAGGTCTTCTGTATATTTAATCCAATTCCAGTTCACTGGTGCCATGAGCAAGTGAAGCTCGGGGAAACCCTGAATGGGCCCTCAGGCACTAGGCAAATGTGGAAAATGTTGGTGTAAATGCTAAGAAGAGACATCTGTGAAAATCTGGTGTCTTAGGGGAATCTATCTCCCAGGCATGTTAAAGAACAAGCAAAGGTCAGGGAAATCAGAGACTGGAACAGTCATCTCTAAAGGCTGCTGGCTTCAGGACCATACAAGAGGACCTGAAGGGCTATGCCTAATCATCCCCAGCAGCTTTGGAGGGGAGGATGAGCTGGCTCAGCTGCATGCCTGACCACCTGAGTTAGATTCCTCGAGGTCTGTGGGGAAAGAACTGACTGCTGCAAGCCCTTCTCTGACCTACCCACTGCTGCGCACTCAAAGTGAACAAACTGCAGTGGATTCGGCTGCAAATCAAGGCGTGGTGATACAATCTGCCCCTGGAGGGGCTGAAGCAGGGGGAGTCAGTGTTTGGGGATAGCCTCAGCTACATGTCAAGTGTCTCAGCATCAAAATAATGTATGATTGCAAAAAGTACTGTGAAATACAAAACCAGGATCTATGAGCATCCTCATGAGCTACGCGTGTAAGAAACCTCTTCGATGATCTTGTAGCTTTTTGTTTGTTTGTTTGTTTGTTTGTTTTGAATCACTGTGTAGATGAGAGCAAGTTCAAAGCTATGGGTATGGACATGCCGTTCCTCAGTTTACAGGGAAACAGGTGTGCATATAGAAAACTATTGTCCTTGTCACCATTCAGATAAAACACGCATAGGAATATGTAAAAGAAAACAGAGTAATGTAATTTTTAAAGTAGGTACATTGCACATCATGAATATATATCATGAATTTTAGGGTTAGGTTATTCCTACCCAAAATATTAAATTATTTTATATTTTGAAACAATATTTTTATCTCAATGTGCCAATGTCTGCTAAAATTTCTCATAAACTTAATAAACGCTGAAATTTTGGAAGTGTGATAGACTTTCACCCTACGAAAGAGGAGAGCACAGAGGAAAAGAATTTCTTCCATGTCTTGATGATGTTTGAACTTCATGAAAACATAGACAGACACAAGCCAGGAGGAAGCGGATCTCACCGCTGGCCCTTCCCCGATGTGCACGTGGGTCTTCTGCTTGGCTTCACAGAGCTGGCGCAGGTGCAGGATCACAAGTTCATTCTCTTCCTGGTCACTGATGGGCTTCATTTTCTGTTGAGCAGAGGAAGCAAGAGCATAGTAGGGCAGAACAACCACCCCGCTCTCTTGTCATAGCCTCAGTTGGATTTCTATGTCCAGAGGATAAACGTAAATCTAGCTTTCCCGTTCTGCTAACTCTGGGCAGAATAACTTAGAGGCAACGGATAGAAATGAGAATTTAGTGATAGGACCCGATATTGTTCCTTATGTTTCTATACAGGAACTGTGAAGAGCATTACCTGAACACGTTCAAAGATGTCGGCTTGCTCGTTATCGGTCAGTGAAGAGAGATGCCTCTGGATGACCAGCTTGGCTCGCGGTGGGTAGAGACCTAAAAGGAAAGGCGAGGGAAGCGTGAGGTGGAGGCTGGCTGCAGAGACCCAAGTGTCCATCGGCCATTGCACTTCACCCTCCACCAGCTGGCTCCTAACTTCAGTCTTTTCAAGAAGAGGACCCCGGAACATGGAACCTGATGTCAAACCACTCCACCTGAACCATCAGATCCCACAGAAGACCTGGACAGAGAACATCTACGAAGGCTCTAACACTACTAAGCACAGACAACTTCCATTCACTAAACTCATGAACTGACCAGGATGAGAACTCGCAAGGGAACAAACACACCAGCCCAGAGCCTGTGCTAAGAAAGTTAAAAGAAAGTCAAAGGCGAACCTTTACTAAACTGCTAAGCTTCTAACTTCAGATCATAAATATAAACCAGCAATAATAACACTGAAATACAGAACGACTGGAGCAGGGGTAATCCCCTCTCGGGGACTCACATTCTGAAAGAATAAAGCTTCATTTGGAGCAATTATTTCAGAAAATATTTTACTTCTCTGTATTGTGATATTTGTAAATCTTTCCAAATTTTTTGATTGTTGTTATTGCTGCTGCTGCTGCTGTTGCTGCTGCTGTTGTTGAGAAGGCTAATTTTGTAGCCCAACATAGCCTCAAGATCTCCTCACCCCAGTACCCTCATTCCTGTGTGGCACATCTTTCCAGATGTGCAGTGGTGTGTGGCAGCTTTCCAGATGTGCAGTGCTGTGTGGCACATCTTTCCAGATGTGCAATGCCATGTGGTGCACCTTTCCAGGCATGCAGTGTTGTGAAGTGCACCTTTCCAGATGTTCAGTGCTATGCAGTGCGCCTTTTCACATGTTCAATGCTGTGCAGTTCACCTGTCCAGATGTGCAGTTCTATGCAGTGTACCTTTTCAGGTGTGCTAAGCCATCAATTCCAGCTAATATTCCACATTTTAAAGCATAATTTATATTAAGCCTTTAGAGAAATTTCCATGAGGATGCTTCCACTTTTAATTTTTTTAAGAAAAGTTTAATTCACAGTGACAATGATCAAGTGACCATCCATTCTGAAAAAGCAGGTTCCTACTGTGTGGTTAGCTGCTGTGTTAAGTATTGTCACTATATGTGGATTACAAAGAAGATATTTAGCTACATATAATATATAAAAAACTTTTTAACAATTTTTAAAAATAATTTGATATTGAGCAAGATGAATCAGAGGGTAGAGGTGCTTGCTGTCAAGTTTGAACCCCAGAAATCACATGGCAGAAAGTGAGAAGCCACTCCTCCAAGTTGTCACCTGACCTTCACGTATGTGCTACGGCACAGGTGGACCCACACATACACCCGCACATAACAAATACATGGATAAATATAATTTAAAAACTAAAAATAGTATTGTCATTCTCAGACTGTAGTAAATACATTCTATAACATTAAACTGTAATCTTGATTTTTTTCCATGCATTCATTATTGTTACTTACGATGAACAAGCAAAGCAGTTGACTAAAAGTCCTTTCTTATGACTTAATTTGGTATAACAGAGTTTGAGTACAAACACTATCATCAAACAAAGCATACTTTCAAGCTTTCTAACTGGATTTCTAAGAAAAGTGCAAAATGACAGCTCACTGAAACAGAGATTTGATCACATTTTAACCACGTGTGTGTGTGTGTGTGTGTATTGTGGGCAGGGTTGTTTACCTGTGCATGTGCTGAGGAAGCCAGAGGTGGTTCTTAGACATATTTTCTCTCTTCCTTCCACCTTATTTTGAAATGCCATTACAGTTTCAGCTAGACTGTGTTGCCATCTGGCCCCCAAGACACAACTGTCTCTGCCCCCTTCCATAGCAATGGGCTTGCAGGCTCATGCCACCATGTCTACACCTTAGAAGGGTGCTGGGGATCCAAACCTATGTCCCCATGCTTGCACAGAAAGCACTTTAGCCACTTAGCCACCTCCCCAGTCTCTACATTTTATTTACTTTTTGAAAACTACCTGGATCTCTGCAGACAGCATGACAAAGAAGCCCTTTAAAAATCATTTCCAAAAATAGTAGAATTTGGTTCATGACTACCAGGATTAGTGCACAGCTGGCTTACATAGGCCTGGTTACAACTGCACCTGTTGTGATTCACTCTGTGAACACGGACAAGGACAGTAACTTTCAGCCCCACCTTTCTCTCTGAAGCATACAAGAATCTATAGAGAGTCACATAGGGCACGCTGAAACCTAGTTCAGTGGTAGGAAGCACTCACAGCCGTGGCTTCTGATGTACTAGCAGGGCTCCTTAAGAGTCTCTCTGATTTAGAGTGAGAGAGGCTCTCAGATGATGTGTTATGATACTGATCCACATTCCTGGGTGATTAAAGGAGAAACCCATGAAAGGCTACATCCAAGCTGTGCCAAAGCAGAACACCAACTTTATATACTATACACTGTGGGACCAGAATTGGACCCTAGATTTACAAAAAGAAAAACAAAACAAAACAAAAATTGGTGACGATCAATGAATGTTTCATTTGGATGCTAGTTAATACTGATGGGTGAGAACTTCCTGTTCTGATCATTGTGGTGTGCTACAGAGGACATAAATGATGGGCATGAAGATTCAGAAAACTCTATAGCCATTCTGCAAAACCAAAAGATCAAAGATTCTTCAACTTGTCCTTTAACAGATATGCTGTCTCTGCTGGTCAATAAATTAGTTTTTCATTCATCTTAAGATATAGCTGGGCATGGTGGTGCATGCTATTAGTCTCAGAACTCAGGATTCAGAGGCAGGACGATCTCTATGAGTTAGAGGCCATTCTGATTTTCATGGTGAGTTCCAGGACAGCCAAGAAAACATAGGAAGCCTGTCAAAAAAAAAAAAGCCACCCCAGGACCAGCATCTCTCTCTCAGCCTGTGGATCAGGATGTAGCTCTCAGCCACTCCTCCAGTGCCTGCCTGCATGCCACTGTGCTCCCTGCTGTGATGATAATGGACTAAATATCTGAAACTGTAAGCAAGCTTCCAATTAAGTGTTTTCTTTTTTTATAAGGGTTGCATTGATTATGGTGTCTCGTAGGAGTCACAGAACACTGCTAAGACAGCAAGGTTTCCAGTCGCAACCATGACCTCCTTCTTGTTGAGAGGGTCCTACGTGTAATTCGAGAGCTGTTGGTTACCATCAAGATAAATGAGTCACATGAGCAGTGTTTTGAGAATGGGTTCCAAAACTTCCTCAGTAGTGTAACCTTTTTCTTCTTTGTGGAGTTTTGGCAAGTTTGGGTAGCAATCTATGTATCATTATTTCTTCCAAGTAAGCAGTTACTGCTAAACAAACCCCTAGAATGAGCAGGTCCAAGTTGTTAGCAATTGCTTTTAATGCTTTTGCCTTGGTTTGGATTTGTTTTTCTTTTTTACTTTTTTTTTGTATCTGAATACAGTTTTCCCCTCTTTCAGGAATAAAAATGCTTTTCTCTTTTAATGCTTTTATTATTTGGTTTGTTTACACCGAGGACTTTCTTTGATCCAGCTGGAATATCCTGTGAATAGATAAACAGACTCTCTCTCCCTCTGTACAGCTAGCTAATCCAACGCCATTAGCTCCCACATAGATTTACACAAACTACACACAC
>JABTXL010000002.1:16974651-16986340 GCA_025134845.1 Neodon shergylaensis | reverse complement strand
CACACAAACTACACACATAGATACATACACATATACACACACACACACGTTCCATTTCGTAAATGTTCCATATGTTTTAAAGTAACAACTATTCTGTAAAATCATCCTTAAAAACTTTAAAACCTGATTATTACCTTAAAAATAGCCTTAGATAGTGTACTTAGGTGGATATTAAAAAAATCTATGGTTTGGCACATGCTTATTTGGAGCCTATGGGATAGAAATTATGACTAGGATCTACGGCTCGGCCTTACTGTGGAGTTTTCCCTGTTTCTATCCATTACAGCACCTATCATCCCGAGCTGCATTTCTCTGCCTACACTCCTGTCTTCTCCTCCAGAGGGAAAATCTCTGGAGGCACGACATGTAGCAAGCATTTCTGTTTCCCCAGCACATGCTGCCTGGTCCACAACAGACACTCACTTGACAAGTGTTATGACATTGCATCTCAGCACAGATTAAAAAGAAGAAGAAGAAAACTTGCTTCATGATACCACCTCCATTATCTCAGCTTTTCCAAGGACCCTGAAAAACCAAGCCGGTTTCGCTACAGTGCTCAACCTTCAGAATACATCCCCAAGTGAGAGAGGGAAGAAAAGGAAGAATTGAACAGTCCGAGGTGCGTTTGCCTCTCATTCATTCAGCAAATGTTTGCTCATTCCCACTGTGCACATACATAACTGGTCTTAAGAGCTGTGGGAAATGCAAGCCCTTCACGTGAATTTGCCTTCAGAAGAAAAGGGAGCGAGACAGACAGAAAGTCAAGCATACAGAAGCGGCTGATAGCTCAGTGGGGTTTGACGGGGCCAGAGAAATGCCTTTGCGGTTCTTGCTCACAGTGAAACAAAGAACTATTCAATGACAGTGGGGACTTCAACATGTCAACATGCCAAAGCAAACTCTCCTCATGCCAAGGCCACACTCTATGGTACCTTCAATCCTCTCACAGAGCTTATGCAAAGAGTGCATGGGGCAGGCCTCGCACAGCTTGATCTGGGTCTTGGCGCTCTGCAGTGCAGCGGCCGTGCTGAAAGCTTGCTTCAGAGTTAGCATGACCTCATCCACCTACAAGAAGAAACAAAACTCGGGTCTATAAAAGTTGGCTTTCATGGAGACATTAAAAAAAATATCAGCAATGTGAGCCTTTTATCGATGGCTGACTAAATAATAAATAATAGAATTCTGATGACTAGCAGAGTTGGCAGAGAGCAAGCAGCCGTCTTGAAGTCAGATCTTTCAGCCACATAATTAAAAGCTGGACGCAAAGACGATTGCAGTCTGTGGCGTATAATATGGATCTGTTACTCGGATGCTATTTTCAAGTCCTACGGGCAGCTACGCTATCACAGACAGTTTAATTAGTAAATCAAATCTTTGCTTAATTGAATGAGTTATCAGATAAGCATGTCTTTGGAAGTTTCCTTGGATACATTTTGGGAGCAACAAAGTCGAGTCAGCGTTCGGTTGTCTTAATAGGCATCCTTTTCTTCTAGGCAGCTGTTAGTGTAAAAGCAAACAACGTTGTGTCTGGGTCAGTTCTGAAGGGAAGTGATCTCAAGTAAAATACCAGTGGGGAAATCTATGCATACTGTTAGCCGGGTTTCTACACTGTCTGACTTATTGCCATTCTATTTATGATTTGTGATTCTAAGTTGTGACGTCTAAATGTTCAAGAGCTGGCTGTCACCATGGGGCCAGCAGCCCAGGATGTCCAGCCTGCTTCCTCCTTGCTTTTGGTTTGGCCTAGCATTTGCATCAACTATCTAGAATCCCCAAGGTTCCTCTGAAACCAAGTATCTCCTCATCTTCCTCAGGCCACAGCGCCTTTTCTGTGACATGGCTACTCGTGGAAGGGGAGCCGTTCCCACACTCTGTAGGACTCTGGCAACATTCGAAAACCCTCATGGCAGAGATATTGGATCCTAACAGCCTTGCCTCAGTTAGGTCTGGTGAGCAGAGTCACCTGTGATGCTTAGAGCAGCCTGCTTCCACTTCTTGGTCCTTCTTCTCCTACAGCCTGGCTTTAAAAGAAGTTGTTTTGAAAGAATATTGATCCACTTCTGCATTTGAAGCCTCATGAAACTGAAAGGAGACCTCAAAACCCTAAGCAAGCAGCCGACATTGCTACATTACGTTGTATGACCAGCCTTAGAAAAGTACAGAAATAATTTCACAGTACTCCACAAATAAAAATCAATTTTTCATAAAATGCTACTTTATACTACCATAAAAACTTTTCATTTTTAAAACTAGAAGTATTTAATATCTTTACATTTTACTTACTTAGTTTAGCATTTAAAGAAAATGTAAGTATGTATAATACTCCTTTATTCTATTTCTTATTTCTCATTTATGTCAGACATTGATAGGGCTAACAATAAATTTGGTAGTATAATATGTAGTATGTATGTTTGTGTATATGTGAATATATATACATATATATAATTTGTACATTAAATATATAACTTATATAAATACCTTACATAGTATGCATATGTATGCTTTTTGCCTTTGGAAATTAATAAAAATTAGCCCTTTGGAAATATTGGATGTTTGTGTTTTCAGTTGTGTGTTCAGATGTTTGTAGTTGACAGTTGCAAGGCTGGGGCAGACTGAGGGGACACTGGCAGTGGCACCAGTATTTATCTCTACTGCATGTACTGGCTTTTTGGGATCTTATTCTCTTTGAATGTATACCTTGCTCAGCCTAGATGTAGTAGGAAGGGCCTTGGACCTTCAACAAAGCAAAGTGCCTTACCCTCTCTGAGGATTAGAGGGGGTGAGGTGGGAGGGTATGTGGAGGCAATGGGAGGAGGGAAGGGAGTGGAAATGTGGATTGGGATTTTTTTTTTAAAAATCTAATAAATTTTTAAAAAGGAAATTAATAAAAATTAGCCCTTTGTAAATATTAGATGTTTGTGTTTTCTGTTCTTTTTCTAGATAAAACAAGGGGCCATTGCAAGGGTGTCTGAAATATGACCTTTCCTTACCACAAATACTATGAAAATTCCATCTGTCCTACAAAATATTGTATTTTTTCTAAAACCCACCACTTTTTCAGATGACGTAAATTCTGCCACAAGGTTAGTGTACTTTAAAAGTTCAAATTGGAGCATGATGAATACAAGAAAAAGCATCACAGGTCATGTCAAAAGGGCAAAAGCAGAGGAACAGAAAGAAATGTCAGGCATACAAATGAAATGCAAGTATTCTTGGCTGTCACCCCAGCACAGTTCCTGTCTCATAAAACAGCATGAGATCAGACAAAGAAAGTTGATTCACATTAATAGGACAAGAGATATGTATATAGATATCATATATCAAGCTTAAGGATTATATTAAATTTTAGATTAAAAAAATAACTGAAGACCATCTACTCTTCCTTTGTTAGAAATCACCTTCAGAGCCGGGCGATGGTGGCGCACGCCTTTAATCCCAGCACTCGGGAGGCAGAGGCAGGCGGATCTCTGTGAGTTCGAGACCAGCCTGGTCTACAGAGCTAGTTCCAGGACAGGCTCCAAAGCCACAGAGAAACCCTGTCTCAAAAAACCAAAAAAAAAAAAAAAAAAAAAAAGAAATCACCTTCAGTTTTTCAAGGTATCCAGTGAAAACTGGCATCTTAACAACTGCTGATAAAAGGCAATGCTCAGCTTAAGAGCCTAACCAGCCCCATAGTGGAGAGCCCTAAATGTGTTAGGTGGAAGCCTATGAATCACGCCTGTCCTGTGTCTGAATGCTCACACCACTGTTCATATGCCCAGTCCTGTCCCATCCCTCCTGAGACCAAATGATAGCAACACTTGTATTTTCTTCAAATAAAAAACTTTTATAAATTAGTTCCATTTATTGAAAATACGTCTCCCTTCCTTACCATTGGCAGCACAACCCTCAGACTGGAATCTGTCCCTTTACCCATTCTCCACACATTGCTTGTTTCTTACATATCAAGAATCTATTTTTACAAGTACTGTTCACATCAGATATGAGAGAAAGATAACCTCTAGAATATGAACCTCATTCTTCTGTCAGTATGCCAATATTTCATTAACAATATTGATGTGGGAGTGTCATATATCAATCTGTTGATTTCATTGGTTAAGCAATAAAGAAACTGCTTGGCCCTCATAGGTTAAAACATAGGTGGGAGGAATAAACAGAATAGCATACTGGGAGGAAGAGGAAGTGAGCTCAGACTCAACAGCTCTGCTCTCTGGGGCACATGCGATGAAGCTCCGACCCAGCATGGACGTAGGCTAGAATCTTCCCGGTAAGCGCACCTTGGGGTGCTTACACATATTATTAGAAATGGGCTAGTCCAGGTGCGAGAGTTAGCCGAGAAGAGGCTAGATATAATGGGCAAGCAGTGTTTAAAAGAATACAGTTTGTGTGTTGTTATTTCGGGGCATAAGCTAAGCTAGCCGGAGGCTGGGGTGCTGGGGACGCAACCCCGGCCGCTCCTATTTCAACACAATATTACTCTTATTATCTCACTAACTCTTAATTTTATATAAACTCTAGATCAGAAACAGCATAGTTTTTTTTAACTTTTAATTATATTGTCATAGACTACTTTCTATGTGTGTGTGGAGTTTAGGATGGTTGCTTAGACACTGTAACTTTTTTTTTTTTTTACATTCTAGAAATCAATTTGGAGAAAGTACGGCAAGCATTTGTGAAACAGTATTAGCTGCTTCTCTAGGGGCAAAGAAGGGAGAATGTGGAGGGAAGTAGGTAAATGTGTGTGTAGCCCAGTAGGAAGAACACATCTTAGAACTGCACAATTCGCCACTTCATTACAGTTGTTACAAAGAAGCAGAAGAACATGGAAACTGTATAGCTGGTGCTCAGAGGAGACAAGTCAGCAAGGGTGGTCTTGGAACTGACCACATCTGATTGTCCCTGGACCTTGATAGATAGCCTCTGCCCTTATGAGCAAGGTAACGAACGTGTCATCTAAACGTGAAGGACAGCAAGAAAAAGAGCTGACCTAACTGTGAATACCTGTGAGCATGTTGTGTGAGGGCAGAAACCAGCTACCCACCATGATCATCTAAGGACAACTCCCTCAAAGTTCAGCCCTGGTTCCTAAACGGAACCTATTCGGCTAAGAAGAAACACCTGGAGAGGTATATGCAGATAGTTATTAAATGACATTAACTATCTAGAGGAAAAATGAAGCTCAAATGGAAGTTTCTAGAATAAGAACTCACTAACCACAGGCATTTCATATGCCCTAGAGGGGAAAAAAACTGGAAACTCAGAGGAGAGGGATCAGAAAGTGTCATTGTGCCAGTTCACGCCCAGGCCTTCGGGAGTTCAGTATCCTCATTGGGCATGTGGAGGGCAGAGTTAAACGTAACAAGCCCCAGGAAGCATGTACAGTGTGGCCTGGAATAATGGTATATAGAGAAATGCTGACAGCAGGCTTATGTGTTCAAAAACCAATGGTGGTGGGCTGGGAATGGGTTCATTTGATAAAGTACTTATCTCGCAAACCTGAGCTAAATCCCCAGAACCCATGTTAAAATGGTGGCTGTGGTAGCATGTGTTTACAATCTCTGTGCTGGGGATGGTGACAGGAGGATCCCTGGGGCTCCCCGGCCAGCGAGTCTAGCCTAAATGGTGAGCACTAAGTAGACAGATATTGTTCCTGAAGATGACACCCAAGACTGTCCACTGCCCTCCGTTCACATAGGCACACATGTACACGTGCACACATATAGATAAATGCAACCACCTTGCACACACAAACATGCACACACATAATAAAATTATAAAAATCAATATTTTCCATAAATGCATCTCTGATAATGGCGATGCACACATCTGAATGTTTGTGTGACGATGGATGAGAAGCCTGCATGTGTGGAAGGACAGGAAAAAAAATCTTTGAAGAGAAAAAAATGTCAACATATTTCTTGGCAAACAGTAACTTGCAAATTCCAAAGAAACAAAATAAATGATGTGTTTTGAAAAAATAAGACAGGGTAATTAAAAAAATGGGGAAGGACAGTTCTCCTGATGGAAGTATTATCTAATTTTTGACACCATAACAATAAACAAGAGGTCAGTGGTCTTTGTCACCATCTATAAGCAACAGGAAATATAATGGTTTGTCTCTGTCATTATTCTTCCATCCTTAAAAAAATAATAACCATGGTAATATAGTAAAGCCTGTTAAAGCCAAGGGCATATACTCTTAAAAGTGATGATCTGTCTGTGGCTCTCAACTTCTGCTCATCCTTCAAGGGTAAAAACATCTCTAAATGCCATCTTCTTTCCACACAGAGAACTGAGTTCCCAGCAGATGAGACTTCAAAGACAGATAGATCCACTTGCAGAAGCAACAGGAGACAACAGCCCCACTTACCAGAGATTCATTGGCACACTGGAACACATAACAGATGTACTGGCTCAGCCCCGGCTCTGGAGACTCCCGACAGATGAAGCCAAAGTGATCAACGTGCTTTATTCCCTAGATAAAGGGGAAAACACAATACAAGCAGTGCTTCTGGGGTGTTCCCTGATAGAGACTGACATAATTTCTACACTTGCCTAACTTCCCAGACTTCTCCTTCATGGCAATGTGACCAAAGACATAGTGTCATTTTACATAAGACATAATGCTCACAGATGCCCTGTTGATGCAAGAGATAAAGAGGGACATCCACTTAGACCCGTTGATTTTTATTAAAAACAAAAATCAAAGCAAAAGAAAAAACATTGCTAGTAAGGTCCATTATTTCTTAAAATAAAAATATGATGTTTGCCTGTAATGAATTTTCAATTTATTGTCTTAGCATGGTAGCCAGTAATTCAACATAAAACCTTTCCTAGTCTATATGAAGACAAGAATCTCAGAAAAAGTACAAGAGACAACCCTCAAATTAAATACTGTATAGTTCTATAAAGTTTGTATGGAAATTGCTTGAATATGTCAATTTATAGATATTCAAAGAACGACAAAAAGAAAGATTGATATTCTTCTTCACGTGCTTGTTGCAAGTGCCAATTATCCACAGTCACAAACCTTCATACTTTCTATAACCAAGTTAAATGATTTCAGCTGTATTTATTCTAATTAAAAATTCAGGTTAGCAGTTGTGTGGCTTGGTCTTCTGTGGGACTCCTAACAGTGGGAGCAGGGGCTGAATCTAACTCTTTTGCTGGTTTTTGAGACCCTGTTCCTCATACTGAGTTGCCTTACTCAGCCTTAAAACAAGATGAGGAGCTTAGTTTTTCTGCAACTTGATAAGGTTATGTTTTGTGATATCCATGGAAGGCATGTGTTTTTCTGAATAGAAATGGAAGAGGGGTGAATGTGAGGGCAGAGGGGGGGACAGAGAGGGACAGGGAGGAGAGGGGAAACCATGGTCTGAATGCAAAATAAATAAATTTAAAATAAAAAATAAGTGAAATAAAATTAATATTTAAAATAATTCAGTCTGAGGGTGATGAGATGGCTCAGCAGTAAATAAATTTGATGCTTGAGCCTGGAAAATAGAGTTCAATCCCCGGAGCCTGCACAAAGGGGGAAGGAGAGAAGCAATTCTACAGTTAGCCTCTGACCTCTACACGTGTGCTATAGCATGCACACGTACACACACTAATAATAAATAAATACGCTTTCAGCCAGGCGGTGGTGGTGCATGCCATTGATCCCAGCACTTGGGAGGCAGAGACAGATGGATCTCAGGGAGTTTGAGGCCAGCCTGCTCTTCAAAGTGAGTTCCAGGAGAACCAGGAAACCGTGTCTCTAAAAAAACAAAACAAGATAGATGATAGATAGATAGATAGATAGATAGATAGATAGATAGATAGATAGATAGATGATAGATAGATGATAGATAGATAATAAATACATTTTCAAAATAATTTTTTAAATGTAAAAGTTGAGTCTGAATGCACACACCAGTAAGTAATCAGTACCGTGTTTCAGTAGCAACACAGCAATTTGAAAACTAGGTTGACGGAAAATATGAAGTGTGCCTGACACCTCCTAAATGCAAATGAGAAAAGTCTTTGGGGTCAGATCTGCACTCCCGCGCTGCCTCGACTACTGACTGAGGTATGAAATACTGTGCTGGGTGGCCAACTGCTGTCTCTGGCTTTATTTCTTTTATTCAGTACCAAAGAGCATAAAGACAGCTACTATGGGGAAGGTGTGGGAGCTAGAACTGAGAAACAGCTATGATGTCTCCAAGAGTCTTTCATCAGTAGTGACCCCGTTCTTCCTTGCTATAAAATACTGAATCTATGCAATGGACATGGAAAAATAAATGAACTCTGCTGGTTTTTATGTAAGGGTGGGGTAAGCAAAGAGGAGTGAGGCTGTCAGTCTGGTAAAATTAGCTCCTTGCACACAACTCTGGTGAAAGAGCTTTTATTACTGCCTTAGTACTAAGTCAGGGACCTCACAGGGCCTCATTAGCTCAGTGTGCCTTCGGTTGTGGACAATGCTTCCAGAAAGAAAGAAGAAAGAAAGAAAAAAGAAAGAAAGAAAGAAAGAAAGAAAGAAAGAAAGAAAGAAAGAAAGAAAGAAAGAAAGAAGAAGCGTTTGTAGATATAAGGTATTCAAAGGGAGGCCAGTTCCTGAACACAGCCACCTTGCCTCCCTTCACCTCCTGTGAGGAAGTGGTGGGAGTGGGTGAGGAGAAGTGGATGACTCTGCTGTGGCTGGAAGCCTTCCCACCAGGTTCCCTCTGGCTGCTGTCTGATTGTTTCCTGAACTATAATATCATAACACAGAGCCCGACTTCCATAAAAGGAAAAAGGCAAAGGAAATCAAAGTTGAGCTTCCACGCCCACAAGTTTGGTTTGGATCTGTTCTTTGTCTTTGTGTGTGCTTACATTCATTGGATAATCAATGCACATTGGGCAGCTTAGGAAAGTGGGGCTAGGAGTTGATACCTTGGTGCCGAGTATGTCATGAGCTAAACTTGAGTTACACATCACTTTTGCTGTAGCCTGTGGCCAACCATGGAGACAAGCTCATTCGCATTGGTCATGTGTACTCAACACCTAAGGGAGATTCTAATGTCCCCCCAAAAGAGACATGCTCACACCATAAGTCAATTAGTCACAAACTCCTGCAAGGTTTGTGACCTTGCAGTAACCTCCCAATAAATGGACAACTACAAAGAGAGTTAAATATTTTGAGGGTTAGAATCATATTCCCACTGAATTCCTGGGTTTCTTAAATAGGAATTTCAAAGTTTGTAATATAACCGTCCTAGATTCAAATGCTACTGCTCTCTACATTGCTAGAGTAGAAAATATTTATCACTCAAAAATTCCTATTACAGGAATAATATTAAAACAAGGTGTTAGAAATAAAAGCACATTAGCTAAAGCAAATGACTAATAAAACATATAAAGAAATCGTTGTCATCAAAAGAAAGTCTGAGTGTCATACCAAGAGCAACACTGACTCCAAAGTTCAAAGAGAAGACCCTACGGTAGAAATGACTTTCTCATGTAGAATTGTGACCCTTTGTCTTTAATAACTGAGCTGACCCTCTAACCTGATTTTTCAACATCAAGATGCAGGGACTCTTAAAAAATATATTCCTGAATTCACTTTAAGCCACCAGGCCAGTAACAAAAGGTTATTTTTAATCCCACAGAGATGTCTTTAAATATGTAATTTTTCCACATTTTGACTTAAGTACACCTTCTTTTCTGGCAGGTACATATTTTCTTCTCATGTTTACAGTCTGTTCAGGCAGCTCAAACTTATGGGTAGATATTCTAAAACACTACAATAGTCTATGACTAATATTATATACATTTGTCTCTGTTGATGTTTTAAATCATAAAAACATTCTTTGTTGAGTAAAAATTTAAAAAAATACTCCTCAAAGTTGACCATATATGGTAGCAGAAACTAAAAAGACTACTTCTCCTTTTATTACCTGCTGTGGGATAAAGAACAAACTTATCTTGGTAACATCCACAAGACCCACAGCCCACCAGTCTGAGGAACATTTGCTGTGAGGTATTTTCAAAAGAATCCACTACCACAAAACCTCCTCCAGCAGAAGGGTTTGGGGAAACATCACTGAGACAAAGGACTGAGGGGGAAAAAAACGAGGGGGAAATGGAGTGACAGACACTCAAGGTCCTGGGAAGAATTCCATTGCCACAGAGTCAAGCACATGAACACATTTTAATTGTAAGGGACAAATGTTCTTTAAAACATTATTTCTCTTAAATTTGAGCTCAGCGATGAAGCCACTATCGGGCCAGTATGTGTAAGAAAAGACCTAGGTTCATTGCTGGGGGGGGGGGGGAGGGAGGAGAGAAGAGAGAGGAGGTGAAGGAGAGGAAGAGGGAAATAAAAAATACTTAAGTTTAAAATAATAATATGTGGTTTAAGGAAGCGCAGCTGTTGTTGTGGCTAACTGTGGAGCACGACAATTGGTTTCTTCAAATGCTGTGCCGTGACCTGATGGCATACCTGAGAGCAAGAGGAAATATCTTTGAAATTCTTCTCCAGCACGACCGATTTAGTGTCTGGACTGATGAGGTTAATCTCAAAACGGCCGACCTTGAAAAGGAAAAGACAGCATGTCAATCACTTCAGCGTTTGAGGACCTAGGTCTTCCTGGGCAATGAGATACGCAACAACGGAGATTCAAACGATGTGGCCCAGACAAACCTATTTCACGTGTGTTTCACCATATCATCCAACCCAAAGTCGGCTCTCTCAAGTCATTTCGTTCCTCTGTCGGAAAATTAAGCAACCCTCAAACTGCAGAAAGCCAAAGAATACAAATCATTTTAGCAGTTAAGAAATGACTTCCTCTTCAGAAATGTGCCACCTACGGTACACATACATGTGTGCAGGCAACACACTCGGACACATAGAATCAATACATCCAAAGAAACCTTTCTAATATGTAATTTTTCCTCAAGTCACTAATCTTACATCAGCTGACTGGCATTATCATAAGATGCTTTTCAAAACAGTCAGTCAAATGATACATGCAGAACTGGGCTCAGGTAAAGTTTTGGAAAATAGATATTCAAAAAACCTAACATAAAGAACTCCAACTAGCAGAGAACAAGTCTGGCAATCCAAAGGAGAGGAGAAACCGACTTCACGCATCACCACACAAAGGACCAGAGCCAGTCTGCCCACAGGTCCGGGCGGTGACGGGACAAGACAATGACTGAACAAAGGATGCAAGCCGGAGATCAGCCACAGACTAACTACAAACCTTCTCCAGGACAACGTCATATATTCAATTCTTTAAGTGAAATGACATTTTTCATAACCCTGTAAATTTGTAAACTTTTTTTAAAAATAAAAACATCTCATAGAGGAACTAAAAAGATGGCTCGTGGCTAAGAACACTGGCTGTGCACTCAGGAGGACTTGAGCTCAGGTCCTAGAAGCCACTTACCAAGCTGACCTTGGTCTTACAGGCACTGTAATGTTGGCACTACAGGGGTAGCAGGAGGCTAACACACGAGGATGGCAGAGGCTTGCTGTCTGCCTGTCTCCTTGATAAAAGAATTCTACATTCAAGAAGAGGCCCTGCATTAAAGGAATAAGGCAGAGAATGATAGAAGCTAAAACCTAACTTCTTCACAGATCCGGGCACATACGCACACACCAGAAACCCTGCTCTCCTCTCTACCATTTCTCTCTCTCTCTCTCTCTCTCTCTCTCTCTCTCTCTCTC
>JABTXL010000002.1:16953874-16974641 GCA_025134845.1 Neodon shergylaensis | reverse complement strand
AGAGAGAGAGAATTACCTTTTACATTTAATATAGCTGTATCAAGTTTTTGAATAATTGACCTAGTGATCAGGACAATCATGTTCCTTTACTCCTCTATTTCTGGGGGAAGAGTACATCAGTGTTTACATGAATGATATCTCTGGAATCTCTCTCTCCCTCTCCCTCTACCTCTCCCTCTCCCTCTCCCTCTCTCTCTTTGCCAAAATCTATTTCGCCAAAACTAGCTTTCCAAGATTATGCCTTACAAGCACTGCTAACATTTTGTAGCTTTATTAAAGAGTGTATTTGGGAATCAACCCAAGCCAGACACTGGTGACGGACACCTCATATCTATCGCCTGCCTCTTCATAGCTGCTATGAGAAGTTTTGCATTCTCTCTGCCTCCCTGGGGTCCATGGCCCATCTGTGTTCTTCCTTCATCTGGTCCTCCTGCTTCTGAGAGAGAAAATCTGAAGCCCAGAAGGGTTTACTGTGGCTACTGGGGTGGAGCAGAAAGAGAAGACTGGCAGATGGAGCCAGGACTACAGGGAGGATAGCTTAGTCCCTCACATACAAACAAGAGGACCTCAATTTCCAGAGCCCAGTTTTGTTTTGCTTTTTTAAAGCAGAGCATAGCCGAGTGCTAGTACAGCCCATGCTGCGAAGTAAAGCACATCCCTGGAATTCTGCTAGCCAATCAACCTTCCATACTTCCAGAAGAGACCCTGCCTCAAAACAAAACAAGGAAGATGATGCCTAAGGAATGGTACCCAAAGGTTGACCTCTGGCCTCCACCCAGGCACACGTGGGCAACACACACCCACCGCACACACTCGGGCACCCACTGACCAGGGAGGAGTTATAGCTGCTTAACATCTTAAAAAGCTGCAGGTCAAAACCCCCTGCCAGGCTACCTGGAAGAGCATGGTCCTGTTCTTCTCCGAATCTGAGGGCTGCACGTGACTGGGCGCGCTTGCGTGCCTCCTCCTTGGCTGTGGTTTCTGGCTGTTGTCATGGACCTTCTTCTGCATGACGCCTGTGACGCTGCTGCACCGCGATCGGAACTCCTGCTGCTCATCAAAACCACAGTCTTCCAAAATCCTCTCTGGGAAGCAAACCCGAGAGCTGGCCAGTGTGGGTTGGCTGGCCAGGGAGGGCAGTGCATGGTGATTGTTGACCGCACCATCTGACTTCTCAGGCAGGATGTCATCTGGAGACACAGGAGACTCGGCCTCAAAGACACCCAGCTCGTCCCCAGGGTCCCCAGGCTTCTCGCCCCGCAGCCTCAGCCGCTGTTGCTCATGCAGGCTGAACTTCTCCTTGCAGTCGTCAATGAGACTGGAAGGTACCTTCTTGTGGGTCACGATCACCTTCCCACAGTAGAGCACTTCAAACTTCTGAGAGTTGTAGAAGGCGTCCTCATTGTCTTTGCTGGGTTTGGAATCCTCCTTCATGGCCGCCTTGGACAACTGCCTGATGCTACTGATCACATCTGGTACCTGGGGAGACAATTGAAGTCCTCCTTTTAGTGGCCTGTCCGGAGACCGTTTCTGTTTCAGGTACACAGACTAGATTTTCATCCTGAATGATAGGAACACAGAATGCACTGTGGTGCCTACAGGAGGCAGAGACAGTAAAGGGGTACAGGACTCTGACGTAAACTGCATGAGATTATTCAGCTCATGGAGCCTACACGAAATCCATAGGTTAAACATTCCCGTGCAACTCTGCTGGGATGAGCTGAAGTTTCAACGTGAGATAGAAACCAGGTGCCCTCATCAGCATTAGCCAACTAAATCCACCCAAGATGGGACTCCACTGCCGAAGCTGGCGCTGAAGGACTAAATGCAGGAGTGACGATTCGCAAGCACCTTATGCAGGAATATTAAAGGACACAAGACTTTACAAAACTGTTAAACAGCTTCGTGGAGGGAGCCCGATGTCCACCACCTCAGTGAGCGCGCACATACAGACACAACCAGCACGCCCCCGGGTTTGTTCTTGATCTAGCACTCCCTGCTGCCTAGTGCATTCAACATTGGGTAGAAATGGTTACATAAGACAGAATTTATGTTCCCAGAGGATGGAGACATCTATCTCTATTTTTCTCCCATTTTCCCTAGTTTTCTAAGCATCTAGAATAATTCCTGGATGATAGCAGATCCCAATATATGTATTAGTCCCACAAAAAATTCCTTCCATTATTTTAGGGAAAGGGAACAACCATCTTGTACTCAGAGATGCTCTGTATTTTGATGTGTGTGCCTTGTCCTTAAGTTTTCTAATAACTGTGTCAAGCCCAGGATTCCTTGCCCTTCACATGGCTACTTGGGATCGAGTGCCAGAGAAGTCACTGGTTTAAAACAATACAAACGTCAGCAGGCAAACATGAAGATTCTCTGTGGAGGACAAAGTCCATAGACTATCTCTTCAGGGACTCACCCTGAACTTCTCACACATTTCAAGGGTGAAGTCAGGTGTCTGTGCTAGCAGGTGACTCACAGTCTCTGGCTCCTGCTATTTGCCTGAGTTCATTGCTTCTACACAAGGAGTCCGCAGTGTTAAAGAGTGAGCGAGCTGACATTCAACCCTACGGCAAGGTACACTTATTTCAGTAGGTTGACTGCAGCTTTATGAGAATGATCTTTCTCTCCTTCTCAGTTCTGTCCCAGTAAACACTTCATCTGATTACTAACCCAAAGATCCCTAAACCTCAAGTATCTACAGTACAAAATCAGAAATATTATCTGTAGGAACTCTTTAATTTCAGATGTATATGTAAGGCCTATATATAATATATATTATATGTGTATGCATTTATATGTATATTATATACACATATATAATTTTATATGTTGTATAAATGCATGTGTGTCATGTACATGCACACATTACATAAATCACTGAAGCTTATAAAGGCCAGAAGAGAGCATCAGATTCCTTGGAACTGGAGCTAGAGATGGTTGTGAGGCACCAAGTAGGTGCTGGGAATCGAACCAGGGTCCTCTGCAAGAACAGCAAGTGTTCTTAACTGCTGAGCTATCTCTCCAGTTCCTTGCCGGAACATTTTCAGCTTGTTTTTTTTTTTTTAATTTTATTTCATTGCTACCATGTAAATGACTCTAGTACCGCTTCGGAGTTACATTCTACAAGTGAGACTGAACGCAGCCAGCTCCTTGCTACTTTCTGCCAAGTCCTCTGGACTGTTTACTTGATATTTCTTTATTGCAGTATGGAGAATGGAGATCTCTTCAGGGAAGCCTAACCAGTGGCTGAACTTCCACAACTGCTGGGGCTCCTTTCTGTGACCACAGAAACGGTCCAACACCTCAGATAAATTCAGTAAACGGCTCCATTTACATGAGCAGAGCCTGTCATCCTGAATTCTAAACTGAGTGGGTAATTTAACCTTCCAGTAATTTAACATGTTTACACCATAAACCTGATTCCCATTCTCTTTAATATCTCCTTCCAGACTGTGACTCACCGCAGCGGCAGTGACCTAGGCCACAGATGCTAACCACAGAACCTTGCTGAGGAGAGCCAGCTCTGTCTATGCCTCTCACTATGTGAAAGACACAGAGAAGCAAACCGAGCATCATACACCCCTGCCTGCACACCTGTCGTGCATGAGAGAGGACACACTGTCCCTTATCATTACTGTGAGGATAATAAGGTATCCACAGTAGAGAAATGTTATCAGAGAAACACACACAAACACACACACATACACCCACACATATACATATACACACACATACACACACATATACACACATACACACACATGCATATATATACATACATACACACACATATATGCATATACATACACACAAACACACACACATACACACTCCTTTTTGGCGTTTGTTTATGGGATCCACCAGAAACATTGTAATAGGAATAAAGTCTTTCTCCAACACTGGCACAGACCTGTTTTGGTAGAATTGAGTGTTCTTCTGTAGCACAGCACTAAATGGTGTGATCTCTCTGTGCAGTTATGAATACGGCTGAATAACTGAGTCCTCTGTGCATATGTTACATCTCCATCTCTTTCCTGTACCGTGACACTTGAGTTTTTATTTGAGGAAAATGTAAGCTGCAGTAATTTGTGTCTTACAAGAACTCTTCTCTGTGTGTGTGTCTGTGCACATCTGTGTGTGTGTCTATGTGTGTGTGTGTGTGTGTGTGTGCTGCACAGGAGACATGGGGAACCAAAGCTTCTCCCTTTGCCCATTGCTCACCAGACTAGGAAGTACGGATGCATTTCCAGTGCCCCCCCAAATGCTCCCGAGCGCCCCACCATATACACTCTAGCTGTGCATTCCAGGTTTTTGTGTTCTGGTAGCAAATATCTGCATGCTCAGCCGCTGCCTGCAGCCCACGCAGCCTGATCCAGACTTCGAGTCAATTCAAGGCGCCGGCTTTATTCTGGGCAACACTGACTCTCTAACCGAAACAAAACTGGAAAAGACACCAGCGAGCCAGACACTAGGAAGTTTATATTCCACAGCCAGCTTGGCTGATGTTCTGCTCAGTTCCCTCTGGAGAGTAGCTTTTTGCCTCTGCAAACCAGAGTTGTCTCAAGAATGAAAAGTGACAGATGCTCAAAAAGAGTTTCCTTAGAGAGCCAAAAATCAGTGAATCTGTTCCTAGAGGGTGTCAATGTAGAAGGGGAAAAAAAGATAATATGTATCATTTTAACATTAAGTCAGAAAAGGCCTACATTGTTGGAAATATCCATTTATCAATTTAACAGACAATAAAACGAAGGAAGCTTCTTTAAGTGTCTAGTACCATTTAGAAACAGCACAGTGCAGGAACTGGAGAGATGGCTCAGAGGTTAAGAGCACTGACTGCTCTTCCAGAGGGCCTGAGTTCAATTTCCAACAACCACATAGTTGTGGTGACCCCCAACCATAAAATTATTCTCATTGCTACTTCATCACTGTAATTTTGCTGCTATTATTAACTGCAATGTAAACATTTTTGAAATAGGGGTTTGACAAAGGGGTCACCACCCACAGGTTTAAAATCATTGGTCTAACGAGTTCAAAAAAAAACTAAGATAAAACCATGGAGTGCAAAAAGCAATAAGGAAAGATACCTTCGATCAGGAATCCAGCTGTCACTGACATCTTCATAGACAGTATGGAGTGTGCTAGATCGTGGGCCTCACCAGCTTTCCCCCTCTGTCCCTCTCTCTTTCTGAACAAGCCAACTGCAATTTTAGTGTCGCAGTTTAATCCACGTTATCACTCTGTGGCCAATGAGAAGACTTCCCAACCATAATTGCTTCAAATATGAAGTATTGCCTGAGTCTGCAATCAGGAAAACATGCAGACTGCTGGAGATGAAGGCACCAAAGCTTTGGCTTTTTAAAAAAGAAGAAATGCTTTGTTGTTGATGAGTTTTCCCTTCCTTTTGCTCATGTGTCTAAGATTTACTAACTGTACAGATAAGAGAAAATGAATCTATAGTATGAGGTCATTCTCCTAACAGGGCCCTGATGCTCTTCAGTAAGTATTGTTAAATGGATGCAAACAGGAAGGTAAGGGTACACTCCCTAAAATAACACTAAAAGATCGATTAGGTTCATGTTTATAGTTGGTATGACCCTAGCTGATTGGTTTATTATTGATCTTTTTCTAATAGTTGTAACAGAGACTTTCGTGGCTGCCCAGACCCGAATAATCAAACAGACACGATATTAATTACAAGACTGCTTGGTCAATGGCTCAGGCATATTTCTAGCTAGCTCTTACATATTAAATTAACCCATCTCTATTAATCTATGTATTGCCATGTGGTCATGGTGTTACCTCATTTTCTACATAGCTTGTTCCCTCGGTGGCTGACTGGTGTCTTTTGACTCTGTCTACTCTTTCTATATATCTCTGTTTGGATTTCCCATCTGGCTTTACTGTGCTAAATCACTGGCCAAAGCAGCTTCTTTATTAACCAATGGTAATAAAATATATTCATAGCATTCTGAGGGGAATCCCACATCAAATAGTTACAAGTGGGCCCAGAAATATTGAAAAGGAGAAAAATGTAAAAGTTGAGGAAAAATATTACAAACATATCAAATAAATGGAAGGAGCTGTTGACTGGGAATAACACTTCAAAGTAGCCTCACCCACATAGACATAGCATGGCACCTGTCTTCTAAGTAATGCACACTATTGGAAGAAGGCTAGTTCTTTCTACTCTGCTTAAGAAACAAGATTCTGGGCTGGAGAGATGGCTCAGTGGTTAAGAGCATTGCCTGCTCTTCCAAAGGTCCTGAGTTCAATTCCCGGCAACCACATGGTGGCTCACAACCATCTGTAATGAGGTCTGTCTGGTGCCCTCTTCTGGCCTGCAGACATACACACAGACAGAATATTGTCTACATAACAAATAAATAAATAAATAAATATTTAAAAAAAGAAACAAGATTCTAAGCACAGGAGAAATGGCTGAGGGGTTGGAGCACGTTTGCTCACACAGAGTTGGCTCATAGTGGAGTTCGTTTCCCACCACCCACGTAGGGTGACTCACAGCCACCTCTCTGATGCCCTCTTCTGGCCTCTGCAGGCACTAGCACTAATATGCACAAACACACTTCTAAAATAGATAGAATATAGGTTGTCTAGGCATGGTGAGATGTTGGAAGTAGAATGGCATAAGGTGAAGTCGAGCATTTTAAGAAAGAGAAGTTTGGTAACTCAATGTTATCACTTCTATTGAGCTCTTCAAAATCATCGCCGTCAAACAATGGAGGATAATGGGAGGTGAGCATCCCATGAAGCAGTTTATTTATATTAGAGGCACACAGTCTTAGCTACTTTTCCAGACACTGTGGCCTTGGCAGCACATCCAGTTCAAGCTGCAGTGTGAGGTGAGGCTGTCTGAAACCTTCATTGTCAGAGTTTAAGATGATATCTCCCCGTTCAGCCCGGGCTGATCTCGAATTCTGAAGCTCATGCAATCCACTACCCTCAGCCTCCCAAGTAGCTGGGACTACAAACGTATGCTATCACACACAACCTCACTCATAACTCTTCCCCACAACTCCTTCAGATTCTTTGCATTTGGTTTTAAACCCTAACTTATTGTATCAAAGTGAATGTTGCACTTTGCAATATTTTGTAAGATAAACTTTATTTGTAGGATAAAGTTGAATTTTGGGTGGGTGCAGACACAGAATAGACTAGAGTAATACAGTAACTTTAAAAAGTCTTCCTCGAGAAGTCTCTGGTCTACTCCATCTTGTTTCAAAACAAATGCCTTAACATCAAAAGTTAAAGCAATAAAGAAGATAAATGAGATTAAAAGAGTCTGTTCGGGGCCAAAGAAAGCAGAGCACAGTAGCTCTGACTTGGACCAGACTCCTACGAGCAGTTTTGGTTTTGATCTCTGGGCTCTGAGCCAAGATGGTTTCCTCTTAGTCCAAGGTTGCTTTATTTCTTAGCAACCCTCAACCACTTTGCTCCAACACTAGGAACACCCCAGCTTTTCTCTCACCACTGTTTTCCTGAGGGTGAGTTAGCGTGGAGGCAGATGTGTTTAATATCTTCACCAAGTTCTTTACCCCATTCTGTCTTACCACTCAGAGCACTGAATTCCTTCCATGGGAAGTGTAATGTTTTTGGTTACTTCTACTTACATGTGTTTGCATGTACACATGGATGTGTCCCCACAGAGGCCAGAAAGGGACATCAGAGCCTTCAGCGATGGAGTGACATGTGGTTATGAACTGCCTGATGTAAGCCCTGGGACCCAAACTCTGATTCACTGCGAGAGCTCTTAACTACTGAGTCAGCTCTCCGACTCCAGGTGTATCTTCTTAGCCTATGACCATTACACATTGCAGAAGTGCAGACCGTACACAAGAGTAACTCACAGGAAATATTGGGGAATTATAGGATTCGATTAAGAGTGGAATCCCATTAGAAAGAGTAGTGCACAATGACGGAGGGAAGGATAACAGGAGATAGCAAAAAAAAAAAACTAGAAGGAAAACATCATTTGTCCCGTGCTCCATCACAAACAAACCATTGTTTTGAAAGAGATGCAAGTCCTTACATGGCATCATATGAAGGCACAGAGCATAAACTTCGCCCTCGGCCGCAGCCCCATTCCAATACCTACTGCTGCCTACAGAAGGGTTTGCATCTGTTGTGTTTTCCATCTGGAAAGTGTCAGTCACAAAGCTTAGCTTAGAACTAAACTGGGAACTTTGAATAAAGTGTGTGACTATGCCTGAATATGTTGGGACAGTAAAATAGCCCATAATGCTTTATTAAAGCTAAAGTATAATTCTGTTCTGTGCTATATAAGGTAATGAAAGAAGCCATGATGACATAACCATCCTGGCCTTCAAGAAATAGGAGAGGTGAGAGAGATGGGAAGAAAAAGGTACTGTGCAAGGGGAGTGAATATTTGAGGAGTTTAGAGAGTCAAAGTCTCAAGAAGTAAAAGACGAACACAAGGAAGGAGGAGGAGCTGGAAGGAAATCTCTGCAGATTCCTCACAGTTTTAGATAAAGAACTCCCTATCATGGAGCAGCAGTGGTGGCCAGTACAGACTTTATTCCTACAGCTGTCTGGGGGAGGCATATTCCAGGCATCAGGAACACCAAGTCCAAGGCTCCAAGTCACACGCTGGCCTGATGTGCCCAGAGACCTGCAGGAAATCCGTGTGCTTAGAGTGAGTAAATGAGTAGAGACTATGTACTTAGGTGACCCAGGTAATTGTGGGGATACAGAGCTTGACATCCTACAGGTCTTGAGAGGACTTCAGCTTCTATTTTTAGTGGAGAAATGACATGATCTAGGTTATACTTTTCAAAAGACCCCTTTGGCTACTCCATGAAAAACAGACATCTATGCTGACTCAGGACGAGCTACCAAAGGCTCACTCACCAGGGTGTGGGGGGGTGGCAAGCAGCAGCCAGCATCTCCGTATAATTTTAAAGGTACAGTGTGGGTATTGATGGGCACGAGTGGGGAACAGGAGACAGAGAGGTCGTGATAACGTCATGATGGAAGACAGAGGAATTAGGGAAGCAGAGCTGCAGTGCACCGAGCTGGGAGGGGCAGCTGAAGGCATCGGGAGCTTGGTTTAGGCTATAAAGTTTGAGATGCATGTAGACATCCAGGGACAGTGTCAGCAGGCTGAAATCTGTCCGTCACTCAGAGTAGAGAGTGGAAATGACACAGAAACAGGAAAAGCAAAACTATGAAGGCTGGAGAGATGGATAACATAACAATGATGGGGGCTGGAGAGCAGGCTCAACTGTTACTTGTTGCTCCTGGAAAGGACCCAGGTTCTATTCCAAGCACCTACATGGTGGTTCCCAGCCATCTGCAGCTCCACTTCAGGAATCTGATGCTCCCTTTTGACCTCTTCATGCACCAGGCACACACTTAGTACACACAAATACATGCATGTCAGAAGGCACGCTCTCGAGCAGAGCTGCGGGAAGGGAGGAAGACCCAGCAGAACATTAAACGGGAGACGTTAAATTCAATGCAAAGTGATTAGAAGCCTCGTTGTGAGGCAACGCTGTCTTGGAATCTTAAGGCTACGCTCTCTGAGGTCTCATGGAGGTAATTATGATTGAAAGGAAGATTTCACCAGAGAGCTTAACTCTCTTAGGTGAAACCTGGTAATCAGGAAATAGAAAACAGGAATCTGCACTGTTAAATGAAGTCACGGAAATAAACTACATTCTCAGCACAGGCTGCAGCTGGGAGCAGTTCTAAGGAGCATTCTCTCGTTCACCTTTCATGTTGCTAAGACTAATTTGTCTACCCAATACAACTTAAAGAAGAGTGCATTTTGGTTCCTAGTTTGAAGGAATATCGTCAATCATAGAAGGGAAGGAGTGGAGGCAGAAACGTGAGGTATCCAGTCCCATTGCAAGGGCAGTCCGTGAAAAGGAGGACAAAATGGATTTCTCTGGCTTGTTTTCTCCCTTGTTCTGGAACCGCAGCCCATGGGATGGCACCACCCACACTCAGGGTGGGTCTTCCCTCCTCAGCTAAATCTCTTGGAAACACTCCCACGGACAGGCCCAGAGGTGTGTCTCCTAGGTGATTCCAAATCCAGTTGGGTTAAGACTGAAGATTAATATCACAAATGTATTTTGGAATACGTTTGCATATACAGGATAAAAGAAGGGAACATTTTGTATCTTACCAAAAGAGAGAAAAAAAAGGTCTGGTTATCAAGGTGTCACTTATGAGAAGTAATTCTCTACTACTTTCCTTATGCATATGCACTTTTTAAAAAGCCAAACGAAAACTTAAGTCGCTGAAACATGAAAGTAAAATTTATACTTAATCTTTTTTCTAATTGTAGTAACACAGAGTACAGCACTACGAAATACTCCAAATTGCTGTTGTTTCTAATTGCACTGAATGGTTCTGAATGCTGTATATCCCTGCAACCAACACAAGACACAGCGAATCGACCTATTAATTAATGTTTAGTAGGAGTACGTACTTAATGCTGTTTTAATACGTCCTGCACTTTCTGTAATGACCACAAGGGGGATCTTTCTCACATGAACTAGTGTAAGTAATATAACTACAAAATAATAATACTGAAAAAAGATAGTTTATAAAATATTATTACCACTGCTCTTAGTTTAGGCTCATAAAATCAACCACTTGGAAGTAAAATAACTGGGCATTTGAATATTTAAGCAAGTATGCCAATAAAAATAACAAGTTAATAAACTTTCAAATACTTTTGAAAAAAAGTATTGTAAGGTCAGGATTTAATGACCTTGAACCTATTAAACATGTTCACAGAGGTCATAAAAATAGTAAAAATATTTTCTTGGTTTTTACCAAGATATATGAAAATACGAAGCCTTCTAAACAAAATGTCAAAAGGGGAGAGTTGATAAACGTCAATGCATGAAATGTCTGAACTCAAGAAAAGAGCAGGTTTTGAGCAAGGCATAGTTGTGCAATGGAATGGGGGCAAGGGGGCAAGCTCTGAGCCCAGAGGACCTGGACACACACGTCGCTAGATCAGTAGATAGAGCTGTAATAGTATCAGGAAACTAAAACGCCACACATTTCTCAGAAACCTATTTCTGTCCTGGCGCTCCATATCGCTCCAGATATTAATAACAGCACAACAGATCTTTCACATTGTAAACAAAGTAATAGACGGCATCTTTGGTCATCTTTTCCAGAGATTTGGGTTGTTTTCCAACATTATCAATAATCACTAAAGGTGCATGTGTCCCTCTTCTTCCAAGAAGAAAAACAAAAGCTAAAATAAAATAATTCCATATCACCCAAAGATAAAAAGAAAACACACAATTGCCTCCGTCCAAAAATAGGTCAGAAGAAAGGGCAGCCACCAGCAGCCAGATACCTGCTCTCTGACCAAGCTGGCATGTTCCATGAGTGACAGCAGGGTGCTGTTCTCCCCACAGTCACTATGCGTACTGGAGTTCCATATGACCCTGTGTCCAGCCTCACAGTAGATTTACCCCCAACCTGGGAACAGCAGGAATCATAGTGAAGTGTGTCTGATACAGCTATTCCAGCAAATGAAACTTAACAGTATGACGTCTTCCGGCAAGGCTGCCTTTCAGGCCATCAGTATAGGTTCAAATCTGGGAGCACAATTACCATCAATCATATAGCGAGCACTCTTACCAGAAAAGACACCTCCAGCTTTCACATCGGCAGACCTGAGGTATTCCTCGCTGTTCATTAAAAATCGCAAAGCCACCTCTCCCTTCCACTCCTAAAGAGTGGCTCAAAGGACATGATTTTGTCTGTGGAAGGAGGAAAAAGAAGAAAGAAAAAGAAAAGAAAAGAAAAGAAAAGAAAAGAAAAGAAAAGAAAAGAAAAGAAAAGAAAGAGGAAGGAAGGAAGAAGGAAGGAGGAGGGGAGGGGAAGGGAGAGAAAGAAAGGAAGGAAAGTGAAAGAAAGAAGGAAGGAATGAACGAAGAAAGAAAAAGGAAGGAAGAAAGGGAAAGGGAAGGGAAGGGAGAAAAAAGGAAGGGAAAGGGAGGGAGGGAGGAAGGAAGGAAGGAAGGAAGGAAGGAAGGAAGGAAGGAAGGAAGGAAGGAAGGAAGGAAGGAAGAAAAGGAAGGAGGGAGGGAGGAAGGAAATGAAACTTTCAAGGTGTCTGAGAAATAACATACCTATGTGTATGTCACTAATTTAAAATCCAATTAGTAATTGTAATACACACTGTCCCAAGCAATAAGCCTCTACCCCTGAGGTCTCTGAAATGTCACCACATTGCTGGGGAGACACCTAAAAGAGTGTTCTTCACCCAGCTCATACGGGACTCTACCCACCTTTGGATGCTATGCTCTAACTGGTCGCCTCTCCCATTCAACAGAACTTAATCTTGCTCCTCCTGACGTGTTTGAAAACATTATAATCAAAGACCTCAAGAAGATATTTCTACTTATGAAATTCCATGAATACCACACATTTGTCACTGATTTTTTTTCAGGAGCTGTACAATGGAGTCAGTAAATTTTTAAGTCTGTTCATTTCTTCTTAGAAACTAAAACAGATTTGTGACACTAACATATTTTTAAGAATAGAGTAGCCTTGGGCTGGGGAAATGACACATTGGTAAGTCCTTGATCCCCAGCACCCACTCAAAAGGCAGGCACGGGAGTATCTGCCTGTAATCCCAGCACTAGAGGAACTGAGACATATGGGCACTAGCCCATTGGCCAGCTAGCCTATTCTGATGTCAACCCTGGCCTCTATAGGCACCTGCACGCATGCATGCATGCATGCACATACATGGGGCAGGGAGGAGGTAAGTCTAATACATGAATACCCTGAGGGTTAATGAAGCCAGTGCTTCAATGTTAACATTACAGTCAACATGATTTGAGATAAAAGAAATGAGTAAAACCTGGTCACTAATAAGTAATGTGCATAGTGTGATGCTGCGGACAGAATTCAGCTGCATCAGCGGCATTCTCAAACAAGAGCTGTATCTAAGCAACTTCAAGTGAGAAGCCACGTTCAAAACAAACCAGGAACTCTATTGTTTACATGTGAACTTGTTTGTAAATGATCTGTGAATGATTTAGCTGTGTTAGACATGCCTTTGAGTCTAAACAGCATTCACTATAATTTAGAACAAACGCTTCCGTGGAGACTGCCAATCACTGCACCCTCCCCAGTCCAGTCTCTCTGCCTCATGATGTAGGCACACAGGGCATAAGGCAAGTTTTTCTGGTGACAGGTTTGGGGTGTTCATGCAGCCTCAGCCAGGTCAGTTTACGACGTTCCCTAGTATTATCATAATAGACAAAGACGGCGCAGTTATTTCTCCCCTGAGCCCTCCAGCAGTTAAGTTAGCTGGGTACCATAGGTGTGCACTGCTTTCCCTGGAGAAAGTTAGTCTGCAGTAACATGAAATGAAACCAAGAAGAAACGAGAAATAAAGAATGAAGTGAAATGAGAAAGTCCTTGTAGAGTCAAGTCCCTTGATATCCTGGGCCACTCCAAGATTCTGTCAAATTATGGCTTCCACTCTTGCCTAAGAATTGCAGCTAAGAATACCAGTTTGTGAGACTAGACATTAATATATCAGTTAAGAAACTATTAATATGTAGAATTTGATGATTAGGACTAGATTTATCAATCTTGATTAAAACCAAAACAGTAACTGATTATACAACACAAAGTTGATGTTCCTCTCATTTAAAACCCAGCTGAGGAGGATGGGATTGGGCGTGGGAAGATGACTCAGCAGTTAAGAGTGCTTCACCTTCAATCATGAGGATCAGAGCTCAGACCCAGCACCCACATAAGGAGGAGGATGCTCCTGCAAATACCCAGACCCCATCTTCTAGACTGGCCTAACCATGATCTACAACTCATCTATAGTTCATCCCTCAACTATAAAGACAGTGATAAAAGGCAGACTCGGGATGGCCTCTTCTGGGTCTCCCTGAAGAAGGACAAACACACACACACAAACACACACAATGAGAGAGAGAGCCTACACACATCATAAATAATTTTTAATTAATATTTCTTATTGAAAGTGCAGTTAAAGGCTTAGGGCTATTTGATATTATTTATTGTCCTTAAATGCTGAAGATCAGGTTCTTTCTATTATTTGACTTCTAACAAAGGTATAACTAAGAATTACTGTCCTGGCTCTATATGGCATTGTGCCAAGTTTAAAATTCTATCTCCAAAGAAAGGAGAAGAGGCGTCAGGAACAACTTGTGTTTCTGTCATAATTGCCAGTGATGCACTACAGATAACGCATCAGCCAGTGCTCTTCAACAAGAAAAGCTGTGATAGTTTTAATAGATGATAGATAGATGACCAAGCCACAGAATGACCTAAAAATCAGGCCAAAGGTACAGAAATGTGCACTAAGTAAAGGTAGATTTTACTGGGTACATTAAAAAAATTCCCAAGTTAGGATTATGGGATCCTGCCCCCTCCCTGATAAACTGCTGAGTAGTGATGTATTCTGGGAGATGGAGAATCATTATCTTCAGATTTTCCCCTCTAGTGAACCCCTCAGGTTCCACTGAATCATCCGAGAGCCATCGTGACTCCCACCACCCTGGTTAAACTCAGTGGGTCACAAAACAAAGCAAAAATACATTGTGTTACATAATTTTAAATGTCAGCTTTCTACAACATAGAATCATCTAGAACAGTGATTCTCAGCCTTCCTATGCTTCAGCCCTTTAATAGTTTCTCATGTTGTGGTGACCACCAATCATAAAGTTATTTTGCTTCTTCATAACTGTAAATCTGCTACTGTTATGAATCATGATATAAATATCTGATATGTAGGATATCAGATACGTGACCTCTGTGAAAGGGTTGTTTGACCCCAAAAGGGGTGAAGATCCACAGGTTGAAAAACGCTAATCTAGGAAGTGAGCCTGAATCAGACTACCAAGATCAGTGTAGGCTGTGGACATTGGTGTAAGATCTAGCCCACTGTGAGTGCTTCCATTCCCTGCACTATAGAGGACAGGTGAAGCCTAGGTGAGAGCAAGCAGACAGGAGTAGACAGCCTGCGAGCATTTGGTTCCCTGTGTTCCTGACTGTGGATGTGTGGTAACCAGCTGTCACTGGTTCCTGCTGATAAGACTTCCCTACATAATGGGCTTAAAGTAGAACTTTAAGTAAACTTCTCCTCTGTTGCTTTTTTTTTTTTTTCAGAATATTTTGTCACATTAAAAGAAAAGTAATGAGCTGATCATGAAGATGAGACATGTAGGAAAGGGGGATTTACGAGGGTGGGGGATGAGAGCAGAGAGGGGTGAAAGTAATCAGAATGCACTGTATACATGGATGAAATGGCCAAAGAGCAAATTTCATTAATAAAGAGCAGCTTTCTCAAGTTAAAGAAATAAACACGAAGACAAATATTGAAAGGCAATAATGGGACTATTCTCCAATACTCAAAAAGAGCTGAGTGTTTCAGATGATGCCAGTTGCTACATCCACAGCCCTCACAGAGGGACGCATTAGTCTGATGCTCTCCCTGCTCTTCCAGTAATTTCTACATTGCTACAGGGGCAGCAAAAGGGCAATGGACAGTCACTTAGTGTAGGAGGAGGCTGCTTGTTTGTTCTCGGCTGCTCGGCCCCAAAATAAACACACAGAAACTGTATTAATTAAATCACTGCTTGGCCCATTAGCTCTAGCTTCTTATTGGCTAACTCTTACATCTTAATTTAACCCATTTCAATTAAATTGTATATCGCCATGTGGCTGTGGCTTACTAGCAAGGTTCCATCAGGCATCTGTCTCTGGCAGGGTTACATGGCATCTCTCTGACTCTACCTTCTTTCTCTCAGCGTTCGGTTAGTTTTCTTCGCCTACCTCTATTCTTGCCTGCCAGGCCCGAGACAGATTCTTTATTCATTAACCAATAAAAGCAACACATATACAGAAGGACTTCCCATACCGACTTAGAATGTATGTCAGCGCGCAATGTGTTTCTGTGATGGTGTGGGCTCTGATGGTATCACAAAAGAGTGAGCTTAATAGATAAATTGAAATAATAATTTAAATTTCACAACTGCTTTTTAGCATAGGAAATACAGATTCAGTTCATTCCAGCAAGCCAGATACAGGAAGATCCTCCTATTTGCAGCCAGCATTTGTCTTGTCACAAGAATTTACTGAGCAGTAGAAAGTCACGTGTCATTGCCTATAGATTTCCATTTCAATAATGCAAGGTGTGCTATATATATATATATATATATATATATATACATGTCTTCACAGATAGCATGCACTATCTGTAACATAAATTTTCTGTCCAAATCTAGTGGGGGTCCCATGCTTTCATTGTAACACAGTGGGGTTCTCCATAACCTTCTCATTTGCTAAATAAATCTTAAAACGGTAGCAGAAAAGAAAGCCTACACCAAAGTGAGGCAGCTATGTGTCAAAATATATCACCATTTCTCTCCAAGAAATATACATTTTATCACAGCTGGAGTTATATAAAAGTAATAGCTATGACTATCTCCTTGCTTTTATAGACTTTATTCTTCAAACCTATAGAAAAATGACACACAAATTGCTTTTCCATTCTCTACCAACCTCAAACTCTTTTTTAGAAGGAACTGTCCTAGCAATTCCCTTGAATGTCAGTTTTAAATGGCTCTAAAAGTCAATAGGAGCCAAAAGGCCCAACAAGAACATGAAGGCTCAGCTGAAATTGCTATTCAATGCAACAATACTGTGCTACCCTACAGGCTACAGGTCTGTCCTCAAAGAGATGAGCAAAACAGATCGCCACTTACTCCAGCATCCCTCAAGCGGGATGTCACTGATGAGTCAAGTCCAGGCAATACACACAAAAGCTTGAAGAATAAAACTTTCTTGTCTTTCCTTTTCCTCATCTGTCTGTGTCTCTGTCTCTCTCTGTATGTGTCTCTGTCCCAGCCTCTCTGTGTCTCTATCTGTCTCTGTGTCTCTGTGTGTGTGTGTTTCTGTCCCAGCCTCTCTGTGTCTCTGTCTCTCTGTGTCTCTATCTCTCTCTATGTCTCTGTCTCTCTTTGAGCCATGGTCTTATATAATCCCAGCTGGCTTGGAACATGGATGTAGACTCGGCCTCAGACTCACAGAGTTCCACTTACCTTCCAAGAGCTAGGATTAAAGGCAAGCTCCACAATGCCCACCTAACATTTCAATGTTCCAATTTATAAAACACACATACACCAGGGCATGGGTTGGCTTAGCAATAGGCCTAATAGAGTTTTGTGGGAAACTCCATTGGTAAAATGAGTACATGTAAGTAGTGTCCAATAGTATATTAACGGCATAAAAATTATTATCCTAATTGCTGAGATCCATTGATTGCATTTTTTTCTTTTAACATAAAACAACTTTGTGATCTGCGAGTTTTCTACCATAAAAGTTCCAAAGCTATAAATTATAATTTTCAAAATATGAAAGAGTGGGACTTAATGCTACAGTCATGAACGGCATTTTGTTAGTATAAAACCTGTTTGATATCTTTCTCAACCTTTCCTTCTGGTTTCTGCGAGTACTAATTTGTATAGCATACTTGGGAACATAGGTTTACATCTTCTGCTGCAGAACAATCTTTTTGCACACTGTGAATATGTGTTGCTCTCACTGGTTTAATAACAAGCTTAATGACCTAAGATAAAGCTTAGGTGGGACTCGCAGACAAAAAGAGAGTAGGGGCAGCCCCTTGAGATGAACGAGGGGGCAGAGTCACCAGCCAGATGCAGAGGAGGCAGGAGATGAAATACGCCATGCTGAGAAAAGGTACGGCCATGTGGTAGAGCATAGATACACAATACGGGTTAAGTTGTAAGAGCTAATGGGACAAGCCTAAGCTATCAACCGAGCATTTATAATTCATAAGAAGTCTCTGTGTGGTTACGGGGGGACTGGTGGTCCCAGTGAAACGCCACCTATATTCTTCTCTTAACAGCTGAGTTCTCTGCCTATGCATCCTCAGTCAGGAAGCAAGGAGAAATGAAAGCTGGTACTCAGCTTGCTTTCCTGTTTTTACTTAGCCCAGGGCCCCAGCTCCTAGAATGGTTCTTCCCGCTGCTTTCAGGGTAAGGCCTCTCTGCCTCATTTAGGCATGACCAGAGGTGTGCCTGTTGGATTTTAAATCCAGTCGAGTTAATGATTAAGTCAAGCCATCATGTTCCTATTAACTCTTTACTGGATGAGCACCACATTCCTACCCTTACACCCCTAGTTGACACTCTCCCCTGACTCTCAATCCCAATGATCCAGTCTCAGGTTGATTTGCCTACGTCAACATTTGCTGATCTCATTGCCTCATGATGCTGTGCCCAAGAAGCTTCTCTAATGACCACGTGATGCCTCCCAAAAGAGCTTCTAATCTGGAGGCTTAACTGGCGCTCATGCTCCCTAGTGGACACAGCATCTCTGCATACAGAGGCGTTCCTGCTTACAAAAACCTTCTTTTTAATCTCTTCAAATAGATCATGAACAACATGCAATTTCGAAACGTATACCCTGGCTTTTTGGAAAATATGGGCTCACTGGGTTGTGCAAATCTTGACATGGTTTTTTTTTTTTTTGAGACGTCAAAATATAATGCTTGTTAATCTAACCACCAATCCATTCAAGGCTTTAGTGCTGGCAAGTCTTCAAGTCCCTCGTGACAACACAAGCTCTTCCCAGATTCTAAACGCTGGCAGTTCTTTTCCTTGCAAATGCGAGACCACTTTGTTCATTCTCAAGAAAATGCCACTGACTTTTTGCTGTTGACTCATTCTATGAAATAAAAATGTTCCGTGAAACAGCAGCCTCTCCTCTCTCTTGTGTTAGCTTCAGCTGCTGCCTGGTGGAGAGGGGGCAGGCTCTCCTGACCCCTGGCAGCTCTGCGGGTCAGCGTTCAGTGTAAATCTTTCCCAACTGACATCCCAGTTGCTGGTGACAGAAATCCTCACTCAACTCTCCAGCGAGAAATACTTTCCATTTGTTCAGAAACTGCTGTCCCCATTTTCTGGCTGTCACTCAACAGCTATTCCTAGCCTCCAGTGGGCCTCTGCTTTCCATGGAGAATGGCTTCCTTGGGCTACCTTCAAAGCTAGCAATATTAGGTGCAGTCCATCACCCATTTCATGCTCAGCCACTTCTGCCTTCCTCCTTCTTTCGTAAAGACCCAGGGTGACATGGTTAGGTTGTACCCACCCAGGTGACCCGGGATTATCAGCCTGTCTCAAGGTCCTGAACTTGAAGCAGATCTGCAAGTTACTTTTGACACATGAGTAAGACAAAGACAGACTTCTGAGATCAGGGCATGGTTACATTTGCAGAGCTGTGAGCGCTTACCACTCAGTTGACACAGCGACACTTAGTGATTTTTCTCTAGACTGGCTGTCTGCGGTATATGACTGATTTCTATCATGTAGTCTAATAAAAATGGTCGAATTATAATTGGGTAATTTTTCAAAACATCTTAAGTGAATTTGGCTTTAATTTCCTTGCTTATAAGTATTTATTTATCTGTTTATTTAGACAGGACTTTGATATGCAGCTCAGGGTGACTTGCAACTCATGATCCTTCTGCCTCCACCTCCCAAGTGCTAGAACTACAACCTCCCCTCGTGCAACCAATGAATTATTTTCCAAAATAAATACTTTTGTTTATCCCTTGAGAATTCCATACAGTGTTTTGGTTACATTCTCCTCCATCTCCTCTTCACTCCTCCCCGTCCACCTACCCAACTTCCCATTCTCCCTATTTTTTTTTCAATATAATAACACATTGACTTCAGTTTGTATAAGCTACGTACTTCTAGGAGCAAGGCTGTCTACTTGTTCATTGTCAAGTCACACCATTAAATAAAACGGACTCTCTCTCCCAGAAAAGTCATCAATAGTCCGCAGATCCCCATTCTATGCTAGAATATTAGCTCATGTAGGTCTCGTAAAGGCAACCACAGGTGTTGTGGGGTTCATGAGCCCAAAAGTCCTATCAAAAGTGGTCCAGATGATACCACTCGAGTCCCCCTGGCCTCTGGCTCCTAAAGTCTTTCCACCCTCTCTTCTGCAATGATCCCTTAGCCTGGAGGAGAGGGTGTGGTACAGATGCCCCATATGTGGCTGTATATGTGACAGTCACAGTCTCTGAACTGTGACTGGTTTTGAGTTTCTGTGTTAGTCACCATCCTAAACCTGTGGACTCTTGAAGGTAACAAATACAACCAAAACAGAGATTACTCACTCGTGTTGATGCCTGTCAGTGGCTTGCTAGCTATGGCTAGACCATCAGCAATGCAGTGTGTTCTAAACACTACCATAACAATCATCAAGGCTCTCTTCTTACTTTATGTCCATCTTATTACCACTGCTCATTTTGCCTCTTCTGTCCTCCCTCGGGTGCACCTCCTCCATGTTTATTTCTTCTCTGACCACTCTGGTCTACAAATAGAAAAGAAGGCCAGTTCTCACCGGTAACCAACCACGTGCAGCCTCCCCGTGATACTCTGTGAATTCTCCTGGGTACTCTTCTTCTCTTCAGGATCCCCCTCCCTACAGCTCTCTCCTCATCCTCTTCCTCCTCCTCCTTTTCCCCTTTAACTCCTGAGATCGTGTTCCTCCCACCTCTAGAGTAAATCCTTTCATCTTTTCCAAGACGTTCTAACTCTCTTTCACAACCACTCCAAACCTTAACGTACACTCTTCCACTCTTCCTTAGGATCTCTAGCCTTTTCTTTCCTATAGGCTTCTTTTCTCTCTCTCTCTCTCTCTCTCTCTCTCTCTCTCTCTCTCTCTCTCT
>JABTXL010000002.1:16903843-16944974 GCA_025134845.1 Neodon shergylaensis | reverse complement strand
ATGCACACACAGACACACACATGCACATACATGTGTGTGCGCACGCATGTAGGTGCACACACACATGCACGCACATGTACACACACATGCACACACAAACACATAGACACACGCACACATGCACACACATAGAGACACAAACACACACACATGTGCGCACACGCCAAGGCTCAGGGGTCATCAGAGAACAAGAAGAATGAAGCGTGTAAGAGCTAGAAGTAGAAAGAACCAGAGTGAAAGAGCATCTCCTGGGCACGGCAGAACCACTGCATTCATAAACCCACAGCAGATGTGGTCACCTCCAAGAACCCTAACTAAGATCAACCTAGTCAACATTCTCATGGGGCAGGAGCTCATGAGTCCTAGCCCCTGAGGCTACAGACAAATGATGGCTTCTACTGCAGGGAGGGGAAGTCAGTTTTCCTTAGGGGTAGAGCCCTAGTAGGTCAACCACACTTCAGTGGGTAGTGTCATACCCATAAGTATGTGGTCAGCACAAATCAGACTCAATGGGTAATTTAAAAAACAAATAGATAAAAATAGGGCATGAAGTTGGGAGGGAGTAGGAAATGGGGAGGGGTTCTGGAAGAAGTGAGAGAGGAGAGGGAGGTGAAAATGACCCAAAATACAATTATGAAATTTCAAGGAATAAATAAATAAATAAATAAATATTAAGAACAAATAAATTTGAGCATTCTGATCCCACTTCTCATCTAAACAGTGTTCTGCCTGTCTCACTCCACACGTTTTAATTGGAACATACAATTTTACTTTTAAAAGCATTTTAACTTCCTTGCATTCTTTCACACTTTGTAGATACATGCCCTTTTGTGTGTATTTTAATTCAAGCTACCAAAGAGGAGAATGTAGGGGTTGGGATACCTAACTAGCACTAAGTGTTTTAGTTAGAGTTTCTATGGCTATGAAAAAAAGCAAGTTGGGAAGAAAGGGTTTATTTGGCTTACACTTCTACATCACAGTCTACCATGGAAGGAAACGAGAGCAGGAACTCAGGGCAGAAACATAAAGGCAGGAACTGAAACACAGGTCATATAAGAAGGCTGCTTCAGGGCTTGTTCCCCATTGCTTACTCAGCCTGCTTTCTTACACAACTCAGGACCAGCAGCCCAGTGGGCTGAGCCCCTCCAATGTCAAAAGCTTGCACCACAGGCCAATCTGGTGAAGGCATTTTCTCATTGAGTTTGCATATTCCCAAGAGACTCTGGCATGTGTCAAACTGACAAAACACTTGCCAGGACATTAAGAATGTTGGAAAAATCCACAAGGAGACCAACTATGTTACGGTAACTTCTTTAAAATATATATAAGAAGCAAAGATCTAAGAGGTCTGGGACAACATGGTATCTTCTGGACATGAGAGGGTGCAGGAGCTCATGGACTCACAGGAGCCATGGTTGCCTGGAGGAAAGCAAGCCAGGCAGCATTCCAAAATGGCTGAAGGAGGGACTCGTCATCCCCCATCTCAAGCTGAGGAGTGGTTGATGTTGATGGCAGCTGGAGGAGGAAGAGTCGGTTCTCTTGATGGGGGTGATTCTTGGTAGGCTGATCATTTTCCAGCAGATGGCCTTACACTAATGCAATGTGGGTAGTGCTAATTGGACAAACTGAACTTCACAAAAAAAAAAAAAACATGAAGTTGGGAGAAAGGGGGCAGAGATTTGAGAGGTGTGGGAGGAAGAAAATGGGTAATGAATATAATTGAAAACTTTGTGTACATGTATGAAATCCTCAACAAATAAACTTAAAATATTACACCAAAAAATTTTTAAAAAGGTGAAAGAAAAGAATATAAAGTAAAGAAGACGTGTTACATCTAAAATTATATACTTTCTCAGCACCAGGAAAGACAAGTGTGCGTGCACACACACACCCCAGATGTGAGAATATCCTCTCCCCTGTCACGCAGGAAGCTGAGAAGCCTGACAGTCATCAGGTCCTGGTTAATGAGCCCCACAGTTCAAGATCACAGCACGTCTGGCATCTGCAGTCATGGGGAAAGAACACACAGCCCTCTGCCTGAGGACAGTCTCTCAGGACCTGTTCCAAAATAAACCAAGCCAGGAAACAGGACGGCCTCTCCCCCACGGAGGGTGATGGATCCCATACCTGACCAGGTACACGTGCACTCAGGGCCAAGGAATTTATAAATTCCTCATCTTCTACCAGGTCCTAAATTTCACAACATTATTTATTTCATTTTTTAACTAAATTGACCTTCTCTAGTTACATTTGTCTTTTAATGGTTACAAAAAGCATAAAATTTTACATATAATGGGGTGCTATGTGATCTTCAAGAGACTTGCACATGCTTACACGTGGGTAAACATCATCATTTGTTTATGATGAGAACACTGAAATCCGTTCTATCAGTTTTCTGAAGTCTGCACTAGCTTGCTCTTCTCTACAGGACCCCTACTGTGTTTTTAGAGCTATCTGCTCATCCAATTTTTAAGAAAAATGTTTTGGGCTAGGGGAGGAAAGATTAACATAACTATCATTCTGTTTTCAAAGCCACTAATGGAAAAGCTTACAAACAACTAATATATTATGATTTCCAATCTTAGGTTTTTATGGGATTTCTCAGTGTTTGAGCGTGTGTGTCTCTGTGTCTGTATGTTTCTTGTACTTTCTTTTAGCTCTTTATTTCTTTGTTCGTCTTGTTGTGTTCTGGTTGGTTTGTTTGTCTTTAGATGCCTGGTTTTGAATGAGAGAGAGAGAAAGAAAGGCTGTGAATTTGGATGGGTGGGGAGGTCGGAGGATCCGGGAGAAGTTAGAGGAAGGAAATCATGATCAGGACAGTGTGGTGATATTTTGTTTGTGCTTTAACAAATAAAGCTTGCCTGAAGATCAGAGTGCAAAGCTAGCCACACTAATTAGCCACAGGCCAGGCAATGGTGGAGCACAACTTTAATCCCAGCACTCAGAAGACAGAGGCAGACTGATCTCTGTGAGTTCACTCTAGGCTACATGAGATTGAAATAGTCTAAAACAGAACCAGCTTGGCAGTGGTGGCTCATACCTTCAACCCCAGCTCTAGGGGGTGGAGACAGGAAGTCATATGTCTGGGTGGAGAGAGAAATATAAAGTGGGAGAAGAGAAGAACACAGGGCACTCAGTCTGAGGTTTCATAGAGACAGATGTCCCATTCAGCCTGAGGATTCAGTAGCAGTAAGAACTACTGGCTGGCTGCTCTGCTTCCCTGATCTTTCGGCATTTATACCCATATGTGACTCGGGGTTTTATTATTAAAATCAGTTGGAATTTATGCCATAGGATATAATGTATAAAACAATCTATTTGCAATAAACATTAAAATTATTTTAAAAAAAATAAAATATTTTGAGGGAAAAAGAGGTTTGTTTTTTATTAATTCCCCCATTGTGTGTGTGTGTGTGTGTGTGTGTGTGTGTGTTAGCGCATGCATGCAACCCAGAATTCAGTGGATCTCCCTGGAGCTGGAGTTACAAGAGGCTGTAAAGAACCTAATGTGGGTGCCCAGAAGAACAACGGGCTCTCTTTTATATACAGTGTTCTGCTTGCATGTATGGTTGCAGGCCAGAAGAGGGCACCAGATCTCATTACAGATGGTTGTGAGCCACCATGTGGTTGCTGGGAATTGAACTCAGGACCTCTGGAAGAGCAGTCAGTGCTCTTAACCTCTGAGCCATCTCTCCAGCCCACAACGGGCTCTCTTAACTGCTGAACCATCTCTCCAGCTTCAAGTGCATCGTTACTCCTAAACAAAATGGTTCTGTTATAGGTTCCACTCGTATTGTTCCAATAAATCAATTTTAAATGTTTTAGGGTTTTCCTGTATAAAGGAAAGTCATAGTAATATTAGTCAAAATAGAAAACCACACGCAGTAGCATTACAACTTGTGACGCCACTTTGTTTCATTTAAAAAAATAGTTTTAGATTTCCAGAAAAGATTGGATGATAGTATAAAACGTTTCCTTAAAAATCTAGCTTTTTTCCCCTATTTTAACACCCTCCTTTTGTGTGGCACAATTAACTCATATTGACATATTTTTATTAACTAAAGCACATGTTTTTATATAGCTACCTTAGGTTTTTCCTAAATATTCCATCCAGGATTCAGCCTACTTATTGCCGTGTCTCTTTAAGATCCCTCTGCTGGGAGAGTGTCTCACACTTTCCTTATCTCTGACCATGGAAGGTCTAAGAATTACTCACCAGGCATCCTGTGGAACATTCCTTAACTGGGGTATTCCCTTCTCATACAATTCAAATGGCATGGTAGTTTGGGGAGGAAGGCTATGCAGGTAATATGCCATCTTTGATCAGACATTTAATAGAAGGCATTAAAAGAGAAGTATAAAAGTATTAGCTGAAATCATGATAAGTGACTGGAGGATAATAAGATAATTATTTTCTTCTCTAGATTTGTATAAATCACTCCCTAAATATTTTGACAATAGACATCTGTCTGCCTGCTGTCTTTCCAGCCATGCTCAGGCATGGGATGGTCACACTTGTCCATCAGCTGCCAGTCCTTCTCATGTCTCCAGCATCTGTGCCATTGGTTTGACAGCTGCAGAGTGACTTCTAGGTACCAGCATACCATTGAGGCTAAGGGTTGAGAAAGGCAGCCACAGTGGCATGGCTGTGGTGCCCCTGACATCTTTCTCACACATAGGCCATCCTTTGTCTAATGCACTTAGGGACGCTTACTAAATCCCATCAATCTGGGAAAAAAAACCATTAGATTTTAAGAATGTTTTCAGTTCATTGTGGTAGAAACAGTGATCACATTTTCACAAAAATGTATAATCTATATATTATAATATATGGGTATATAATCCCTAGGAAGAGCACGTATTAGAAAAGAAATCGCATGTGGAGTTGTTTCCTTTTTTATATTTTATATTGGACATATTTTACCAGCATCATCTTTTATTTGTAAAATGTCATAAACATATTCTGAAGATTTAGGCCGGAGGTTCATTAATTTAGAACTGAATTAGCTATGGTATACGTACATGTGTGTATGTTTGTATGCCACCATTCTCATGATTATAACAAAACAGAAGACATTTTAGTGTCTCAAGCATGACAGGCTAAGAGTCTCATTTTTCTTTCACCTTTTTCAAGTCTCTGCTACGTGTGTGTGTGTGTGTGTGTGTGTGTGTGTGTGTGTGTGTGTGTTTCTGTGTTTTCCTCTGCAACTGAAGTGAACTGTAACCAGCTACATTCTTCACACATCTCCTTCCCGCCACCACATTATTTAAGGAAGGAGTTCAGGACAAGCAGTAGTATGGGAGAGAGAGGATGCTCAGCCATAATCAGCAAGGTTACTCAGGCCCTTTGAACAGCTGCAGTGTCTAATACCTCCAACTGTGAGGGATTCGTGTCTCTTGTTTAAACACGCTGACTGCAACCACCTCTACCTCAAGGGAATCTGCTAAGCAATAGATCCAAGTTTCCTAGGTAGAAAAGTACTGTGAACGTTTGCACACACATTCAGAACCCTAAGCACAGTTCCATTGTAAACTCATGAATTGCTCCCGTGACTCAGGGCCAAGAACACCGGGCATCACTTGGATTTGAAAGGTAGCAAGGGTATGGAGTTTGCCACTCAACTTCACTTGAAACTGGAGTATTCCTGGATTTCGTCACAGCAGCAGCAACCCTCTGGACAGACCGCCCATTTCAGGCCTTCATCCCTCATCAGTTCCTCCAGAAAATTTTCTCCAAGAAAATAAGGTGAAATAAAACAAAGGAAATAAAACTGTGGGAGATTTGATGAGAATATGAGGAACAAAATGAATTTAGCACGCTCATTGGCTGGCCCAGGGCAAAGGGGAAGTGGTTCTCAAGTACAGAGCTTTGGGAAGTATATCTTGTGACAGGTCTGTAGCGCTATTTACTAACATTCATGGGTTTTATGAGGGTAGAATAAACAAAAGCAGTGAGACAAAAAGAGCTCAGGAACACCCAGGCGGTTTCCCTTTTTCTCCCCCATTAGAGCAGAAAGTCTGGCATGACTAGAGACTGCAAAAGATGTATTTACCCACAAGCACGGTCTACGGCAGGAAATTAAAAGGAAACTGTGAAGCTTCAGGTATTTGGAACACAGGCTCAGCAAATAAGGTCAAATAAGGACATAATATGTTCAGTCTGGTACATGTGCAATGGACAACTCAGAACCCCAACATGGTGGCTGCATGTCATTGCCAGAAGTTCTTGAGACACCTAGGAGTAGAAAGCAGAATGGTGAGTTACAGATGAAGATTCCAGGGGTGTTTCGGATCTGCACAAGAAAACAAAACCATCTCTATGGTGCCCACGCAGCAAGCTAGGAGTTCAAGCATACCTCATCGACGCAGCCACTCATCTCCTGGCATACTTGCTGGCATACTTGGGTGCATGCTAATCGCAAGACCTGAGCCAGGTGATGGATTTCAAAAGAGAAGTAAACTACACAGTTTTTCTCAATGACGTTGTGCTAGTCTTTGCTACCATCAGCTCCTTCTAAACCTCATCTCCAGTTGTCCAAAGAATGGAAACACGGATGGAAACCTAAATCCTGGGTCTCCCCAAACCTACACGAAAAAAAACAAACAACTATGATCAAAATCAAAACCCACAAACAATAGCCACAACAAAATTAGGTTTAAAAAAATTTCTCAGGAATCTAAAAACAAATTGTACAACACACATGCCTGACATGCACAGTCTCAGCATCATTGAAAAAAAAAAGAAGTCAATGAAAATAACAGTTGTCTGACGGGTCCAGAAACCAGACAATCCCACACCAGCCAACAGAACTCACAATGAGAACTGGCTGGGCAGTATGAGTGAAGAAACTGACTCTGAAAGGTCTATCCTCTCCAGGCCCTGGCAAAACGGCCTGCAGCACAGTACAAGGAGGTCAACTAACACAAGAACCCACAGTGTCAAGAGACTACCAGGCATCGACTCAAACTTGAGCAGGGCACAGAGCACAGAAGGAAAAGGACGAAGGACCCAGATCAAAGAAAAGGGGGACAAGCAGGAAATCTCAGAACAGGGATCCAGCTTCCTTGGCATGTCTTACTGAACAGATGGTTCTTCTGAGGAATTGTCTTGACACTTGCTGAAAACCAACTGATGCTAAACATGATGGAGTTCCACTGTCTGTCTATCCTGATCTAACTTTCGCATTATCTCATTTATTGTAACTGTGTAGCAAATTTTGAAAAAAAGTAGGAGCTCTCTCTCCAGGGTGCCAGACGACTTAGAGTATTATTGATTTCCTGTTTCCACATAAATTCTTAGATTAACTTGTACATCTCAGTAAGAAAGCTGGCTGGGAATCATATAGGGATTAATTGTCTTGGATCTGTTGATCAACTTACAAATGCTACTTCATCGACACATTGCTTCCCACCCATGAACATGTTCCACCTTTCCATTTACTTGGATCTTCTTTAATGTTTTCAATGATCTCTACATTTTTATGCAAAAATTTTACACTCCCCTTGTTAAATTTCGTCAAATATTTTAGTATAAATAGAATTTTCCATAATGTCAGACTTACTTATTTATTGCTAATATATGCAAAGACAATTGATTATAGCATGTTGGTCTTATATTGCACAAATTCTAGTTTACATTGTTCATAGTCCAATAATGGCTGGTTACAGGCAAATTTTTCCTTTTTTCCTCAATTTAATTTTGAAATTTTCCACAATAAATTTACCTATTTTAAATAGTATATTCTCTTTTATTCCCAGGGAACTCAGACCTCAATTTACTAGTAGGAAAATAATGGTTGCTGTCACAGTTTTTGTTGCTCTACTTCAGCGCTGTTTTCAGGCAACAGTTAATTCTTTCCACTGTGGGCTTATTCACAGGAATTCATTTGTGGTTCCTTGTCCTGCTTAAAAAACCATAATAGATAATTTATAGTATTAAGTTTTGTTGATGTTTTATGAGTAAATCCAGTTTATTCCATAATTTAATTCAAAATAACCTTAAGGAAAACTTCCCAATCAAGCAATCAAAATCTTAAGTACAGTGCTCACAAACAAAAACACCCACCACCAGCAAAGAATTATTCTACTGTCATCAAAGAATATAAATGTTCTCTGAAATTCCAGATTTCAACACTTATATAATGTCAGTTAGTAAATTTAGCAAACTCCATTCTAAGTAGCTATAAAATTTCCCCTTAAGGGGGCTGGAGAGATGGCTCGGTGGTTAAAAGCACTGGCTGCTCTTCCAAAGGTCTTGAGTTCAATTCCCAGCAACCACATGGTGGCTCACAACCATCTGTAATGAGATTTGGCGCCCTCTTCTAGTGTGTGGGCATACATGGAAGCTGAATGTTGTATATATGATAAATAAATAAATAAATCTTTTAAAAAATTTCCCCTTAAGAAAGGTGGGGCCATGGTTGGAGAGATGGCTCAGAGGTTATGAGCACTTGTTCAAGGACTTGGGTTCAATTCCCAGCACTCACATGGCAGCTCACAGTCATCTGTAACTCCAGTTCCAGGGAGTCCATTGCCTTCTTTTGACCTCTATAGGCACCACACATACATGTGGTGCAGCCATACATACAGGTAAAATGCTCACACATATTAAATAACATTTTAAAAATTCTAAAAAAAAAATCTTAAACATTTTAGTGGGCCAGTGAGATATCTCAGCAGGTGACACACATCAAGCCTAATGAACCCAACTACAATCCCTGTGACCCACATGGTGGAAAGAGAAAACTGACTTCCAAAAGTTGTCCTCTGACCTCCCTAAGTATCCTGTAGTGCATGCTCATGCATCCACACATACAGACATGCCAGCAAGCAAATAGACACACACATACACACACACACACTAATTTTTTAAATTCTTTTGATTGTTCTAACCCAACCTGATTAAAACAGTTAAACAATTTCCCAGAATCTGAATTTTTACATTTGTTCACCAAATGAATTTCTCATCCCAATTTTCACAGACCTTTAAAACTTTGTCTCCTGATTTATACAGAGGAAATAGCAGCTTTCTCAGTGTTCTGTTACAAGATAAGTCCACCAAGGTGTGCAGGTGCTATCCTAGGCATAATATGTGCTTTGAATAGCTGTTCAACAAATTATATCTACAGTTAATTATACTTGATGCATTCTTCTCGTGTCTCACCTAGAACAATTTTTCAATAGAACAAATGTCTACTCTTGTACCACAAGTACCCATGCCTCCACCCTCCACTGTCATCTGCCTGAACCACAGCCACAAGGCATGGGTGATCCCGAGTAAGACAGTTCTCAGCAGTATACAAGGTTAGAACGGCTTTCTTTTTCTGTCTTCTTCTCCTCAGCTGACCCCAATGAATATTTCCCCAAATAAAATAGATGCCAATGATGACAAGAGGTCAGATTATAAATAAACCACACACATGGCTAGATTGGTGGTCATGGTGTGTTACATCCAATTAGTGCCTTTGTTTGGTGAGAAGACCTATATTTAGTTAACAAGAAAATATGTGTTATTTTGCTTCAGGGATAATACATGGAAATTTAAGGTGAAAATTACTTCTGCCGATGACCTACAGGTAATATTCATAAACTGTATTCTAAGGAGAGATATGAAATATTTCAACCAATTTTGAATCTCAAACCCTTCACATACACACAAATCTAAGTGGCACTGGCTTTATGAAGACAGCCATAAAGAGCCTAAGTGTCACTGTGCCACATATCCCACAGCCAATGCAGGAGTCTTTGCTTCTGGGACTCAGAATGAGTGTGAGGGAAGTGTGCGAATAGTTTGAATCCCAGGGCACGCAGGATAAAGATACATACCATTCTTTCCATTTTTGATGCAAGATAATAAAATGGAACTAGATACCACATAATATTACACAGGAGGTCTTAACAAAACCCAGTTCTCAGTATGTCTGTCCTATGGGTCTGTGGGGTCATTTTCACACCCACAAACATTTAAAGGAAGGGACTTTCCCCAGATTTAGGAACCTGTTGGGTGTTTTAAAGACCAATATTGAAGTTGTATGAGGTTGTAGTGACAACCCCAGAGACCACGCCGAGCAACCAAGAGACACTTAGCCTTTTAGGTCTTTGAGAGCTGTAACAACACTGACTCCATTTCTAACACTGACTTTAGTAATTGTCTTGGTTAGGGTTCCTATTGCTGGGAAGAGACACCATGACCATGGCACTTCTTATAAAGGAAACACACTTAACTGGGGTGGCTTACATTTTCAGAGAATCAGTCCATTATCATGGCAGGGAGCATGGCGGCATGCAGGTAGACATGGTGCTGGCTACATCTTGATATGCAGGCAATAGGATGTGGACTGTGACACCGAGAGTCATAGGAGATCTTTAAGCATAGGAGATCTCAAAGCCCACCCCCACAATGACACACTTCCTCCAACATGGTCTCACCTACTCAACATAACCCTAACAGTGCCACTCCCTTTGGGGACCATTTCCTCTCAAACCACAACATAGTAATCCATCCTCAATTTTTATAAGTCATTAGGTCTTTTCATGTCATTATCAGAAAAAAAAGGGGGTTGGTGATTCAAGCCATATAAGTTCAGCAAATAATACAGGCTTTAGGATTAATTCCCAACCTATTAACAAACCTACTTCCCAACTTGTGATGCAAAGAAACCAGCTGTTATACTGCACGAATAGCACAACTCTTTTTTTCTGCATACATTGCTATGACACAGAGGCAAGAACTGACACAGAGGCCATGGAGCAGTGCTGTCTACCAAATTGCTCCTCATGGCTGGCTCAGCCTCTTAATTATAGAACCCAGGACCACCAGTCCAGCCATAAAACCACACACAATGGACTGGACCCTTCCACCCAATAATCACTATTTAAGAAAATGTACTATAGCGAGATCTTCTGGGAGCATTTTCTCAATGAGGTTCCCCCTCTTCAGGTGACTTTAACTTGTGCCAAGTTGACATAAAGCTAGCCAATAGAGTTGACAACCAAATAGTAATGTCACTATCACTATTATTGAAGATACTATTAAAATATCTCCTGGAATCATAAAGGGTCAAATCAGTCAAGGACTGGCTTGAAATCCCACTAGTACTCACGTAGAGCTTTGTTCTCATTTCCATAGTCTTTCATTCTCACCCATCAGCGTTTTTTTTCTGAGTACCACCAGTAATCAGTCCAGAAATGGTATTTATCGTTAGAGTCTTCAGGGAAATGAGAATGGTAGGAAAACTTATAATCAACATTATGAAATGACCTGTCTAAATCCGAGAATCCCAGTGGACGGACAGTCATTCCCCATGCTGGAAAAGGGGAGGATTTGAAACCTGCACACGAAGCATGAGTCACTGCTGAACTGGGCCCAGGTGCATGGAGCAGAAGAAGAAAGAGGCTGCCTGTCTAGCCAGCCAAATGTCCAATCAACACCAGTGAGCAACAGTGATAGAAACCACAGCCAGATTGCTTTCACATCCCAGGTGCTGTATTTGAATTATTTCATTCATTCACTGTCTGCTCCCTGATTACCCCCAACTCTACCAGGGCCCAAAATACACTTACACCCTGCTCCTATTACAGAATCAATTCTCACTCTGCCCATTGACTAAAATGATCAGGCCACAAGCAGGATGGCAGAAAGCCTAGGGTCACTGATGTACCTTTGTCTCTGGCACTGAATTCCTCCCTACCTACCTATCTAGCTAGCTAGCTAGCTAGCTGTCTAGCTATCTTGCTATCTAGCTATCTTGCTATCTAGCTATCTAGCTAGCTATCTAGCTATCTATCTTCATCATCTATCTACCTATCTATCTATCTATCTATCTATCTATCTATCTATCTATCTATCATCTATCTATCATCTTTCATACTCCCAACCCATCTCCTCTCACTCTCAAGTAGAGATCATATAATTCAAAGCACTATATAAATATGACCGAATTCAGACTCTTTACTGTACACTACTTTTTCCGTGATTTCTCAAATAACTGCTTGAGAAAATTTGGCTGGTGTTGGTGTGGCTGGTAAAACTGTGTTGCAATCTGAAAGGAGCTGTTAGGCAACTATTTGGCCTCTTTATAGCTCTGCCCTCTTCCCACTCCAGGGCTGAAAGGAAAATCAAAACACTGCTGAAGCATTGTGCAATATTCTCACATATTCCCTTGTGTCTGTGCAAAGATAAATGTGCTAAAAGTACAGAGAACCCACCTTTTCAATGGTAGTATTCTATTAACAGTTAACAGGAAACACAAAATTTAAAACGATAAATAACGAGGTTCTGATTAAGCTATCTTCAAATTACATGGAAAACATTATTGAAATAATAAATGAGGGAGAAAAGTCCTTCTGGCTAGTCTAACAGTGTATTTCTTAAATCACAACAAAAAAATAAACGAAGTGAGAATATGCAGCAACACCAAGGAACACAGAAATTTAGTCTTCCAAAGCCTGGGGCTGAAGTGCATGCCACACTTTACTGCAGTTGCGCCGACAGCACTGCATTCATAACCATACCGTTACAATCACACATTTCACTCAATACAGACGTCTTCACTGAGTGCTCAGTGTATGCCTGGAGTCACGCTCCAAGCTCTGGAAAGAAAAAAATAAATTATATGATAGAGTGTTTCTCCTTAGGGGTGATAAGACCGACACAAATAACCACAGTAAGTGTCAAATATGATAAGTACTGAAGAACACTGTGCCCCAGCACAGATCATAGCTTCTAGAAGGACCAGAAAGGCCATACAGGCAGAGGCCACAGATTACAGTTTCTAGAACAATCAGAAAGGTCATGTATGGCAAGGTACTTGGGCTGGATGTCAAAGAGCAGAGTTTTACTTGGCAAACACGAAAACATTTTATGTGCAAATGAGAATAGGAAAGAATCTTAAGACTACTGAATAACACATTTTGGCACAGAGACAACAGGTGGATCTGGTAAATCCTTCATTGTGCAGCGAAAAGGCCAGAAGATGAGCACACTAGAATGGGAGAGGACTGACAGTGCACATGGTAGTGGAAATAAGAGCCTGCTAGCCAAAGGACATGGGGTTCTGGAGACGCTCCTATGAATGAGGACTGCCACCAGTCATCGTGAGCCATCTAACGACATGGTCTCCTTCAAGGGCAGTGGAAAGAGCCAAAAATAAGAACGAGAAAATAAAAACCTGAGGTAAATTATGGTACATGACGCTTCAGTTTTCGAGTGTCATGCAGGTGAGGAATCAGCAAAGTGTACATGTGTGTCCTTCCTTCTTTCTGTTCAGTCGTCATCTGCTCTGTGTTGTGCATGAGTGCACACTCGAATGCATGGGAGAGTAAGTAGGCACGTGAATGCTGCCGGATGTCTGTAGAGGATCCAGGACCATTTGGGGGAGTGACTCCTCACCCTTTAACCTGTTGTCCTGCAGGGGTGCTGACATTACACATGAATACCACAGCTGCTGCTTTTTTCTTTTCTTTTCTTTTCTTTTTTTTTAATATGGGCTGTAGGAAACAACTCAGGTTGTCAGGGAAGTACAACACGAGCCATTGACAATGCTCGCCCCAGCCCGCCATCTGCTCAGTATCCTTACTTCTACAACTTAAAACTCATATGGATCCCAGGGGGGTGTTTGTTTAGGGTAATTAGCAAGGAACGTACGTGTGCTTAGCACAGCCTGAACAAAGACCTTCTGTTTCCACGCTGATAAGCAAGAGACATCCCAAAACTTCCTTGATTATAATCAGAAAGAGTTTCAAATAAGCCTGGTCAGTTGTCCCTCATGGGATTCTTCTGAACTATCCAGATCTAGTGGAGGATGATCGCTCCATGGAGAGAAGAAGAGAACAACAGTTCAGGATAGTGTTTAAATAGAGAAACCATTCACAAAATGGGTAACAAACTCTAGCGAAGACATGTAACAGGTAGTAGAGTTGCATGAATGATCTTGAAGTGAGTACTTAATAGTCACAACTACTCATGAGGCTAGGCCAAGGCTGGCCTGACCATACTACATACTAAAAAGTAAAGGAAACAAATCAGGGAAGGGAGGGACCAGTGAGCAAGAGAAAAAAAAAAACAGTCTTGAGTAAGACCTAAGTGCAAAGCAGTCATTAGAAATCGGAAGCCAGGCATGGTGACAGAGATGATGTGGGTGACACAGGCCTTTAATCCCTGGCATTCAGGAGGTTAATGCAGGAGTTCCAGGTAGTTCTGGGCTACCTGGGCCCCTATCTCAGAAACAGGATGGAAAGGAGGGAAGGGCAGAAGGAGGGAGGGAGGGAATGCCAAAGAGGTTAAATGAAAAGGAAAGGGAGAGAAAAGAAAGTTGAAATGATTTAATACAACTACACGTGGCTATTAGCAACCCAACTTTAGAGGGCTAGAGAGATAACCAAGCAGTTAAGAACACTTGCTGCTCTTGACAGAGGACCCACATTCAGCTCCCAGCATCCATATGAGTCCACTCACAACTTCCTGTGATTCCAGCTCTGGAGGATTTGCAAGCCTTCCTCTGACTTCCATGGGCACCTGCGTGCTTGTGGTACACATACAGATAAACAAGCACACACGAACACATAAATTAGAGGGTCAACATTGGGCAATCAACAAGGAAAATGGCCTCTTTGCTTAAAGTGCAGACGATTGCTTATCAGTGGAAAACCAAGGCACACACCTACCTTGATGCTCTGCAGCCCTGACACATTTACTCTCGTGTTCTTTTGAGAACAGTGATTAACTAACTGGAAATGGGGCCACTGGCCGGGGACTCAAGTACCGCAGGGCCTTCCGCATGCTTCCCAGAATACATCCATCACTTCAGAACAGAGACAAGGCAAATAAACAAGCCATCCTCTTGATGAGCCTGTTCTAATCCTTTAGACCACGAGCTCTCATTAACCACTCTTGGCTTTAATCTCTCCCACCCCGTTGGCAGTGTCCCTATGTGGTCTTGGTCCCCAGTTTAGTTCACAAAAGTTCTTGAAGATAAATTGAGTTGTACTCTTCTTCCTTACCCTTGGGGCCTGGGTGTTCCCTGGGAATTAGCTGGATTAGACACTCAGTTGCTGAAATTTTTTTTGGGAGAGCATTTATACACCCTTTCCTGTAACAAAATGTTCTAGAAAAAAAAACTCCAGAATGTTATTATTTTTGCTAAGAACAATCACACTTCAAAGGGGCACTGACAGTTCTGTGTAGTCCTGGGAGAAAAACATGAGTCAGCACATTATGGAATGTTTAGTGAAAACACCTCCAATAAATTAGGATATAACTGTTTTAGGCTCCAAATGTACGTCTCCCTTCCTTTACTACCAAAAGAAGTGAGTATTCTAAAAGTAACAATTTTCTCAAATATATATATATATATATATATATATATATATATATATATACATTTGAAATCTACAAAAGACATTTGCTTTCAAGTTACTTACTGTGACTTAATTATTGATGATGGGGTAGATGAATCAATTATTTATGTTCTTTGTCCTTCCATAACTACCAATGTTCTCCAGACAATTTTTTTCACTATCTGTGTGTACAATGGTAGAATGCACACATGCACTTTTCATGTGCTCAGTACCATTTTGAATGTCATACTGCTATAATGTAGTTTTCAGTCCAAGAAGCTAGTGCAGCTGACCCACATTGTAAGATACTGAGCAAAGATGAGCTGATCTTGCCCCATATTCAACCAAGTTCCCTGGCTGCTACAGAAACACATAGTGCTAAAACTCAGAATATGAAAGAAAAAAATACATACAATAAAATAAATACTTCCAGAACATAAGAAAGCTCTGCTCTGGGATCACTACAGGGCAAAAAATGCAAAATGTTCTTTCTTCACAACTGAGATAAGAAATTCACACATACAAATTCAGAGAGAGAGAATGGGAGAGAGAGCAACAGTGAGAAAGAGGAGTGGGGAGAAATAGACAGGCAGACATAAATACTCACAGAGACACAGACACTCACATACATGTATTTGTTCATTTATCTCTGACACAAACTCTTTGATTAATTACATTGCCTTGGTGTCAAGCAAAAATTCATCCACTGGAAAAAAATGAAAAATTAGACATTTTGAGGCTTTATGCATGTTACACAAATGTTGCCCTAAGCTACAGACCCAATGTAGAAGCCTAATTTCACTATGGAAAAATTTCTACTATAATGATTTTATTAGAGAAAAAATGCTTTCAAAAATTCAGTACCACACAGTACATCTTTCATAAAATTGTGGTACTTGTTAACATTTATTGAATGAACCCTTTCATCTGTGCCGAGAAGACTGGAGAGCATCTCTGCAGGCATTTGTGCTAAGCAAAAGCTTAGTGGTGTAACTGTGGTTGGTGCCTCTTTTTCCTAGACCCCGAAATCGAAGCAACAAAAACAAAAACAGATGGATGACATTACATGAAACTAAAATGTCTTACACATCCAAAGAAGCAACCAACAGCCCTAAGCGACAACCAGGGAAATGGAAAAATGTATCAGATAGGATCCACACTGTATGTAAGAAGAAACTCACTGAAAGACCCAAGAGCCCGCTTCCAAAATGGGCAGAGGGCTTGAAACAGACGAGCAAGTGATTAACAGACATAAGAGGTAGGACTTACTTTAAACTGTCCAACACCAGGAGCCAACACAGAAATGAAAATTAGAAGGACAACAAGAGATGGCCTCAGAGTTGTCAGGACATCAGTCCTAGAAGGGTCAGTGATAACCAATACTGGCAAGAACATGAGAAAGGAAAGAAAATCACTTTCCATAATGCTGAAGGTGCAAGTCAAGTTCCCTGTTCTAAAATAGTAACTGTGAGGTTACTGAGTGATTCCACAGAAAACAAGTACAGTCGGTAAAGAGGAAATCTACTATTAGAGAAATAATAGGCTCTGTCTATGCTTATGGTTCAAGACATGTTACAATTATTGTACTTAAACTGAATAATGCTTGATCATAATAACCTCTCTTTTAATGTATTTCCTGGCAGCAGATATGAGAACCTAAGAACTAATCCTTCCTACTCTTCCAACTTACCTACAAATTCCTACAGATATCTGGAATCAGACTTGTATGAGCCAGTGTGTGTTGATCGCAAACAGCTAAGGGTACCAACAACTAAAGAAAATGGAAAGACATCCCAGACTAAAAAAATCTTCAAACAAAAATAAATGAGTAACTAGACACAAGACACTCCTTTTTCAGACCTGTGCACATTAGCAATAATACTGAGACTGAACTTTCAGAGCAGGGAGTTAGTTAGGGTCACGCCACTGAATCTCCATCTAGAAGCCAGAAGCTTCCCTGCAGCACAGATGTCCTCAGCACTCGCTGCTTCTCCTGCACTCGCTCACTCTCAAGGGCATCACGTTGTGACTCTCCAACTCTGGACATCAGCGCCTGGAAGGACTGGACCTCTCACCCTTGCAACAGATTATTGTTCAAGTAAACAGTCTTAAATCTACCTTTCTGTCTTCTTGTTCTGCGTGGATTTGAATAACAAAAGGAATCCGCTCAGTTTTTTATCAATTTATTTTATGAAGTTTTCCTTGATTTCTGGTGCCCTTGGGAATCATTTCTTTTGCAGACATAAAGCTGAAATATGGAAGTAACTGTTAAAGAGGAAGGACCTTAGAAATAAAGGCAGGAGGCAGGCACTTACATTCTCTCTGTGATCCAACTCACCATAAATCTGCCGGAGAGTGGTGGCCCATGCCTTTAATCCCAGCACTCAGGAGGCAGAGGCAGGTGGATCTCTGTGAGTTCGAGGCCAGCCTGGTCTACAAGAGCTAGTTCCAGGACAGGCTCCAAAAACTACAGAGAAACCCTGTCTCAAAAAGCAACAACAACAACAATAATAATAATAAGTATCATTTTAAAAATATTTTTAATTCTTTTAAAGAAAACCAAAACAAACTATGTCTAAAGATGCCATAATGAAACTCATTACTTTGAGTGCTAATCTAATAAAGGATAAGTGTGTATATTACTAAAAGGACAGGCAGGGTCAAATGATGCCAGTAGCTCCAGAGCTTGGGGATAGGGCACAAAAGGACTGTTAAGGCCAGCTTGCTGGCTACCAGCCTCACTTTAAGTTCAATGAAAAACCCTGTCTCGAGGGAAAAAGGCAGAGAGCATGGAGCAGGTCACCCACCATCCTCCTCCATCCTCTGTATGTACTCAAATCCACACACCCACACACAACTGCACATTATCATACACAGACACATCATGCTCTCAAATACATATATATATATATATATATACATATATATATATATATATATAAAATATCAAAACCAAATGGCAATATCGAACAGATAAAGCGAATATCTAGAGAAGTAAATTTACCTTAAAGGAATCAGTATATAAATAATCTGGTGGACAAGGACGAGGGTTCTAGGGCAGCCCTTCTCAACAGGAAGGAGGCAACCATAAAGCCACAGGGCAGACTCAGTTGCCAAGCTGAATCCCATCATGCTCTCCCAGGCTCTGCTTAGACAGACAGAAAGAGGACACACTGCCCATCAGAAGGACACGTTTTCCTGACAAACCCCTTAGATAACTAGTGAACTCACCAACTTAGCCTTCTGAAACTCCAGTGTAAAAATGGTGATAGCACCCTCTGAAGATACACCAGGTGACCAAGGCTTACGATGCTGGCATGGTAAAGAAGTGCTTTTCCACTCTCGTGGAGTTCTCTGGCTTTCTATGAAGTCAGTGATCTCCATTGTAGAGGGAACATGGCTTACTGGAACAAAGGTCAGATCTGTATCCTGGCTCTTGCCCAGTCCTGTCAGCATGTCTTCGGCATGATGCCTACCTGCTGATTCGCACAAATATCAAACTGGGATCAAGACAGCTGCCCTGACAATGTGGCAAACTGCTTTGATGGTCATGTGGCATGGAATGATTTAGAAACCCAATCCAAAAGTATCAGCCACTGCTTGGACTCTCTTCTTTCAGTTAGAAATAGCAAAGTCTGCCAAATAAAAGTGCACAATTTTAACAAAAACTGGGCAAATGTTAAATTGCTATCTCACACCCATCCATAAAAAAAAGAGAAAGTAAAACAGAACCAAGAGAAGGTGGTATACCACACTGCACAAAGAGCTAAGGAAGGGATGATGCCCAAAAATGTGATGACCAAAATGTGACCAAATGTGTTGGCCAAAAATCACATTAACTTTTTGCCATCACTAATAATTCAAATATATGACTTAATGATTTCCCCTTGCTGGTAACCTAGCAAGGGCATTAACTAGTTCGTATTTTATCTTACTCTGCAAATGAGTCAGTATGAGGATGAGCAGGCTTGTGATGGCATCATTGAATAATTCGTATTTTCTAATCAAGTGTCTACCTCTCTGGGTTGCTAATGCACTGGAAGCCCTAAAATGGAAAAGAACTTGGGGACTGTGTCTACAAAACAGTGATTCTGGCTGAACCAACACTTCCTAGATCTTCCAGTCTCTGAAGACAATATCAAGGCTTCAGAGCCCAAAGAACATGGTGTTATCCACCTGCATGTTAATATCTCTGTGGGGAAGAATGTCTAAACAGTTTTTCTACCAAAAGAAAAGCTGTGAAAATCGCCACTTTTGTGCAAGACCACATACACTGTTTAATCAAATGAAGCAGAACAGTTATTTAAATTGTGCCATTTTTTAAAAATTTATGTTGAAGTGCTAATGGTGATGTAGGGGTGGAGAAGAAAGACAAAACACATGAAAAAAGCCAGGCAGTGGTGGCACACACCCTTAATCCCAACACTCAGAAGGCAGAGGCAGGTGGATCTCTATGAGTTAGAGGCCAGCCTGGTCTACAAGAGCTAGTTCCAGGATAGATTCCAAAGCTACAGAGAAACCCTGTCTTAAAAAAGGAAGAAAGGAAGAATGGAAGAACGGAAGAACGGAAGAACGAAAGAACGAAAGAACGAAAGAAAGAAAGAAAGAAAGAAAGAAAGAAAGAGAAAATGCTCTTGGGATTTTCTCCCAGAAAACTCTCATGACATTGAAATTGTGGAGATAAATTTTAAACAAACAGAAACCTGTAAAACTATCAGAGTATAAGAGATTCCTTCAGAACTTGAGTAAACAGATCTTCAGACAAATTTCACAACCTACAAGATAATGGAACCCCCAAAACAGCCACCTGGAGGAGGGAAACTCCAGAGTATCCCCAGGAAAACAAGATTAGAAAAAAAAAGCCTTCACCCTAAACTTCCCAACAAGGAGATGAAAGAGGACAATTATCTCCTGTGAAGGGGAATTTGAAGACAAAATAAAGAAAACAAAAGGAAAGAAAACAAAAGAAAGAAAAACCGTGACATGCCTGTCAGTTGTGTCCCCATAGTTCCCTGGCTCCACAGCTGTGTCTCCGCAGAGACTCACTCTGCAATGAGAAATTACAAACTTCACTCTGTAAATGGAAAGTGCCAACAGGAGACTTCCTCTCCGTGAAACAAACACAGAGCTTTGGAGGCCCACAAGTTGCTACTCTGGAAAAATAGAAAAAACGGCTGATGTGCCATTTGTTTGAAATATTAAACAAATGACCTTTTTCTGAATTCTAAACTAAATAGGCCATTGAAACAGCCCCTGCCACTCCCTCACACCCTTGCGAGTGTACACCCCAAATGATCTCTTCTTTCTTGATGTCCCTTCTTCCCAAACATGACCTTCTTCCAGACATGACTGGCATTTATGGGGCAGAATGGAAAGCTGGCACGACAGGGAAGGGAGAGGGGCACTGCTGGGCTGCTCCTGGATTGTTGCTTTCCATTAGCTTAGTGCTCCAGGCTCATGGGGGACAGATGGGAAAGTCGGCGCTCGCCAAATGTTTATTACAGGTACAGATGGCTGTTTCTGTCTTGAATCTTCCAGTCCTCGACTTTCTAGCTCGTTTGTATAATTACGGACAGTCGCTCCCTTAAGATTTTTTGGTAGGCAATTAGCCCTCCTCACTGGCTCCCTGATTGCCCCTCCCATGGAATAAGGTAAGTTCCATTCCTAGCGCACCTGTTTATGCTCTCAACTTCCCAGACTGCTCCAACCAGAACAGGCAGTATCCTTGCTGATTTCCCAAGGGGAAGGGAGTCATGGAACTTAGAAGGAACTGGACTCGAACTCAGCTCCTGAGGGAGTCTCAGCAAATGGACCACATGGCAAGCTTAAGCTAGGCTATTTCTGTACGAGCCCCAGAGACAACAAATGGGACATCAGAGACTGCCAAGTGAGCTTTGCTACAACTTTACCAAATTCCTTCTTCAAGAACCAGAGGTGGAGACTACCTAAGATTGGGGGCTGGCACAATCTGCTAATTGATCTGTAGAACTGGTATGAGCAGTATGACCTCCGGCTTTGTTCCCCACTCTGAGATTTTCATCCTTGAGAAAATAAATGCATGCCAAAAATTTTTCAAAGATACGGGTGGTAGAATTATAAGCATCCCTGTACAATTTTCTTGAGTGTGCGTGTTCTCTAAACAATCTTTATTAATTTAAAGACCAGAGCTGGACAAGAATATCATGACAAAAGTGAAAACTGAGGCATTTTACTGCTAGCCCAAGACTTTTACTAAGGAACCTTTGGCGCATCCTGTAGTTCAGGACGATGCAAACCACAAACCGTTACTTTGTCATTGTTGTGTATTTAATAACCACTGACTATACTGCACATAACCCTGTGCTGTTACTAGGGAGCTCTACAATTTATAATCAGGAATTTCAATATAGTGAGAGACACAGGCTTACACACAAATCTTGAAATTATCAGTACGCTACAGATTGAAACAAAGAATTGAATGACAGAAACATTCAGAGACCTCAGGGTGGTTTAAGAGACAAGAACTGGCTTTTGCTGAAACTGAGCCTAAAGGAAAGGGGTAAAATGGAAAAGATGATGAAGGTTCCTGGCCAAGTCCATACTTAAGTGAGAAGTAACAGACACCCAACCCGAACTAGAATAAAGAAGTAGAGTATTCGTTTTCCTTGGAACCAGAAAGAATCAGTGTGGAGTTGGCTCTAGAGACAGCTGGAAACATCACCTTCCAGCTCTGTAGTCAGAGGGTGGGCTCAAGTGTAGAGCATCTAGGGAATATGGTTATCAGGTTGGTCCTATCTCCAGGGCAAGCACTGAGGCCAAAAGTACAGATCTAAGTGACTGAACTAATGTCTGCATCCCTAGGGACCTGGTGGGACACGGCAGAAGTTACACGGAACTACACGTTCTGAGGCAGCAGTTGCCTGTAACGTAGTGTGATCCTCAGCAGCTAAAACAATAAGGTCAGCAACAGAGCAACAGTGTCAACAGCCACCCGGAGACAGCAATGCCATGAATGGATGGAAGGATTGAATAGACAGCACCTGCAGACACCACCAGGAAGGGGCCATTCACTAGCCAGGCGGAGCAATTCGAAGTGTGTAGGCTGTAGTATCTACAAATGAAGAGGCAGAAAGTAAGAACTGACTCTTTGAGTATCTGGGCTTCCCGATACCTCAGGCACTCCATAGACAAGTACCATCATCGTCGAGTTATAGTTAAGTAAACTGAATCACTCAAACAGCCAGGACACTAAAACGTACCCAGCCTAGGACCACGCCTGTCTCCTTCCCTTGCACGCCTTGTCTCAGCTCACACTCACCTTCCCACACTATTCAACAAACACAGAGTATCTGCTAAAAGTAAACCATGAGACCCCCATTGTTGGGCTACCCACTGGCAGATGCAGCTTCGGGATCAGAGCACAGCTCAGTCTTACTGGAGGACACAGGAATCTCTTCCTGCCCACTTACCCTAAGAGCTCGCTGAAACAAACTGCCTCTCCACGTAGCATTCTTTGTGTACATGCAGCAGGAAAACTGATCAAGGGACTGTTATGGTTTGGATGTGAAATGGCCCCACAAGGTGCATGTTTGAAGCATCTGGTCCTCATTTTTTGGTACATTTTTGAAGGCCTGGGGCCTTTATGAAGTGGGACAGAAGTAAAACATTGGGACCCAGCTTTGAAGATTACACATGCCACAGGTTCCAACCTATGACCTCTGTTTCCTGATGTCATGTGAATAAGGCACACACACACACACGCACGCACACATACACACACACACACATACACAGCCATAGACCCAGACACACTACTCTGCCTTCTCCACTATGAGGGACTGTGAACCAATGGAAACCATGAACTAAACCAGCCTTTCTTCCCTTAAGTGGCCTCTGTCAGAAAAGTGACTGATGCAGAGCCAATGGGCTTTCCACACCATCAGTTCCTGTTCCCTTCTGCTCAAAGCATCAAGACACCAGAGAATATAAAAATCATACAACAAGAACAATGGGCTTCCCCTTGTTAAGGAATAAAAATGGCAGCCCCTTTTCTTTATTGCAGATGCTGAGGCAAATGGGTGTGAGCTATGCATATTGGTGAACGTTAGGTAAATCGCCAGCAGGAGAGTCAAGTCCTTCCTAATGTATTTGACTCCTCTAGTACACTACACACAAAATCAAAATTCACACCAAATTTTAATTCATATGAGAAGTAAAAGAGATTCAATGGAAAATTAATAGGCTTCATATAGCCAAAAGTGTTTTATATATATGGTGCTTTTCATTTTTATCTGAGCTATCATACTCTCGTGTGTGTGCATGTGTAAACACAAGTGTGCACACACTACACCATGCATGCAGATGCCAGAAGACAATTTTCAGGGATTATTTCTCCCCTCCCCGACACAAAATGGGCTCTACATATCAAACTCAAGTCTTCAGTCTGTGGGGCAGGCACTGACATCCACTGAGCCATCTCAGTGACAAATACATGGGATTTTTAAATGTTTTAATAATGTAGACGCAATCAAACAAGGAATCTAATTTGCATATCTTCAAATCTGTAAGGCCAAGAGAGTTGTAAGAATTTCACTGCCCTAGAAAGAGTTGCTTTCATTGCACCTAATTATATCCACTACATTAAGGGAAGGAAGAGAGGAAAGGTCAACCAAGGCATCACAATCACAACTGCAGAAAGCACTTTGGGAGCGGAGAGGGAACTAAAGTGCCTTTGAACAGAGGCTGGGATTCACTCAGCATCACTTCAAAGGAAGACATCAGCAATGATAAATAGCCGAGTTTCTAAGTCCATCTATACAAACTTGAACACTAGATACTAAAAAACTAAGGAAGATAATAATCCTTTTTACATCATGTTGATTTTGTTTATAACTTCAAGCCCATGAGACGGGGTCTGGGGATGGAGCATGGTGGCAGAGTACTCAGTACTATGAATCCCGGGTTCAATCTGAAGAGGGAAGAGAGGCAAAGAGAGGAAACAGCAAGGAGGAAGAGGAGGCTGGAGGCTGGAGGCTGGAGTTGAGTGATAAAGTCTGAAGTTCACACCCATGAGACCTTGGGTTCTATTTCCAGCACCATGGAAAGAAAGAGGTGGATTAAAGTATCCTGATGTAACTAGTTTGAGCCACAAGAAAACCTATCTTATTCTTCTTTAAACTTGGTTTTATGTATTATTCCTGGGGGCTGGGGCAGCACGTGTGTGAAGGATAGAGGACAACCTTAAGGAGCAGTCTCTCTCTTTATACCCTTCTGTGGGTTCCAGGCATGGAACTCGGGTCATCAGACTTAAATCACCTTGGCCCACTGAGTCACCTCATGGGTCCTTAATGACTTACGCACTACACATTTGCACACCCATGTGATACTATCAGGCTAGCTCTGCACTCAGTTGGCGTTACCGGCATTTCCACCTGATCCTTGGCTAATCTCCTGGGGTCATGGGGCATCAGAAAGGATCAGGGAACTACAAGGATGCAGCAAGGCAAGCCTCTGACCTGATCACAAGGTAACCCACATGCAGGAAAGCGAGCATCAACGCAAGTGCAGCAAGGATAGCAGAGGCGTCTTCCGGGTTTCCGGGTTTCTGCTCATGAAACAGGAAGGACCAAATCAAAACCCTAATGGACAGGTGCTTTAAAATGCCTGCTTAAAAATAGTTTGTACTCACCGGGTAGTGGTGGCCCACGCCTTTAGTCCCAGCACTCGAAAGGCAGAGGCAGGCGGATCTCTGTGAGTTCGAGGCCAGCCTGGTCTACAGAACTAGTTCCAGGACAGGCTCCAAAACTACAGAGAAACTCTGTCTCAAAATAATAATAATAATAATAATAATTTGTACTATTCAAAAACAAAAGAGAAAACCAAAAGTTCTGAATTTATATGGTAAATTTGGTGAAAATGTTAACAAACATGAAACTTGATCCAAGTTAGTTAAATAAATAAATAAATAAATAAATAAATAAATAAAAACATTGTGCCATTCTTTCAGTGTTCCTATAAGTCTGAATTTACTTCAGAACAAAGCAAAGGTGCACACAGCATACACATGGCCAGCCCAAGGAAACCTATTCGCATGGAGTACATTCCTTGACAGCCTCAGTCTCATGGTTATTTTTTAAGGCAACTCTATTTCTAGCTTCTCCAGAAAGCACTAGCCCACACCTTTTTAAAAATCTGATCCCCTAAAAAGTAGCTGATGTCAAAACTCTGGCAGTTCTCCAGTGGATAAGTGACTGTCACACAGCAACTAACTCCCCAGGAACGCTCAACAGCTAAGGCCAGAGGAACAGCTAATTCCTCTATAAAACTGAACGAACCGCTAAGTAGCTCAAGTTCCCAGAGAGAAGCTATCACTGTCAGCTGCTGGGAGGTACCCCACCTTTGATTGCTAGAAGAACGCTCCCCAACAGAGTTGTGTTCAGTATCATTAATAAATCCATTCTAACATTACGAGACAGTGTACCCAAAGTTCCGACACTGTAGGGAAATGTTCTTAGCTTCATAGACAAACACTCACAGCCCAAAACACGGATTTATCCATCATACTCTCGGTTTCCAACATGCCACAAACCTTCTCTCACTCGGGTCGATGTAATAATTACACGATGATACATCACTCCTTTCCATAAGCAACTTTTACCCTCTGAATCGTCACACCCTTCCTTTCTGAAGCGCAACCCTCTTCTTGTGAACATCCCACTAAGGGTTTTCCTAGGAATTCTAGAAACTTGTGACTGATGAAGAACACAGGAGATAAGCGTCTCTATTACTTAGGCACGCTATTTGAACAATTCCAAAGGAGTCGTTTGAGCAAATGTGCAAGCTCTACTAGAACATTCCATTTCTACGCTCTGGAAACTCACCCCTCGTGAGATACCTTTCTTGACTAAAGCCTAAGAGTTGTCGTAAGCACCTAAGGATGGAAAGCCAAACGGAGCTCCATCAGAAAGGCTCAAAACGAAGCAAACATAGCTGGGCAGTGGTGGTACATGCCTTCAATTCCAGCACTCAAGGAGGCAGAGGCAGGCGGATCTCTGTGAGTTCGTGGCCAGCCTGGTCTACAGAGTGAGTTCAAGACAACTAGAGATACACAGGGAAACCTTGTCTCTAAAATAAAAACAAACAAACATAAAAGAAGAAGCAAATGCCATCTGTGTCCTACAGAGTGCTCATCCTCCGAGGAAGCACAGCTAATGGTACTGTGTCTCCTGAGAGGGCAATGACTAAGGGAAAGGGATACATGAGCATCCAGGCTACAAACATCACCCATTGAAAACTTTTACTATATTAAGGCCTTTTAGCCGGAACAGGAGTATGTCTCTTCACTTATCCTGTGTGACAATTCGAAGTCGACCTCATCCACTGCAGATAAAATGTGACTAACCCATGTCCTGAAGACTCCTACTTTAGAAAACCCAGTTTCCCACAGTTTTGTACCTACACAATAAAGAGACATATGTCACAAGACAAAAGCAGTCATAGTTTCAGAGGAGTTCAGAAGAAAGCTACATATTTTGAGTATCAAATGTTTTATACGGTATTCTGTTGACCATCTATCTTTTTGCATTATTTTTATTTAACATATTTTAATTAAAATATAATTTAATCATTTCTCCCTTCCCTTTGCTCCCTCCAATCCCTCCCATAGTGCCCCTCCTTTCTCACTCAAACTGAAAATCTTTTTCTTTGATTTTTATGTATAATATATATCCTATATAATGTAAATATATGTAACATATATTTTATATATATATATATATATAATAGAAAGAGGAAGAGGTGTGCACAAATATGCAAACACAACCTGCTGAGTCTGTTTTTGTTGTTTGTGTGTATATGAATTCAGGGATAACCATTTTGTATTAGATAACTAATTAGGGGGCTCATTCCTGGGAGAGGCTAATTCTCCCTTGCTGTGCAATCATTAGTTGCCTATAGTTCTTTTTTTTAATTTATTTATTTATTAAAGATTTCTGTCTCTTCCCCGCCACCGCCTCCCATTTCCCTCCCCCTCCCCCAATCAAGTCCCCCTCCCTCATCAGCCCAAAGAGCAATCAGGGTTCCCTGCCCTGTGGGAAGTCTAAGGACCACCCTCCTCCATCCAGGTCTAGTAAGGTGAGCATCCAAACTGCCTAGGCTCCCACAAAGCCAGTACGTGCAGTAGGATCAAAACCCATTGCCATTGATCTTGAATTCTCAGTAGTCCTCATTGTCCGCTATGTTCAGCGAGTCCGGTTTTATCCCAGGCTTTTTCAGACCCAGGCCAGCTGGCCTTGGTGAGTTCGTGATAGAACATCCCCATTGTCTCAGTGTGTGGGTGCTTGGGACTTCATGAGGTGTTTCCCACCTTCTGCATTAGCATGTCTATTGATATTGTCATTCTTCGGTCTGGGTTCACTGCAGACTTCCTGGCCTTCTGGTTCTTGCTTTTGGCCATTCCCCACCCAACCCAATGCCCTTTATTGATGCTCCACCTAGCCTCAGGTGCTGGAGGTCTGTTAAAGATGTGTGTGCTGGGGCAAGGCTCCCACAGCCCCTTGGTCTCTGTACCGTGTCCAGTTGTGACTTCCTGTGATGTAGACCATGTATCCTGAGGGCAAAGGTCTTAGCTTCTACAACTGAAGAGAAGCTCAACATGACATGGCATTTGTGTCTGTGAGAACGTAGAGAGCTTCTCAAATGAGCAGTCGTATCAGGTCCTCCACAGAAATCTTAAGTAAAATTGCTATTGCTACGCTTATGTTAAGTTTTATCGATAAAATTTCATTCAAAAGGTATTTTCTGATGATTTTTATCCATTTAATGCCCAAAATAGAACAAGATCCATAACCTCTGTATTTTACAATTCAAACTCAATGCTTTGTCACCTACTTGAATATGTCACTTGTAACTCAGTAAACAACATATTTGATTATTTTTATTGTATTGTGTGGTGTATTCCAGAGGTTGACATGGATATCTTCCACTATCACTCTCTGCTTTATCTTCTGAGAAGGGTCTTTCCCTAAATCCAGAGTTCATTGATTGGCTGGTCTGGGTGACCAGTAAAAGCTACAGGGATCCATTTGTCTCCACCTTCCCCCAACTCTAGGATTACAGACATAATAATGCAACTACACCCCGTTTTCAGATGGTGCCTGGAATCTGAACTCGGGTCCTTGTGCTTTGGTGGCCGACACTTTACAGATCAAGCCATCTGCCCAACCCCAACATACTTGATACTTGCATGGGAGGATAGTCACGTTCATCCTCCCATGCAAAGCATACTTTTTGATTGTACAGAATTGTGGGATTTCTCCACATGGAGCATATTTTATAACTGGCCATACCCAAAACTCTGTGTAAATGGATAAATATTCCGCTCACACTCACAGCACATCTGCAGTCTGTGTTATGAAGTTTGGGGCTTTTTGTTTTCTTTCTTGTCTGTTTGCTTATTTGTTTTGTTGTTTGGTTTTTCTTGTCAATTACTAATTGGGTTTTACACTCAGTTTAGGAAAATAAGTGACTCTCAATTTAGTCCATTTAGTGGATGCATTAATGTCCCTGAAAAGATGTCCATGTCCTACTTAATTCAGTTTGGGTTGCTTTCGGTTTGCTTTTGGTTTTTGAGACAGGACTCCATGTAGCCCAGGTAGGTATTAAATTGGCTGTGCAGTCAAAGATGATCCTGAATTCCCAAACTCCTGTCTCTACCTCCAAAGTGTGGGGATATTGAAGGGAGAAACCACACTCAGCTTCATGCTAATTCCTAATGAATCACATGGCAAAAGGGTTAAACAAAGGGTCATGGGGTGGGGGGGGGCTACCCTGGATATTCTCAGCAGGTCATGAAGTGAGGGCCAACCTGGGTACTCTTAGTAGGTCATGAAATGGGGGCTATCCCGGGTACTCTCAGCTATCCTGCGTATTCTCACCAAGCCCAGCCAGTGCAATCACAGAATCATTTCTTGGGGAAGCAAGCGAGTCAAGGAAGGAGCTATGACCCTTGAAACACATATCAAAGTGATGCAATTTCTGGAAATGGCCACAAGCCAAGGAGTGCATGAAACCTCCAGGAGCTATGAAAAGCAAGAACAGATTCTCCCCTGGAGCATCCAGAAGGAAGAGAGTCCTGCCAACTCACTGCCTTTAGCACCATGAGACCTATTTCAGGTGTCTGACCTCCAACACTGTCAAGTAATAGACTTCTGTTGCTCTAAGTTTATAATAATCTGCTACAGTAGTAATGGCTGGTTTTATTTGTTACAAATATAAACAGAGCTAGTATAAAAGCTAACTGATATATGTATAAAATATCCAAAACTACTTAGAGAAATAGTATGCTGAAAATTACAATTAACATTTGATTTTAAAGGGTATCATTTATTAAAGGACTCTTGATAAGCATCATAATTATGTAGGGCTCGGGGGGAGAATACACAATCATTAGATAAAATAGTCTTTAATCTGCAATGCATCAAACACTGATGATCAAAAAGATGAATAATAAAGTATATCACAGTTGAAATTTCTACCTTTGGATCCACTGATACACACAAATGAATGAGCATTTTAGAATAATACATATCCTCCAATCGGAGAAGAAAAAAACAAAAGGCAGGAGTGGTAAACACACAAAAAAGAATAGCTAATTCCTCCAGTCGGGGAGTCATGGCACGGGAGAACCTTAGGCTAAACTGAGTCAGCAAAAAGTAGACAACAATTCTGAAGGAAAGCAGACTTCATCCTCAAACAATGAGAAATTCGAAGAGACTACTAAGCAGCTGTGTGACTGGCACAAACGTAGAAGACCAAGAGGCCTGACAGATAGCTCGGCAGTTAAGAACACTGGCTGCTCTTCCGGGAGACCTGGGTTTGATTCCCAGCCTGCATATGGCAGTTCACAACTATCTGTAACTCAACCCCAAGGGATTCAGTGCCCTCTTCTTGCCTAGGAGGGTATCAAGCACATATGTGTTGCATAGACAAACATGCAGGCAAAAGACCCAAACACATTAAACAAGCAAATAACTTGAAATACTATATTTCAGACTGTCACAGCATTGTCTACGCTGTGACGTATATGAAGGCTACGCAGAGATAAAGGAAAATACTGACTCTAGAGCAACACAATTCCACCCCGTCCTTTTTTCCCTATAGAGATCCAACTTGACCTTGTGGCTACCACCATGCGTCACAGCCATCATGACTGCCCCTGGTTACTTTTCTCCACACAGGTTCCCACCATACTATAAATACATGAAGTCATTAAAGTGGCTGGAGATTTATGATGGGATCCTGGCACTGAAGGTACCTACCATCTTGGATGTCACTTAGAGATAAGCTGGGTACATTCCAGCGAGGATGAAGTCATTTTATCTCCCTCCTCCTTTCTGACTCAAATCCTATGGGATGCATGGATCTTGCTGCCGCCTAAGACATGCTTCTGTGCCTAAGTTCCCCCCAAGAAATTGCACTCTATGTAGGCTGGATTCTGTCTGCTTCTCCCTTTGTTCTCCTACACTGGACCCAGGTCTTTTTAGAACATCACCAAATCTTAGTAGTCACTCACAAAACTCAGAGATAATTATCTTTGATCAGGTAGGTGCTTCGTAAAAGACTAGGTGATTGAAAAAATAAGATGTGATTTGCACCTATGAGTTATATAAAACTATAGAATTGTACATATAGTGTGCAAAAGGAATAGGACAGAAGCGACTGTTGTGTAAAACTCACCGAGAAACTATATTTTCAAGAAATTGTCACAAGTGCATTCCACAAAAAAAAACAAGACTACTATGAAGAAACATTGATATGCATACTATTCCAAAATGTGATCTAATCTCAAAAACAATGTAAACCTATTCTTAAAAAAAAATATCCAAAATGGTCTTCCCCATAGGTATTTTTAAAACATTGCATTCCTTGTATCTCTAAGAAATGAAAAATACTTTTATAAAACCCAAGAATGTCTATAGTACCAACTTTACTGGAAAATTAAGTTGTAATAGAATGTTGTATCAATTTGAAATGGCAAGCTCTAACACTGTTCAGCTCAGACACAGGACGGCAATTTGATAGCCTTCCCGACTCCTGCCTGCAAAAATCAATCACTGCGAACCTCTGCTTTCATTTCAGCTTCTCCCTGAATTACCTCAGACAGGACAAGCTGCTTGCTATTGCGGCCTCATTGCATGTGTTTCTGTTTCTTCTGCAGGACCTCAAGTCAAACTCACACGTCTTTGTATCTGCAGGAATGCCGTGAGTCTGTGCACATTTTGTGTTCAAACAGGAGAAGCTAGCTTCATATACTTGATCACCGATGCTTGTTCATAATTCCCATTTCAAGGCTGCTCAAGTCATGGTTCTAGAAAGTATCTGGACAAATTGCAAGCATCAGAAAAAAAATATTATGTTCATATCTTTTACGTCCTCAGCTTTATGTAGTAGAATCTCAAAAAAAAATTCGAGCTGCCAAGGAAGTGGTATTCAGTTTTTAATAAATGCTTTAACGTTTAACCTCTGAAAGTCTCTAGTGCTCCCATATATGAAATAGCATTAACAGAAACACTGACTCCAAGAATCATGGTGAACTGATTTATTTATTTATTTTTTAGTAATGGATGCGTGTGTGCACATGCCTGCATGTTTTCATGTGCCTCGTGTGCCTGCAGGTGCATGAGAAGGCCAGACGGTGTCGGATCCCCTGGAACTGGAGTTGCAGATTGTTGTGAACCACCTGGTGTGGGTGCTGGAAACTGAACCTGGGTCCTCTGGAAGAAGAGTAAACCCTCGAAAGAGCTAAAAGGGTTAGCTCTCCATACACATGAACACCACTCACAGAAAAGATTAAAATTGTGTAGATCTTAGTGCTTTACCGTTATATTGTCTACATGTACGAAATACCACACTGCACCCCACAAATATGTATAATGTGAACATTATTATGGGTTAATGAAAAAGTAAAAATGAATTGTGAAAAGTAATCATGAGCAGCCATGAAACTGATCAAGGCTTTGAGTATCCCAAAACAGAAGGGAAACCTAAAATCACTTCCATTTGGCTCTGGAACAATAAAATATTAAGCTCGTATTTATATTTGACTGTAACTGGTTAGGAAGTTAAAAAAAAAAAAAAAACAAAGCCAAGAGTGACCAGTAGAAGCAAAAAAAGGTTCGGGCTCCCTATGCTGCCCAAGTCAAGAAGTTTCCTTTGGGCCTAAGCTAAGCTAAAAATAGTGACCCCACTTAGCTTGATGACAAACACCAGCAGTGGTAACTGCCACGGGCTTTTGCTTATTTTGTGGTTTGTCATTGCTCCTCTGGGCTTAGGTGGGTCACTAGTTGCTTCAGTGTGGAGCCCCCGCCCCCACCATGCATCAGATACAGACAGAAAAGAGAATGCAAATACTGGCCGGGGTATGTCAGTGCCACGTAACTGCTGCATGGTTTGAACGTGCCATGCCCACAATGGGCTGCCTGGTTGATCGCTTGGTCCTCAGATGATGGCACTGTTTTGGAAGGGCTAGGAACTTTATTTGGTGAGACTTGGGTGGGGTAAGTAGGTCACTGGCGGCAGGTCCTTTGAGGGCTAGATCTAGCTCCGCCTCCATCCTGTCTGTCTTCCTCTACTTCCTGCCTATCACGAGGGGCAGTGAATGTTCTTTAGCGATGTTACTCTGCCTCATGAAGGCCTAAAAACAAGAGAGCCAGCTGACCATGAACTGAACCCTCTGAAATCATGAGCCCAATAAATCTTTCCTCTTTAAATTGTTTCTCGGGATGTTCTGGGTATTCTAAAGGGAGGCTTATATAAACAAGCCACACTCTCAGATAAGACATGCTCCCTATGACAGCCCAGTAAAGCTGCTTCAAAGAGGTTTAGATCAGCTGAGCTTCCTGGAAGACACTCTCTTACATGCCCAGCAGACTGTCACCTGTGCAGTGGCTCCAGGGTCCCTGCTTTAATGAACCCTCATCCACAGGGTTGGCTTTTGGTGATGCTACTGGTGACTCTGCTTTGAGTCATTTCTGCTTCTCTAAGTGACTCAATAAACTCACGAGTTTACCAAGATGAACTTTAGCAATAGCCTTACTTTGGGGTGTCACTGATGTCCCAGCAGACTGCCGATCACGGTTACACAGCACTAAGCCCTCACATTCCGCCCGCCTCAGTAAAACAGAAACGTATCTGGACTAATGAAATTAAGCAAGAAGAAGCCAAATATTATGGCTCTGCTGTCTCGAATTCTTATCATTGCGTCACAGAATAATACTGTGCCCTTTGCTGTTACTGAAGATTATGACAAAAGGTGCCATATTATTTCATAGTATATACTTTGTAACTGCAATTGCTCATTGTCAATCAAGGACCAATTGTGAAATCTCATCTAGAGCTGTGTATCTAGAAGAATCTTTGCAGCCAGGCATGGTGGTACACATGTTTAATCCCAGCACTCAGGAGGCAGAGACAAGAGGATCTCTGTGAGTTCCAGACCAACCTGGTCTGCACAGTAGGACTCTGTCTCCAAAAACCAAGCAAACAAACAAAGCAACCCTTCCTCTAAGCAGTTGATGTTCTTTTATTTTTGATCAGTTTACTTTTTCCCAATCCAGTTATCCTTCCTCCCTTCTCTCCTCTCAGTCCCTCCTCCAAACCTCCCCACTTACACCCTACACCCCCAGTTCAATCCTCCTCCCTTCTCTTCTCTTCAGAAAAGGGCAGGCCTCCCATGTCTATCAGCCAGCCATGGTGTGTCAAGTTGCAGGAAGACTAGGCACCTCCTCTCCTATTAAAGCTGGAATGAGGCAACCCAGTAAGAAGAAAGGATCCCAGAAACACATAGCAGAGTCAGAGACAGCTCCTACTCCCACTGTTAGAATCCCACGAGAAGACAAAGCTACACAACTGTAACATATGTGTAGGGAGCCTAGGTCAATGCCATGCATGCTCTCTGGTTGGCAGGTTAGTCCCTGGGAGTCACTATGAGCACAAGTTAGTTAACTCTTTCAGTTTTCTTGTAGTGTCCTTTTCTCCTCTGGTTCCCATAATCCTTCCTCCTCTTCTCCCACAGGATTTCCTGAGGTCTGGCTAATGTTTGTTTGTGGGTCTCTCCATCCATCAGTTGCTGGATGGAGACTCTCTGATGACAACTGGGCTAGGCAACAATCTATGCATATAGCTGGATATCATTAGGAATCATTTCATTGGCTTTTTTTTCAGTCTTGACTGGTTCTATCCTAGGTCTCTAGGCTACACGGCCCCTGGATCCCGGCCCTCCACGCAGTGTCAGAGGTGGGCTTCCTCTTATGGTGTGGGCCTCAAGCTGGAGCAGTCATTAGTTGGCCACTTCCATAATTTCTGCGCCACCTTTACCCCAGCCTATCGTGCAGGTCACAGGTTATGTGACTGGGCTGGAGTCCCAATCCATCTACTGGAGCTCTTGCCTGGTTACAGGAGACAGCTGGTTCAGACTCTGTATGTTCCATTGCTAGGAGTCTTAGCTAGGGTCACCCTCGTAGATTCCTGGGAGTTTCCATTGCTTTAGGTTTCTAGCTCATCCCACAGATGATCGATTCCAATTGTCTTTCTCTCTCTCCATCCTCCCTGCATCTGATCCCTCCTGTTCCCATGCCCACCCCTCCACCCATGCCCACCCCCATCCACCTGCAATGTCTATTCTATTTCCTTTTCACAGTGAGGTTCACATATGCCCCTTGAGTCTTCCTCGTTACTTAGCTTCTTTGGGTCTGTGGATTGTGCAGCTGGTATTCTTTGCTTCTTCTGGACAGTTTATTAGATGCAATGCTGTGTTCTAAAGCTAAAAGACTGAAAACTATGTTAACTCTTATTTGGTTCTGCTCATTCATCTATTTTATTAACAGCCTTTACTTGAAGCTACTCTCAGTTCCCTTTTACAAAAGAAACATGGTATAAACAAACTAAGTAAATGATTTTTAAAAAAACATAATGATAAAATGCTTTGGAACAAGACAGCAATGACAGTCGCATAACATGAACGTTGTAAAAGGCACAAAATTGTATGCTTTATTAACTTTGTATTATATGAATTTCCCCATCTTTTTTTTTTAGTATACAACATGATTGAAGCAAAGAACATGCGATCATCAGCAGTACAATCATTCCCATCCTTTCCTTTTCTCTGACGCTTCAGAAGGAAAGCTAATCTCTCTCCTGCCACCTGGAGCTCCTCTCCCAAGCAATTCCTTCCCAGTGTTCTAAGATAATCTCCTATCTCTCAGCTTTTGTTAAATATCCTTGAACATTCTGTGAAGTTCGTGGGTTCTAAGATGGCCTGTTCGCTGTTTGGACTTGGAATTACTTTTTTTCAAAGAACGTCTTTCATAGCCTGTATTTCCCTCAGTACATAAATCAAATGAAACCAGCTGTTCTGGTTCAGGGAGCTGAGCTGGAAGCCAGGAGACACTATTTCCTCTCAAGTTTCCCATTGCACCAACAAACACACAGAAAACAAGAGGCAGAGACTTTGCTGAGAGTCGGGGATGGGGGAGGACAACTTTTGTGTGATATCTCTAGACAAGCACAATGAAAAGAGGTTGTTAGTGCGTGTGAGCCATAAAATTGCTTCACTCCTCCTCACTCATACATAGGGGATGCAAGCATTTCAAAGCAGACTATAGTTCAACCTCCCCTGGTTTCTTTGGGGCAATTTTTAACACCCTCAAAAGCACAGTTCAGCAACAGAAGGGGGCTAATACATAATCATGGAACTGGCGGGTTCTTAGGAAGAACCATGGAATAAAGATAACTTTTCTGTAAACTCAGTAAAGATGAGTAAAGTTGATAATCTGCCACTATTAATAAGGTATGCAAATTACATTTCCCTGTTTTTAATTGGCATTTTAAGTCAGCTTTGTCAGTGAACATGACATGTTTTAGGAAGATGGGCTTACAGTTATGCATTTTTGATTGGTGTTTTAATTCAGCTGTGTCGACCAGGACGACAAGTTACAAAGAGACTCGCACATCACATGTGCGCACTTTCTGAACAACAGGAGCTTTCTCCTGTGTGATCCAGATCGCCTATGTGACCACAGGCTTCAGTACAGGATCTTTATTTTCTGGGAAGAAGGTGGAAAACAAAAGGTCATCTAATCTCTGCTTTCTGAGCAGACAGCAAAACGTAATGAGCAACCCCACATATTGTACACTGACTAAATAACACTTGGAATAAGCTGCTTCCTCAAGCCAGACGTGAGTACGCCTGCAATCAAGAGGCACAGGCAGGATTGCTGCAATTTGAACCACAGCCTGGCCTAGTTAGCAAGCTAAGCTCTAGGCCAGCCAGACCTGTGCTGTGACAAGAACTGGTCTCCAAAAACCAAGTAAATAAAGACATAAAAATAGTTTACTTGAGAGGAAGGATCAATGCTGATATGTATCTAATAAATTGAAGCAATTAACAAAAATACAGGCAACTCTTAAGTAAGTGGTATAAAGAAAGTAGCTGGAAAAAAGATACAAAATTAATCTAATTATGGACTGAAAAAGATTTAATTGAAATAATATCCTACATTTAAGAACTAGTTTACAGAGCCAGTGAGACAGCTCAGGGGGTAAAGACAATTGCCACCATGTCTGGTAGCCTTCTCCCCCAAAACCACATGGTCAAAAGAAAGAACTGACTCCCACAAGTTGTCTTCCGACTTCTACACTTACACTGTGGCACATGTGCAAACACACACACAAAATAAAAATAAAACCATTCTTAAAAGTTTACACAGGTCATCCCAAAAAGAGGAGACTGAATTATCCTGAGTGGCAAGAAGTCATTGTTTAGTTGGCCTTGTACAAAATCAGCCATATATCTGCATAACCATATACCTTATATAGCTAGAAGAGATATTTTATAGAACTAAAATACGGTACAATTTATTCACATTTACATTTACTAGATGTAATTATATGCATATATGGCATGCGTGGTATTCTAGAATGTACATATATAAACAAGGTGTTGTAAATACTGTTATAGCTCATAAAAAGTATAACATACACAATACATGCTACATACATGTTACAAATGCCTAACTTGGATGAAGACACAGTCCTAACTGCTGTATGCTTATGCATGTCAAGACAAAAACTATGAATCGCTTTTTTTTTTTTGTTCTAAGACAAGGTTTGACAGTATAGCCCAAGCCAGCGGAACTCCAAAATCCCTCTCAAATGCTAAGATTATGGGTTTGCAGCATCAAAGGAGGCCTATATAAATTCTTACATACAGCATTCAATTATAACACAAATATGTACATTATAACAGCCCTTATTGCTTACAGAGCACATAATGTGTGCACCTGTAAAAATCCTGATTCATTCTCTAGCAGGCATATGCTATTGGTTCCATCACACAGATACAATTATTAAGGCTCAAACTAGTGACTTGTCCGAGTCACACTAGCCTGGCAGAGGAAGAGCTGAATAGCCTTCACATCCACTGCAACCAAGCATGACTTTATTTTTTTTTAAGAAAAAGAAAGACACGTAGTCCAATCTTGCAGGTGCCAAATAAAATTACAACATAATTTTTAACGGAACAAAAGGGAATAAAAATTTGTGCCAGCTTCTGAGAGGTCACTGTGAAATCCTTTCAATTTTCCAGTTACTGGTAAGGAAGTATCTTTGTTATGTTTGGTGAGCCCCTTTAATTGTATCTGAGGGTTTATGCTAAATAAGGCTCTCATTGTGAGTGCCAATTTATTCTAATAAACTAAGTTAAAAACGGGGCTGGTTACTCCAGAAAAAAGACAACCTTGGTATTGCAGGGTAGGATTTGGATCCACCTAGCCTGACCGGGAGCTAAGGAAAACTGCCCAATGAGTAGACCAGTGCTGCCTGGCTAATAAAGCCTCAATAAACACACAAGACATGCAGTTCTGGTGAGCAACATTCTATGCATACTGTGAAAACAAAAACAAAAAACACAGGCTGTAGTTTTGGGTAGAAAAATCAGAGTAATGAACATAATGTTCAATACTTGTGCAAAGTGTGTCAAGCTCAAATCAATCAATGCCAAAAGTGCAACTGCAAGGCTCAACACTGGAATAAATGAGGCCACTGTAAAATCTGACACGCTTTCAGTGATAATTCTGTAACGCTCACCTCTAATCAGCAATTAATAACAATAACATTGTACTCCTACAGAAGGTCAGGGGTCAGTTCCCAACAACACATGTTAGCTCACAACTGTTTCTAACTCTAATTCCCAGGAATCTAATGCCTGCAAGGACATCAAGCCGGCATGTTGTTCACGGGCATGCTTATATATATGCAAATAGTTCATACATAATAATTAATATGATTCATATTTAATAATATTGAACAATAAAACAACAAAAATCACGTGAGGCATTTCATACTCTGCAAGGCCAATAACCAAGACAAAAATAGTAATAAAAGGAGTGTTTGATGAAATGCAACTATTTTCATATTATCCACTCTCTAATCTCTATTGTAACTGAATAGACCACTGTTCTGTTCTGCCATGTAGCATAAAACAGTTATTTACCTTATTTAATAGGGTTCATTCCAACATTTAATACAAAGACACAAATGTTAGTACTAGGGCTCTTTACATTCTTATAAGACTGTTATATTTATATATATTTATATGTAATATATATTATATTTATATTTAAAGCATTATTTACACAGAATTAAATCTGCACACAGAAGTTGTTTTCAAATTTCTTAAAGTTTTTTTTATTTCTTCATGTTTTTGAAGATTTATTTTATGTGTATGAGTGTTCTTGCTAGCCTGTATGTATGTATGTGTACCACATGTAGCTTCGATTTGGCAAGCCGCTTTCCAAAAGCATGCACGGGGCAGATTCCGGCATGTTGGTACAAGGATGGCTGCCGCTTCAGAGAAACAGGACCTAACAAGTTCCCAGGCCTTTTCCCAGGGTTTCCTTTTGGACTTGGGATCTGGAAAGTCCTCCGCGTAACTGCATTGGAAACAAACTCAAACAAAGCCTTTGTCCAGGCCCTATTCCTCCGTCTTCTAGAGGTGAGAACTGGGTACTCTCTCAAAAGCAACGGAAGTCTGAACATGAACTTTGCTGGGAAGTGCACAGCTGCTCCCTCGTCTTCTTCTGGCTCTTCAGTGAGAGAAGGCAGGCACTGTGCCCGTGTAACGCACCAAAGCCAACGGGTCTTCTGACTTGTTCTCCCACTCATCTCTGTCTCAAACTATGTGTGTCAGCTGGACTCAGAAGTTCTCACAGTCTGTTCTGCAATGAGCCGAGTTAGCCCATGCTCTTTGCTATGCCCACTATATCCAGGTGCCCACTGCCCACAAGCTGGTAACTGTTGCTTTTTTCATTCACCAAAGGGCCTCTGTCCTCTAAGTCAATTCCCATATTTAAAAGTCTGAGGTGGCACAGGACTGGAGAGATGGCTCTGTGTTTAAGAGCACTGGCTGCTTTTGCAGAGGACCCGGGTTCAGGTCCTGCATCATCCTGGGTGCCTTACAACCACCTCTAACTCCAGTTACAGGAGATCCAATAGTCTGTTCTGGCTTCCGTGGACACCTGTATGCACATGGTACACATGAAGTCATGCAGGTACACACATACACATTAATAAAATCAAATAAAAGTTGTATGGCGAGTCATGCTAACCCTTCCACAGTGGAGAATTTTATGACTTTTTTTTAATCCCTATAGCAACTTTATTCAGAATAACCCAAACTTAAAACAGGAAGGCCCATCTACAGTAAAAAAAAAAAAATGGTAACCGTATTATGATATACATACCAAGGAAAGAATAAAAATGTGAAACTTCTGTTACATTGTAGCAATATGACTGCCTCCCAAATAACAGGCTGAGCAAAAGAAGCCAGCACAAAACAAGGCCTGCCGGATGGTTCCGTTTATATGAGGCTCAGACACAGGCAATACTTAACCTATGATGAAGAAATCAAAGCAGTGATTTTTGAGAGAAGAATGAGAATATTCCAGAAAAGGGTGGAGGAAAGTCTGTGGCTAAAATTCTTCTACATGTAACATATACTACGATTTAAAACTTCATTTAGAAACTTAGTTATGTGTTAATAAAGCCTTGGACCTAAACTAGGGTTTCTCAGCCTCGGCGTGGTTGCTATTTTAGATAAATCATTGTTATGAGAGGCTGTCCCGCCCACTGTGGAAGGGCCAGCATGACTGCATCCTGTCTGGTCACTAAAAGCCTTAGCTCCAGCTTCTATCAGATTCGCTTGGCATCCACAAGTGTCTCCAGATACTGCTGGATGTTCACTGGGGAGAAAGGCACCCCCAGCTGAAAACCCCTACATTAAACTACTAGCCCAGTAGTGTAGGAGCTCTCAGAGAAAGAATCACGGCACAATAAGGCCATAGCAGAAGATTTAAGTGCTAGAATCCTCGACCTGCAAGAAATTATGTCTTTCATTAGACACAGATGATAGTTTTCCCAGGCTGCCCAGGTGAAGTGCCTGGGATACGTAGAAACACAAATTCCTGGGAGCTTGTCCTGGAGATGGAGTCTTCGTAGCTACAGGGCAGGACCTGGAAATCTCAATTGTTCAACAGCTCTGCTGAAGGTTAGATATCTACCCATCTATACATACCAGATAGGTATAAAAACAGATGATGAAGATAGATAGGTAGATACATGCACACATACATACATAGTTGACAAATGGATATATACATAGATGATAGCCACATAGATACACAGATGATAGATAAATACATAGATGATAGATAGATAGATAGATAGATAGATAGATAGATAGATAGATAGATAGATAGATAGA
>JABTXL010000002.1:16815134-16902676 GCA_025134845.1 Neodon shergylaensis | reverse complement strand
ATAGATAGATAGATAGATAGATAGATAGATAGATAGATAGATAGATATAGATGACAGGTACATAGATAGATGGACAGACAGCTAAATAGATATATGAAAGATACGTAGATAGACAGACAGATGACAGATACATAGATAGACAGATGGACAGACAGACAGATGATAGATAGATAGATAGATAGATAGATAGATAGATAGATAGATGACAGATACATAGATACATAGTTAGACAGATGGACGGACAGATAGATGGACAGATGAATAGACAGACAGACAGACAGACAGGTAGATAATAAGCAGACAAAGGCTTCCTACGAAAATGACCAGTTTGTCTGGCTCAGGGCTTGAGGGGATAGTCCTGTGAGTGCAGAAAGCCATAAGGCAGCCAGCTGGTCACAGGGCACCTACAGCAGGAGGCTGAGAAATAACACAAGCGCTCGGCTCACTTCCTTTTTTCTATTCAGTCCAGGACCTTGGCTTATGGGATGGTGTCCTGGCCCACATTCAGGGTTGGTCTTCCCTCCTAGAAAAACCTGGAGGTGTATCTCCGAGGCGATTCTAAACCCACTAACGTTGGAAACAAAGATGAACCACCATAGAGGTCTAGATCAACTGCCTGACCAGTTCTCCACATTCCCCAGACTGTACTCTGCCAAAGCCATGCAACCCTCTGCCTTCTGACGACAATCCTCCTCTGTATAAATAGTGACACTTCAGAGAAACTGAAGAACAGAAGTGAAGTTTGGAGTATAGGAGAAATCTGGAAGATGGCAAAGCCAGAGGAAGGAGCTGGGCCATTCCCTGAGTCACTGCAGTGGGCATAAAAAGGAGAGCAGAACTGACGGAAGTAGCTTAGCAAAAGTCACCCCACAGGCAACCCTCAGAAACTTACAGACTGGACAAACCAGCCATACGAGATGACGGGCACCCATTCACAGTGTGTACTCCACAAAGCCCCGGGCTTACACAGGGTGAGTCTAATTATTCTCCTGTATGTTTGCAGGGGATTCAGTGTCTATCGGCAAAGAGAACAGATGTTAAAAGTCTGCTCAGCCTCTTTTTCTAGCTGTTTCTCCTTTTACCTGTTAGGAGTCTGTGACACATCGTAACAGGAAAAGAAATGTGCACCTTAACTTAAAAGAAAGAGGATTTAAAGGCCATCTGTGCTTATCGGTTCCTGGCCTCATTCTGGAAAGAACTGCAAGGGAAGGGCTGTCTGTGGATCGCAATGATCACATGCTACCCACCACACAGTTCCCATGAATAAGGGAGCTATACATCACTTTAATACCACAGCTGTGAAAAATTACTAGGTGCCATAAACTTCTCGCTCCATCGAGATGTTCTTGCCAAGTAGTATATTACATTTCTGAGCCACTTGGAAATCACTAGGATGCCACTAATAGGACTTCTTAACTTGATTGAGCCCATATATGCCACAGTCTTTCTAAAATATTGAAAATGACGGGGAAAGAAAGTAGTTCCATTAAAATTTCCCTATCATAGAGTCCCGTAGTTTAAAGTCAGATTAAGAGATTTATTTAGAATGTAACTCTACAAAAAGATTAAATTTTAATTACTTACCACTTGTCCCTAAACTCCTGAACCCAGACACTAAAACCTGTATTCCGAGACCAGTCAGTTGCTGCTGGCCTGTCGTAATAGAGAGCCCCTCAACAACAACGTGCCTTTTCTCCCCGGCTTCCCCCGTCACCATCATGTGTTTATGCCTCACTTTGTCTGTCTACCTGTCTCTGCAGAAATCACGTAAAGCCCTGGCTGCTAGCTTGCTAATCTGACATTTGATTAGCTCTAGTCAATACTCCTTAGGGCTGTCCAACTGAAGGCAAAGGAAGTAACAAAGATGATGAAAACCCTAACCGCTAGGAGGTTCTCAGGGCTCTTGTTATGATGTAAACAAAAATTAACTTCTCCAACTCCGATGCGGACACCAGCATCTTCTGTGTTATTCTTACTTACATCAATCTGTTTGTAACTACCCAGGCCAGTTTAGCTTTTGGATCACAAAGAATTCAGAAGAAGTGTGTTCAGGGCTGTGAGGCTCCACATGAGATCACCTCCAAAACTAATCAGCAAAGAGAATGATGTTGCAGCTGACATCCTGCTTCCTGGCAAACAGAAACCCACCGTAACCTGCTAGTCTATCACTTTGAGATAGAAGAGTTAACATATTACATCCTGGCTTTCTCGTATAAACAGAACTCCCATACGATCCAGCCATACCACTCTAGGAAACAGAGCCAGCCTACTACAAAGACGCCAACGCATCCACGTTTACTAAGGCACCATACACGAGAGCAAGCTGTGGTACCTACCAGCCTAGCTGCCCATCGACTAAGGAACTAAGGCAAATGTGACATATACGCACCCTAGAGCTCTACTCAGCCAGAAAATCCGAATAAAATTATGTCATTTTCAAAAAAATAAACTGAACTGGAGATCATCGTGTTACGCAAATTCAGCCAGACTCAGAAAAGCAAACATATTTTATCTGATGTACAAAACTCCGGCTTAAGAGGGGTGTGAGCTATTTTGGAATAGCGAGGGGACCAGAGAGAAAGGAACCAGTGATAATGGAGGGTATGATTAAAGTATACTATACATGCGTGAAAAGTCATAACCAAGCTCATCGTTTTGTACAGTTAATAAACAGTAAAATTTTTAAAGAAAAATATGGTGCCTCTTCTTGAACTCATATTTTCTCCTCCCTTCACTCATATCTAACCTGGCAAGGTAGAAGGGAAAAAGAAGGGAAGGAGGGAGAGAAGAAAGGGTGGGAAGAAGAGGCGAGGAGGGGGAGGGGAGTAAGAGAGGAGGGAAGGATATAGTAAAGCAGTTAAGTATCTTCCTCCCTCCCCCTCCCTCTCACTCTCTCTGTCTCTCTCTCCCCCTCCCTCTCTCTCTCTCCCTCTCTCTCTCTCTCTCTCTCTCTCTCTCTCCCTCCCTTCTCTCTCCCTTCCTCCTCTTCCTCTCACGCAGACAAGCACACACCACACCTACAGCATCATCAAATTAAGGCTGTCCTTACCACCCTGGGCAACCCAGCTGGTTGCCAACGCCCTCTCAGGTGGATGCAAATAAAGTCTCAGTTACGGTAATTAATTTCGCCTCACAATTTGGGGTACTGGCTCAGCTTTGGATTCATCCATATTATGAAAAGAGAACTAAAGCCTGTACCTACTGAGCAATTTTGACTTCATTTCCTTTTTTCAATTCTTTTATTTCCATTTCCTTTTCTTCCATGGTCCTAATCACAAATTGAAATTTGGCATTTCTGGGTATGTAGCTTACGTTTATACAGCCCTTTTATAGACGCTTTATATGAGTGAGCTCCCTTCGTATTCACAAGGACCTTGTGAGGTTGGCCTATTTTACTGACTCTACATTGCAAACAAGGATATTAGGGTGCAGAGCAGTGTAGGGCCTTGCACAGGGCCTAAGGCAGTAGAGTTGAGAGTTCCAGAAGCTGGACCCCAAAGCCACAATGCTCAGCTGGTACAGAAGAACAAAAGCCGTGCTCTGTTGTTGTTTGTCTGTTGTGTGTCTGCTTAGTTGACCTCATTTAATACTATCAAATAAATAGAGTGGGGTGACATTCATATTGCCTCTGTATCAGTGTGGTGATATTTTTGTTTATGCTTTAACAAATAAAGCTTGCCTGAAGACCAGAGTGCTGAGCTAGCTACACTAGCTAGCCATAGATGCCAGGCAGTGGGGGCACACACTTTTAATCCCAGCACTCGGAAGACAGAAGCAGAAAGATCTCTGTGAGCTCAAGGTCATCCTAAACTACACAAGATTGAATCAGTCTAAAAGAGAAACAGAGCCAAGTGGTGGCTCACACCTTTAATCCCAGCAATAGGGAGGTGGAGACAGGAAGTGATATGACCCAGCAGGCAGAGTAATATAAGGCAAGAGGACACAGGAGCCCAGGATTCAGTCTGAGGTCTCATAGAGATGTCATTCGGCCTGAGGATTCGTAGAGACAGGATCTTGCTCCCTTGGTTCTGGAGGATTCCGTAGAGGTAAGAACTAATGGCTGGCTGCTCTGCTTCTCTGTTGTATCAGCTTCCACCCCCTAATATCTGACTCCAGGTTTTTATTATTAAGACCAATTATAATTTGCACTACATAGCATTGTTCAATACACCATCAGTCACATAACAAATATTCTGTACAAAAGAAAATGAGGTGATGGGTACAGGAATGAATAAAGTAATGAACAATGGGCCAACTAGAAAAATACTTTCTGTAACCAAAGGACCCACTATGTGACGACTCACTACACAAGGATGGGTTTAAAGCACCAGGGTCCTATGTCTGTTCTCACTGCTCTCTTTAGAGCCTTGTTCCCACCTATGTCACCAGCAACAGTAACTCTCCTAGCCCTTGACCTTGTCACCCAACAGCAAATGACAGCTCAACCTGGGTTAATAGAGTGTGAGGCAGATCGCTGTGGATATACTCGGCGCCGTGAAGCCTGTGGGAGGTTGTTCTCCGTATTTACCCCTCTACTTTACACAAGTGAGCATTTTATTCATTAAGACCAAGACCCAAAAGCACAAAACAACTGTCTGTAAAAATCTGTGTGTGTGCCTGTTTGTGTGTGTGTGTTCATGTGCGAAGGCATGACTATGTATGTAGAGGCCAGAGGTCAACTTCAGGTGTCCTTCCCCAGGACCTTGTTATTTTGAGGCAAGATCTCACATTGGCCTAGAACTCACCTATTTGGCAAAGCTGGCTGGCTAGCAAGCCCCAGAGACTTGCCTGTCTGCACCTCCGAGCCGTGGGATTAAAAGGAAACAGCACACATACACATCTCCAGCTTTTTGAACGTGGGTCCTGAGGAATGAAACTCAAGTCTGACAGCATTTAGCTGAATGAGGCCGTCTCCCAGCCCAAATTAACAATGTTTAAATAAACTAACAAATTTGGTGTCTCCGCATGGATTAGGTGGATTTAGACATAGTCAAAGCGCTGTGCTGTAATTCGCTTTCATGATTAGTGGCAGGCTGTTCGAAGAAAATCACCTGGAAAATGTAAGCAGCTCAAAAAAACTTACTGGGCAAAGACATGCCAACTCTCACTGTCCAAAATCTTTTCTATTCTCAGAGAGGGAGGAAAAAAAATCATAGCCAACAGGACTTGAAAATGAACTATTTACATGAGACAATAACAAGCAGAAAAACTGGTTCCTAAATAAACAGCTAATGTTCTGGGCCTCAAATCCAACACCAACAGGGATCAGCTCTTCTCCTGAAGTGTGTGCATGGAAGCTCCTCACATAAGGAAGTAAACTAGAACCAACAAGCTTGATCAGAAGGTGAAGCTCCTGCCACGGGGCCTAATGACCCAAATTTGATCCCCAAAACAAAAGAACAGAACTCCCACAGGTTGCTTGCTCTCTGACTGGTGTGAATTTGCATGCACACATGCATGTGCTCACCCACACTAAAGAAACAAACAATTTGTTTGAAAGAAATGACCTGTGAGTGCATTGTTCCACCACAGTAGTGCGAGGAAATAGTTCTAGTAAACAGGTAACTATGTTATGAAATGTGTTTACCTTGTCGCTTTATTAAGGAATTGTATTGTGTTGTTTGCATGATGCACCACCAACAAGGTCTGTGTGGTCAGGCCAGGCTTATTCATGGAAGCCAGGTGTCAAAGACTATTTCAGCCACTATAAATGACAAGAGAAACATACATCCAACACATACACTTCGCCAGAGAAGTGAAAAAGAAAAGCTGTTTAGAACTGTTGATAGTTAATCTCTCGTCATCTGTCAACGTGGACTGAGAGGGAGATTAATAGATCATACCTGTGTGTGCATCCTGGAGGGTGTTTTCAGGCTCCCCTGAATCACAAGGGTTCTGTCTGATCAGTGTATGGCATAATACACTGGTGGATTCAAACTCTGAACAGACTACTGGGGAGGGGAAGCTTCACTGGAGGAAGTGTGATTTTGAAGGATGCTTGTTGACCTTGGCCGCTTCCTGTCCCTCTTTCTTCCTTGTTTCCCTGAGGTGAACAACTTTCCTCCACCATACGCTTCTTCCACAATGTTCCTGCCACTCTACAGGTCTAAAAGCAATGGGGCCATCTGACCATGGACTGAAACTGTGACCCAAAATTAGTCCTTGCTTTTTATGATGATTTTCTCAGACACGTTATCAAACAACGAAAGTGTGACTAATACAGAACCCATTATATGACAAAGTCTCCTGCCCCCTGCAAGGGACCAGGTGCTGATGAAATACTGGGGTGGGTGTTGCTCCGAGGTAAACAGGCTGGAAGAAGGAGAAAATGCCATTCACGGAGGGGATGGAGTTAGAGAAAAGGACCTGTGCTTGTAAAAGCGCATGATCACCATGGCACTTTTAGGGGGAGAAATGGGAGGAAGAAGAGGACATCACTTAAAATTGAACCTACAAAATCCTTTCAGAAAGTACTTAAATTACTTGTTTGAGATGTGATCAGCCAATGCTTACAGTCCTAGCATACAGGAGAATTACAAGTTGGAAGCCAGACTGGGCTACACAGTTAGACCCTGTCTCAAGACTCTTTTTAAGTTTCCATTAAAAACACGTTTCATCATCCCATTTCACATTATGTGCTGTATATATAATTTCTCTAAAATTATAAGTGTCCATGTGGGAAAATACCATTGTACAAACACAGTACAACTGACATATGTTAAAGATGATGATAACTAAAGGTAAGGGATTTAGGACCACACATGTATTCTTGCTGGCGGTCGGCATCTAGCTGTCGATTTAAGGACAAGGATCAGTTCAAACTCATATTCCATCAGTGGATTGGAATGAACTCCTCCCACTGAACTAGGTCCTGGTCATATGACCATGAACAAGCAGGAGTTCCCAGCACGGAGCTTGCATTCCACAGGTGAAGATATCCACAGGAAAAAAAAGCAACCAACACAGTAATTTTTAAATGTCAGAAGGAAAACAAACGCCTGACACAGAAATGGAAAACCGCGGTACCAACCTTCAGCTAGAGATGCACTGGAACCTGATCTGAGGAAGTGACATTTGTTACTCAAGCAGAAAACTGGAGGTGTGGAGAGTTAAGGCAGAAAAAATAGGAAGCATGCACAGGCTTTAAAATTATCCGAAAACTGAACTTGTTTTGAACAGGACAGCTAATTTGCACATCAGAATCGCAGAGTACACACATGAGTGAGATTCCATGACAAGGCTCCATCACCCAAGACATACAACCAAGAATGTGCATATGCCCTGAGCTCAAAGGAAGCCTGGCTTGTGCTTCAGATGGGCCACTCCTTTTAGCTCCAGGGAAGAATGTTGATAGAACGGTAAGAACTGAGCAGGAATATATCTCAGCCAAAGATCCCAGTCATAACCTCAAATCTGAGGAAATGGTGATTAGGGAGATGTGAGCACACCCTGGAAATAATTTCAGTGGGACTGGGAGACATGGCTTGATGGGTAAAGTGCCTCCCACGAAAGCATGAGAAACTGAGTTCAACCCTGCGCATTCAGGGGAAAAGCTAGGCACAGTGACGTGTGCCTGTAATCCCAAACCTAGGGAGGGGGAAACAGAGAATCCTTGAGATAGGCAGCCAGCCAGTCTACCTATGCTGGTGAGCTGCAGGTTCAGTGAGAGACTGTGCCTTTAAAAAAAAAATTAAATGGAGGGGCTGTAGAGATGGCTCAGCAGTTAAAATCACATGTTGCTCTTGCAGAGGACTTGAATTCAATTCCTAACACCCACAGTGTGGCTCACAACCATCCATAATTCCAGGTTCAAGGGATCCTATGCCCTTGTCTGTCCTCTGAGAACACCAGGCATGCATGCGATACACATGCATACATTCAAGCAAAACACTCATGCACATAAAAAAAAAAACAAAATAAATAAATTTAAAATAAATAAAGTAGAGGGTGATTGAAGAAGATGTTGGATGTCAACCTCTGGTGTGGGAGGTCCTTCTGTATATGTGTTGCTTTTATTGGTTAATGAATAAAGAAGCTCCCTTGGCCTGTGATAGGGCAGAGTAGAGCTAGGCAGCAAGGAAGGAAGGTGGGGAAGCACTAAAGTGAATGCTGGGAGAAAGAAGACTAAGTTGCAGAGAAGCCATGGAGCTGCCAGAGGAGAAAGATGCCAGCCACCAGCCAGAACCTTGCTGATAGGCCACGAGCCTTGTGGTAAAATATAAAACAATGGAAATGGGTCAATACTAGACGTAAGAGCTAGCTAGCAATATGCTTAAGTGATTGGTCAAGCAGTGATTTAAATAATATAGTTTCTGAGTGATTATTTCAAATCTGGGCAGTCGGGAACAAACAAGCAGCCTTCATACTACAAACTTCGAGTCACCAAGTGCACAAGCATTTGAGTCTAAGTCTTCCCTTCTAGAAAACGGGATTTTTAAATGCCTGCTCTTCTATAAGACTATCTAAGAGTAAACATCAGCAATATTTCCTTTTAAAAAGACAGGAGAATAATGAGTTTAACCTCTGGCATAGATGGGGTTAAGAATCAGGGGATCTATCTCAACTGGTCAAGGACTTGCCTAGTGTGAGTGAACCCTCGATTTGATCCCCCGTGGTGGCTCACACCTGTAATCCCAGCACTTGGGAGGTAGAGGCAGGACGACCACTGTGAGTTTGAGGCTAGCCTGGTCTACATAATGGGTTCCAGGAGAGTCAGGGCTATGTAGAGAGATCCTGTCTCAAAATAAATAAATAAAAATCTCTATCCAGGGACTAGAGAGATGGCTCGGCAGTTGAGAGCACCGACTGCTCTTCCTGAGGACCCAGGATTGATTCCTAGCACCCACATGGTCATTTGCAACTATCTGTAACTCCAGTTTTAGGGATCCAATGTACTCTTCTGGCCACCACAGGCCACCTGTGGCACATGGGCATATGTGCAGGTAAATCACCTATACATAGAAAATTAAAAATACATCTCTAGTCAAATGTTTACACCTCTGGAAGGAGCTAGCTAAGGACTACACAGTGGATATTCTCTCAGATGAAAGAAAATCAACATCCACAAACAGAAAGATAACCAATCTGATTACAGGAGGCCGGCCATGAAGGGCAGGAAGTGGAAGAAGCACGGGGTTAGGACTGGGGAGAGCCAACAGAGTCATGAGCTTTCCCAACACGCATCCTAAAGAATACACTGTGAAGAACCAATGTCCAAAGAGCCAAGGAGGAAGACCATCATTTTAACTTAGGTAACTCAGAAGCCCAGGCCAACCTAAAACTCACCATGTAGCCCAGGCTGACCTAGAACTCACCATGTATCCCAGGCTGGCATCAACCATGCTGCAACCTTCCCACCTCACTCCAAGGGCTGGATTAAATATGTGAGCTATCATGACCAACTTAATTATGGTTTTAAATAGTTCATATTTATATACCAAACTTCACAATTCAATTTAAAAAAAATATCCAGAGGGTTGGTCTTAGCTATTCTTAAATACATATCCTAATTCTTTTCTTTCCTAAAGTAATGTGACAAAGTTACAGACTCATGATCTAGTCTTAAAAACTAAATAAGAGACACAACAGAGTTCAACTCTTACACCATAAGAGCAGGATATAGCTCAGTGGTAAAGCACTTGCCTGGCATACACAAGGCCCTCAGTTCAATCCTCACCACAGTAAAATAATCAACCTATGTTACACAGTTTTTAATCCCCCTTAGCAGAAAAGTACCCCAAGTATAGTGGTGCAACCTATGTACCAGCTACTCAGGAAGCCAAAGCACTATGGTCACCTGAGCCCAGTTCAGAACCAGCCCTGGACAGTATCAAAGGAAACCATCTCTTCAAAATAATTTAAGTATAAATTAACATAAATACATCCAAGCATAAATATTAAAGTGCTTAAATAAATAATAATGCTAAGTAAATATTTTTACAAATTTAATAAGCATATTTTACTGAGAAAAAATTGTAAGGTAAGCAAGAAAAAGCAGCAGTGTAGGGGTTTATAACACTGACAAGCAAAAACTTGCTTTCAGGTTTATTCTAGAGCAGCAGATTCAAAAAGAACCAGTGGAGTCACCTGGAGTGCAGTCAGCTTCTAGTATGACATGTCTGCAGACTTTTAGGGAAAAATTCACCTTTCCACACCTCAGTTTTCTCATCTGTGGATAAAATACTGATAAATATTTTGCACAGTTACTGTGATATGTTAAAATCACAGAAAATCAGCAAGAGACCAATAATCATTCAGAGAGAGAGAGAGCTTGCTCTTGTTTATGCAAGTGGGATCCAGTCGTTGGCATGGATAGAAATCTATTGCTTTCTACCCTGTTTTATTGTTGTTGTTATTTGAGGACAGTTGGTGATTTCAGCTACACTGGCTGAACATCTAGGAGCCCCAGGATCTGCCTATCTTTGGCTCTGTAGGACCCTAGACCCATTCATAATGCTCAGATAGTGTCTTGGTTAGGTTGTTGTGAAAAGACTCCATGACCATGTTAATTCTGGGAAAGGAAAGCATTTAATTGAGGTGGCAGTTTACAGTTTCAGATGTTTAGTCCATTATTATCACGGTGGGACATAGCACCTTCTGGTCAGACATAGTGCTGGAGAAGTAGCTTTCAGTTCTACATCTTTCAAGCAACAGGAAGTGTACTGCCTCACTGGGAGTAGCTTGAGCATAGGAGATCTCAAAGCCCAACTCTACAGTGACACACTGCCTCCAATAACACCTACTCCAGCAAAGCCACACCTCCTAATAGTGCCACTCCCCTTGGGGGCTGTTTTTTTTTTTTTTCAAACCACCAGATTCCATTCCCTGCCCCCAGAGGTTTGTAGCCATGTCATAATGCAAATATGCATTCAGTACAACCTCGAAAGTCACCATAGTCTATCACCATCTCAACAGTCTTTAAAAATTCAAAGCCAGCAGGGGCCATGAGAGGTACAGCAGGTGATAACTAGTGCTCAACAGGCCAACCTACCAGCTGGGTGATTCTCTGGTAGGGAGCCCCACCTGGTAAGGCCCTGGAGTTACTGGCTGTGGAATCCAGTTGCTCCTGTCTGTAATTTCTCTCATGAGTAACTTCATCGCTTCCCTAAGAACGCCATTTCTTCCCTAAGAATAGCTTTGGGTATTTTCCTTCTGTTTATGTGCTTATCTCATGAAAATATTTTATCAGCTGGGCACATATATCTGTGGGTAGTCAGGAAAATGACATTCCATTTAGATATACAGTTTTGATGTATAGAATATATACTGGAACATGCTTCATAATTGGATCTATTTGTCCCATGAGGATTGTAGACACTTAAAAGCCTGTTTTGTTTCTTTTTTACTCAGACTAATATCAAAAAATAACAATTTCATCTCAGTCTAACATAAACTGCACATGATTAGCTCACTTTTACCTTAGAACAAGTTCAAACTAGACTAAAAGTTTTTGTAAATAAATCATAAGTTTAAAATCTTACACCTATGTGCAAGGTCAGAGCTGCAGATGTCCAACCAAGGTTACTAAGGAAAGCAGCCAATTCTTTGCTTGCCAATCAGTTAACAAAAGACCTATATCTCAAAGCTTATCTCACTGTACCCCCACCTACCCTCTGGTCACTTCTGTAACCTTGGATCTCTGTGTTGCCATGGCAATAGCTCAAGTCCCAACTGTTTGCCCTGGGAATGAGCTTTTGACTGATGAGAAACAACTCATAATTTTTTTTACCACTTCAAGGCTCTTGAAGGAAATGAGTTTTTTAGAATAGAAGAAGAATTTGAACGAGGAAGTTAGGAAAAGTTAGAAGTAGGACAGGAGAATTAGAATTATGGAAGAACAATACAAAAAAACTGACATGGAAAAGTAAGTAGTGGAGAATTTTTTGCCCTCAGATTTTTTTTTTCTAGGACTCCTGTATACTGAGGCATCCTGTTGGAACCATGAGGGGGCATTGAGGCTGGCACTCACTATCCCTCATTATAAAGTTCAAAGTCTCTTCTGAGATTCATGCAATCCCTTCCGTGTAATTCCCTATAAAATCAAAAAACTGATCACATACTTTCAACATTGCACAAGATTCCAACTTTGCACGAGATATACATTACCATCCCAAAATGCAGGGAAGGGAGCATAGCGAGAAAATACTAGACCTAAGAAAGACCAAAAACCAGCTGGGCAAACTTTAAACTCTACATCTCCATGTCTGATGTCAAAGCACTCTTTAGATATCCAACTCTTTTCAGCTCTGTTGACTGCAACACGCTTCTCTCTCTTGGGCTGGTTCCACTCCCTGATAACAGCTCTCCTAGGAAGGTATCCTAAGACTCTGTCATCCCAAACATCTTGAGGTCTCCAAGGCAACCCAGGCTTCAACTTCACAGCTTCATGCAATTATCTCTTTTGGCCTCCATTCAGGGACACCCCTGACACATGCCTAGCCTCAGAGGCTTTCCTTAGTCTTGGGTGCAGATCCCATAGCCCCTTTCTTCTATCCCTAACTCCAGAACTGTGAGGCCAAAGCTGCAAAGCTCTGCTACTTGCTGGGGCTGGAACACGGTCCCCTCATTCTAAATCTTTGTCTGCTTTCTGGCTTTCAATGGCTAAGTTTGGCCGTCCTGCAACTTGTTCTGTACACCAGGCTGTCCTCGGACTCAGAAGAATCATTCTTCATCAAAATATCACAAGAATAGTCTCCAGGCCACATATTAATATTCTTCTCCTCTGTAACCTCTTGAGCAAGGCCCTCACAGTTCATTAAATCACACTCAGCACCACTGTCTTCCATGTTTCTACTAGTGTGGCCCTACTAGCATTAGCAAGGCTTAAAGTATTCCAGTGCTTTCTTAATCGGAAGTACTCAAGTCCAAATTCCTCCAAACCAAAGCATGGTGAGGCCTTTCACAACAATACCCCAGTCCCTGGTACTAATGTCCATCTGTTAGGGTTTCTATTGCTGTGAGGAGACACTGTGTGCTGGAGAAGTAGCTGGGAGTTCTACATCTTGGAGGCAACAAGAAGTGAGCTGTCTCACTGGAAGTAGCTTGAGCAGGGAGACCTCAAAACCCACCCCCACAGTGACACACTTTCTTCAACAAGGCCACACCTCCTCAGACAAGGCCATACCTCCTAATAATGCCACTGCCTTTGGCAGGAAAACTTACGCTTCCACATCACAGTCCATCACTGGAGGAAGTCAGGACAGGAACTCAAAACAGGACAGGAACCTGAAGGCAAGAGCTGACGCAGGGGCCATAGTGGGGTGCTGCTTACTGGCTTTCTTCCCCATGGCTTGCTCAGCCTACTTTCTAACAGAACCACCAGCCAAGGGTGGCACCACAATGGGGGGTTAGGTCCCCATCAATTACTAAATAAGAAAATGACCTATATGGTCTAGCTCAAAGCAGGCTCATGCCAGAAAACAGACAGGTTTGTGAGCCAGAGTGAGACAAGCCTCCTAGGGATGTTTTCATTCCCACTGCTCTAGGCTGCCTTATAGACTTGCTCCAGAGAATGCGGGGAACAGCAGGCTCCCTCAGCGAGGCGCTTAAGACTCTACTCCAAATAAGAACTTAGGACAAAGCAAACAGCAGGCCACCTTCTTTCACATTCTAAGGTACCCGGACCTTCTAAACCCTGCTTTGTATGAATGAAACTCACAGCTGAGTTTTATTGAGTTGAGTGCCAGTGAGTCGGGCTGAAGTCACGCTTTGGAGTATGTTCACTGTAAACAGCACAAAGACAGTTGTCCCAACATTGCCCACTTGAAGGGCCATATACATCAGCTCAGGGGCTCATGAGGAAATGCGGCAAACAGTGTCAATGACTAAATTCACCAACTTCCCAAATATTTACATTTGGTAGAAAGTGGGAGCTATTCAAAACTGAACCTTCAGAGTACTGCTTGACCCAAAGAGGGTTCCTAAGTGTGTAAAATGTTTGCCAATGCTTTAAAATGTGAAGTTAGACTTACTATATGTTTTTTAAGATTCCCAATTTCAGCTTCTTTTTTGTGAAATCAGAAACTTCACAGTGGTGTGGCAGGTCCTTCTGTTTATGTGTTGCTTTCATTGGTTAATGAATAAAGAACTATTTTGAGCCTATGGCAGGGAAGAACAGAACTCGGCTGGAAAGTTAGGCTGTATTCTGGGAGAAAGAAGGGCGGAGTCGGAGATGCCACGGAGCCACCACTAGAGTCAGGCATGCCAAAACTTTTCCGATAAGCCACGGTCACATGGCGATACACAGATTAATGGAGATGGGTTAAATTAATATGCAAGAGTTAGCCAATAAGAAGCTAGAGCTAATGGGCCAAGCAGTGATTTAATTAATGCTGATTCTGTGTGATTATTTCGAGTGTAAACTAGCGAGGTGGCTGAAAACCAACAAGCGGCTTTGTCCCTCCTACATGACAGAGCTTGCGTTTATTCCCATCATTCCCAGATAGCTCTGTGTAACACCCTGAGAAGGGTCAGCCCTAGATGAGTTCCCCCACAGTCCTCACTCAGCCCTCTTCTGGGACACTAAAGTTTAGAACTACTAAGTCTTAGCAGAGACGGTCCCTATGGAGACCACATCTGACCCTTCAAACTAAAGATCCTCTGGCAGGAATCTGCCCCCTCCCCTGTGCAGTCTTTCATTAATATCAGAAGGTGCTGTGCAACCTGCCAAAAGAGGGAGGCAATAAATTGCCCTATGCAGCTGGGACACCTACGAACCACCACAATGACCTGCAAGGCAAGGGATCTCTGAAGGTGCAACAGTGACATATTCTGGCGGTAACCAAGAACTGTCTAATTGAGTTTCAGGCCCACTTGGGAGAGAAATCATGCCAAGCCAACCGTCCAGGGTGAGTAAGGCCATGGTTCTTAGAGAGGAACCCACTGTATAACCACTTTATTGGACCAGCATAAGTCCTAACTGCATTCTAAACCTTCTCCTGGTACTGTAGTTCTCATCCTTCATCAAAGAAGCTTCTCTTTGCAGAAGACAGAGACTGTTACAGAAAACCGCAGCAGGTCAAAACACAGAGGACAGCTGATTGTGGGGTACCCAGCCCCAAGGGATACATATAACACAACTCCCCACTTAAGGAACATGTTGGAAGAGTGGGTAGGAAGATCCTAAGAGCCAGAATACCAAGAGTTCTGCTGTTAGATTGTGTCTACTAGAATGATAGAAAAGCTGCATTCATGTATTGTAACTGTATCGCTGCCTAAACAAGACCTGAACAAGAACACCAGGTGGTAACTGTTCCTGCCTTTAGACCCAGAACTCAGGAGGCAGAGGCTGGTGAATCTTTGTGAGTTTGAGGCCGGTCTGGCCTATAGAGAGTTCTAGGAAAGCCAGGGCTACACAGTGAAGTCCTATCCCCACCCCAAAAAATATGAAAAAAAAAGTTAAGGTAGAAAGGGGAAATGACATGGGATCCCACCCCTCCACAAAGAAGCCCAGGGAATTAATAACTACTGGGAAAGAATTAGCCTTGCTCAAGAATGAGCCCTCTAACTGGTCACCCAATACTGTGGTCAGCCCCAAAATCATACACATAATAAGAGAAACACTAAATGGACTCACCGGGTTGTGCATATATATTTATGCATATTATGCAACAATAACAATCAAAGAAAAAGAAGCCATAAATTTGAGAGGGAGGGGAAAGTGATATAGGACAGTTGGAAGGAGGGTTTAGGAGGGCTTAAAGGGAGGAAAGGGAAGGGGAAATTATGTAATATTTTAATTTGATTTTTTGTTCTATATTCCTTTCAAGGCAGGGTTCCTCTGTGTAGCCCTGGCTGTCCTGGAACTCCCTCTGTAAACAAGGCTGGTCTCAAACTCACAAAGAGCCTCTGCCTCCCAACTGCTGGGATTAAAAATGTGTGCCATCATGTCTGGCTTAATGTAAAAAAAAAAAAGCCATATATGTAAACCAAGGACTCAACTAGGAATTTATAATAAACATGTAACTTTCACTGTTTTCTCTGAAATAAATGTGGGGGATTAACCTAAACATTTTATTTGTAAATTAATAGCACATGCAGCCCTCTTAACATTTAAATACATGGTGGAGGTAAATTCAAGGATGTATGTAATTGGCTCTAAGTCCTGTATCCAGGAGAGACACTGTAACTACTGTTCAGAGCACAGAGTGCCAACACCTGCAAGGAAAAGCAAGGCTATACCCCAGACCAGAATGTAGCATAAACCAGCCAGCCAGGGTCACCAAAAAATCTCTCTCCCTCTCCTCTCCTCAACAGGGTTTCTCTGTGCAACAGCCCAATAGCCCTAGCTGTCCTGGAACTCACTCTGTAGGCCAGGGTGTCCTCGACCTCACAGAGATTCCCCTGCCTCAGCCTCTCGAAGGTTGGAATTAAAGGCGTGCATCACTTATGGGCAGCTACGAAGAGTCTCTTAAAGGCCTGGAGACAGTAATGTAATGTTCTTCCTTGTTGCCAGAGGCAGAACACTGTATTAGACTGCAACAAAGATAGTGACAATCTCGGGAATTTTCCAATTTCATTTGTGAAATGAGTCTTAAATAAATAAGCCTGAACCGAAACTCACCGGCCAGCCATGGTAGCAAATTTCAAGTCATTCGCAGTGAAGTTGCGAGCATAACAGTGAACACAAATTAAAATTGCCACCAGGAGGCCTCAACCCTACACAGAGAACTGCAGGCAGTTAAGGCATGCTGGGAATGCAAGAAATATTCTTCCCTGGAGACAAGCACACCAATTAGTTATCCAACGCCAAATGGTCAGCCCTGAAAACACACATACATACTAGTAACATTACACGGCTACTAATATTGCATATATATGTATGAACTAATAACAAAAAGGGGGAACATGAATTTAAAAGAGAGAAAAGAAGGGGCATATGGTAAGGCTTGCAGGGAGGAAAGGGAAGTGAAGAATGATGCTATTATAATCTGAAAAATAAATGATATTTTTTAAAAAAAATCTTATTTTCCCCTTCACATTGGCCTTTCTGGTTGTTTAGGGTTATTTGTCGCTTGGGGGCTGGCATGGCTACCAGTGTTCAAAAGCACTTCTTGTTCTCCCAGAGGAGTTGGGTTCCCAGCACCTACACAACCACCTAGAAGCAGAGCTCCTCAAGGGGATCCAAGGCCCTCTTCTGGCCTCTTCAGGAACATATTTGTGCATGCAGAACTCATGCACACACACACACACAAATAAACAAATAAAAATAAATCTTAAAATAATAAACCCAAAGATGTTTTTCTCCTTTAGAATGCAACAGACTGGAAACAACTGTTTTTTACTTCAGTTTCGTTAGAGGACTTTTATGGAATGTCAGCAGCAAACAATAATATTACAGTTCAATTGTGGAATAAGAATAAAATAAGGACTTGATACAGGATGTTTTTCTAATCTATTCTTAATTTCCCGGGTATCTAAAGGACACCATGTGATGGAACCCGAGACTTTATTTTTATTTAGTCCACACGAATTCCCCTAAAAACCTAAATCCCTTTGAAAATACAATTTAAACACACACACACATAGACACACACACATGCACAGACTTTTCTTTCCACACTTCCAAGCCTGATTCCCAAGGCATAGTTAACTACGCTGAAGTTTCCTACCTCTGTGAGAGCGGTGGTTCTCAGCCTTGCTAACGCTGAGACCCCTTTAATACAGGTCTTTATGCTGTGGTGATTCCCAAACACAAATTCACTTCACTGCCACTTCATAACTGCATTTTTTGCTACTGTTATAAATCATAATGTAAATATCTGATATCCAGGATATCTGATGGGGGTCACGGCCCACAGGTAGAGAATCGCTGTGTTAGCTAGTTCTGCACTTGTTTATGAAGAAAGTCAAGGTTTCATTTAGTAACAGAACATTTCGAGTTGGTAAACTATGGAGAAATATTGGACACTAAGCTAGAAGCTTAGAATGCCTTTTAAAATGACGTTTGAAGCCTCTTCTGTCACAGTGATTCTGAAGTCGCTCACGTACGCACTTACTGTCATAGTGGCTGCGAAAACAACAGCAAAGGTCTTCCGGCTTCAAATTCGCAGAATCCCACTCCATTGACAACCTAACAGTTCCAACTCTAACCCTAAACTGTGCTCTGAAATCTCACCTCCCAGGCCCGGACACCTGGAGGTGCTTTGGTGACAGTGACGTGCCCGCCAAGCAGGTATAAATGCAGGACCACCAAACGGAGAAGGGGGGGGTCTCCTGTACTTCTAATAAATACACTTGCACGTATGCACTCCTAGGCGAAAGCCAGGCAAGCCAGCACCAGTCACCAGGTTCCTCCTAGGATCCGCGCTTTTCATCTCCTCCAGGCCACTCAGCATCTACTTTCCTTTCTCCCACTCAGGTCGGCCAGCCCATCCCGAGGCTAACTCAGCCACCAATTACTTTCCCTCCCACTCCCAGATCCTAAATGCTGAGAGAGAGGAGCGCGCCACGTGGATCTCGAGCCAGCAGCCAGATCCAAGAGGGGTCCCTGTCTCGCCAGTCCCCGCGGCTCTACTCCCGCCCCGGGCGCATGAGACTTGCCTGGTTAGGGTCGGTGGCTCGGAAAACGTGGCAGGCCATCTGAGACTCGGGGTCGTCCGGTTGCGCCTTGATCAGGTAGGCAAAGTAGGTGAGGTCGTGGCTGTTGTGGATGAAGCGCGAGATGTGCTGCGCCTTGTGCTCGAAGATGAACACCCCGGTGTTGGGCTGCACAGTCCCGGAGCCAGCGCCCCCGCTGACCCCGGCACCCGGCGCGGGGACGCAGCGCAAAAAGGGCGCGCTAAGCACCAGGAGGACCTCGCGGGCCGCGGGCGCCCCGCAGCCGCCCGCCTCAGGCTTCTGGCTGCGCCGGCGGATCTCGGCCATGAGCCAGGGTAACATGGGCAGCGTGGTCCTGTGATCCAAGCACGACCCTCCCACGTACCATAGCCTGAAGCGCTTGTCACCGGGCTTGGTGGCACCTGGCTGCGCTGGGGTACCCGACTCGGGCTCCAGAGGGTGCGGGAAAGGCTCATCCTGAATGCAGCTAGGCGACTCCATAACTCGCGCCTAGCGAGGGCGCCGCGCCCCCAACTCTCACTGTGCAGGCGCTGCGGAAACTGCCAACTGTCGCCCCAGGCCTCGCGCCTGCCTTGGTGCCACCGTGGGAGCCCTTGAAGTCCGCGCTTCAGCGGCCCTGCCCCATGCGACACTTTCCCGGGCGCAGCTAGGAGACTCCGGCTGCAGCGCAGTGGACTAGAGGGGAGACCGTGGCTCACGCGCGCATTCTCCTTCCTGGAGATTGCGCTTCCGGACTCCCCTGTCCTCCTGCCGCCCGTCCTCGGGATTGGGGACCAAGCCGGCCGCGGTCAGCTGCTCCCGCTTCTGCAGCCCGCTGTGGCCGCGCGCTCGCCCAGCGCTGGCCCTGGAAGGCTGGGCGGAGAGTGGGGCTGTGGGCGGGAAGGGGTGACTCGGGGCGGAGCTGACTGCTAGCAGGGTGACCGGCTGTCACCTGGAAGGTCGGGGGCGCGGGGTTGCGGCCCGCTCAGTCCCGGAGAACTATTCCAATGGAAAATAACAAAAACCAAGGTGGCCTCTCCCGGGTGGCTCCTCCAGCCTCCGACTCTGCAGCCCAGCTCGCTGCTCCTCCTATGGGGTTCCGTTCCTCCCTTGTTTCTTCCTTCCTTTCTTCCAGGCCGCTACTTTAAAGCCGGCTGCTGCCCTGCCTCCAACCCGGGCGGGCGGCGAGCTACGCCTGCAGCAGCAGATCTGAGGTCTCCTCCCAGCCTCTTCCTCCTGCCTCCGCCCCTCACCTCGCCTCAAGGGGCAGCCTTACCCAGCCTGGCGCGGGCACTTTCCGGACCAGCTCGGCCTCTCTCCTCTTCTGGAGACTCTACCGCCCCCTGGAGAGGGGCCATTCTCAGTGGGGCGCTGGGATTTTTTTTTTAAGTTGGATTTTTTTTTAAGCAATATTTGTTTGGTTTTATTCCGTCTAAAGTGTGATTATTACTATATTCTGTATCCGTTTTCCTACTCTCGCCACTGCTTGTATTTTCAATCACAATTTTATGACAAAATAATTTAATTGTGATATTCACTTTAAACTTTAACACTGGTGTGAATCTCCCGTTTCCTAATGCAGCTAACTTCCTAAAATATAAGGAAGGTATACGTAAACTTTTTTACATATCTCCACTTCAGAACTAATGTAAATTTCTTCCCTTTTATGGATGAGAATACATATTTCAAAAAGCATTTCAGGGTTAATTTAATTACTCTATTTTTAAAGTAGAACGGTAGTAATATAATTATGTTTTCCGTTTTAGCAAAATAAACTGATTTTGTTATTGCTGCTACGCGTCTGTTGTTACTATTTTAAGACGAAGTCTCCTTCCTGGATACCACAGGTTCCCTTACAACACTGCATCTTCCTGCCTCGGGTTTCCAAGTCCTGGGTTACAGAAATGTATCACCATCCTGGAAGAACTCTCACACTCTCTTCATACTCTTGTACTTCTCTTATATTTTGTATTTAATGGTGTTCTTACTTTCTCTAATATCCTGTGGTCCTTTGCTTCGTTTTCATGCAATGTCAATATGGTCAAATTTGCTGCACCTCTGGGGCCACCAACTAGCTAGCCTCTTGTGAACAATCATCTAAGCTCCAAGACGGAGGTGTTATTGATTGATTTAAGTCATTTAACTTAACACCTAGAAAACCTTTGTGCAAAATAGAGCCCAAGTCTTCAAGGAGTAATGAAACATCTGAGAACATAGACTGAGACATCCTCAGACCTTAACAGGATTCTTACATGGTTCTCCTTTCCCTAGGCTGCACGTCTGAGGACTGTGAAAGAGAAAGAAAGGAATAAAGACATGGATCAATTACAGAAGCCTTATAGACCTGCCAAACCAATCAGTGGGGATTAGGGTTGTGTTTTGAGCCTTCCTTGGCCAGTTCCTACTGGCAAAATAAGTTCAAGCAACAGAGAATAAATTTTCAGTGATTGACAGAAAAATGGATATTGTCTTCTAACATATAACAAGTTGAATAGGGTTGTTTCCTGCTCTGAAGCCCTTGGGTGTATCTTTATTTCTGTGTTTATCTTTTGTTTATAACTATTACTGCATGGGAAGATAGTTCTCTCTGCCTTCCTCAAGTTAAGTATGGTCATGTGATGTGACTTATTTTGACAGAGACACGTGAACAGAAGTGACTCGGGCTGTATCTGAAGAAGAAGCGTTTAACTGGAATTGGAATTTAGTTATATTAGCGTGGTGGACACTTGGCCCACTCCTGCTCTCCAGTGGCTGTGGTGTAAACAATACGTCCACAGAGAAGTGCCTCATGATCAGAGACCAGAATGTTGAGCGATCACTCTGTGGACAGCTGTCCTGGAAAAATCTGCCAGAGACAAGACAGACTCCTCACACGTACATAATAAACTGTTTTCCTCTTAAGCCATTGAGATTGTGGGTGTGTTTGTTTCCTTATTAGCCTGTCCTAGGCCATCAAATAAAATACATTCACTAGCACACATTTATAACTTGTTTTATAATTACTGATGTACTTGACTCTGCTGTTACATGAACTAGACAGTAAACTATTAGTTTCTTACAATTACTGTTTCACCTCCAGAACTCAGAGAACCATTCACATATAAAAAGCACTCAATTGCATGCACAATCATCACTTGGATTTTGAAGACCATAGAGGAATTATTGCACAGAATATGTAAGTGGATGGTGTTCACTATACGCTGGGGCAGAGATCCGTTTATCACCTCCAGCCCTTCCACTGTCAACCGCAACTGCCCCTCCAAACGAAGACCCAAAGAATATGTATATGGACAGCATTTCCAAAGAACTGCTGGAAGGCTCTCTCCTGGGGAATCTTGAAGAAATCTCTACATATAAAAGCCAGAAGTCAACTTCAGATGCAGCTGAAATGTTCCTCTACTCATCCAAATAAAATTGTGCCAGTACTACTAAAAAGCTGTAAGGTGCACTCAGTCCTTAAATAACTAGTACATGAGAAGCAGAAGGCCTGAGTTAGTGCGATGGTGTAAGATTAGAAAGGTTTAAGGGTTTGTTGTAGTCTTCTATCCTTGTTTCTTCCTCCCAAATACAAGGATCTTTTCTCCCTCTCCTCCCCTGCTCTCCCTCTGTTTCTCTGTCTCTTTCTGTCCCCTATCTATCGATCGATGGATCAATCGATCAATCTATCTATCTATCTATCTATCTATCTATCTATCTATCTATCTAATCTCTTACACACACACACACGTTTGGTATCCACACACACGTGCACTTTTCTTTCCTGCTTAAAAATCAAGATATGGGCTTGGAGAGACAGCACACTTGCTTCAAAAGTGAACTGGAATTCTCAGAACCCACATAAAGCCAGGCACAATAATGACATGTCTTCCCAGAAGCTCAGGGACCAGTTAACTGACCTGATGTACACAGAGGTAAAAACAAAGAGACCCTTTTCAAACAAGGAAGAAGGCTGTCTTCTGCCCTCTGTTCAGTGGTATGCATGTACACACACAACATACATACCAAAAGATTAAAAATAATAAAGATAAAATAAATTCATGCTCATGCCTTTATGAGGCTTTACCAGTCTCTCTCCAACTGCCCTCTCTTCCTGTCGCCCCACAACATGAGCCTCTTTCATCCTTCCTTTAGGACTTGAACACCTTCATGATTCAAGATCCAATACAAGAGCCCTATCTCCTGAAGCCACAGCTGGTACCTGCTCCTCTTCGCTCCCTTTCCCGTGTATTCCACTTACGACAGTCTTCATAACTACTGAGTGACTCTCTGTTTTCCTGCATGAAGCATGGTGCCATTCGGGGGTCCAGGAATTCATTTTCTCTGCTGACTTGAAGAATTAAAAAAGCAAGAAAGACAGCAGTCTGTCAAGTGTTGTCATAAATGAAAACGCATACACAGCACAGCACACAGAGACTCCCCTGCAGTCTGGCAGCCACATTTTCCCAGGCGACTGAGATTCCTCTAATTTGGGGGCATGAAAAAGACCCCTTCCTCCCTCTGAATTGGCTGGCTTTCACTATTGCTAGGGGATAGGGCAATGTGAACGAAGACAGGGATGTTGTTTGGTTCCAGCCAAAGGAGTCTGGCAGGAGATGCGAAGGTTATGATGAACAGTTTCTACTTGGAGGGCTGGGGATGGGGAAAAAGAAGGAAGATTGGCCTGATGGTACATTTTTTTTTTAACCTTAGGCCTCCTTTCTGTGTCTTCCTACTAGCAAACGCTATGATTCTTAGTCCCTCAAGGCACAAATGAAGGGTCTGATTCCATTTCCCTCCCACGGCCACACAGCGGCTGGTAATTAGTGGGTAGTTAATAAGTATTGAATGAATGAAAGGGTTGAATAAGTAGCCAATTAGAACTTCAGAAACGAAAGAGTTTTACTATCACAGAGGAGATATGCCAAGTTCTTAATTAGATCGTTTCTGATTAACAAATAGACCCACCGGATGATTACAAAGTTTAGAAAGTAAAAGAATGCCATCTCCACGTGTATGGGGGAGTTCTGCCTGGGGGTAGCACAAGCCTTTGTGGTTGAGTGGGGTTTTGAAATATTACCAGGGTTTCCCCTACTTCCTGTGACCTTGCCCCAGCCCAGGCAGCTGGGTCATCCTATGTTATGGCTTTGGGGAAAGGATGACACAGCAGAATGCACAGAACAAAAGAGCCTGTTCTTAGCATTTATGTTTCAAAAGCCAGAGGCTGGCAAAAGCCAAGAGGATATTTTTTTTTCTTGCTTCAGATAGGAAAGGAAAAAAAAAAAAACTCCCTAATGTGGAAGATGGAAAAGTAAAAGGCAAGAGGGTTTGAGTTTTCTGAATCTTCTGAGGGGAGATCTTTCTGCCTCTCATGGCTGGGCTAGTGAAGGGGAACTGTAGACCCCCAAAGCAGAAGCCTTGCTACTTTCTCTGAGATAAACCCAGAAATATATGTTTTCCCAAGCCAGTCAAGGCTAAAACACAGGAGGGGGAGGGGCAGATAAACAGAAGACTGGTAAGGGCCTGTGGAACAAACCATTTGTCTTTCTCTGCATGGCGAAGGAGGTGCAGCTTTTCTCATGCAGGGGACATGCAGAGACAAGCCATTTGGACTTGCTGTCACTAGCAGGAGGAGAAAGATGAAAGATTACCAGAAGTAATAACAGACTTTCCAATGTGCAGACCACCCCCAAATGTGTACTTCCTCCAGCAGGGATGCACCACCTAAACCTCCTCCTATTTGATGTTCAAATAACCAAGACTATGGCCAACATTTCTCATTCTTAATACCACCACATGAGACCATATCATAACATGAAAAAAATGCATTTGGAACAACTTCCAAAGTCCCCATAGTCTTTCATAGTCTCAACATTGTTTAAAAGTCCAGAGTCTCTTCTGAAACCCAAGACAATCTGTTAATTGTAGGCCCTTGTAAAATCAAAAAGAAGTTCCATGCTTCCATCATATAATGACACAGAACATAAGTTCTTATCCAAAAGGGAGGAGTGAGGATATGGTGATAAATACTGGACCAAGACAAAGCAGATGGAAAACACCCAATCTGCTGTGTCCTGTGTATGTCAAAGGGCGTAGATGAATCTTTCTTCCAGCTTTACTTCCTTCAACAAATATTTCTTTCTTAGACTGATTCCACTCCCTCTATGCAGATATCCTGTGTCTGTGGCAGCTCCAACATCTTGGAGGCAGCTCTGCAACTTGGAACTCACCTTCATGGTTTTCCAAGACATTTTGTTTGTAACCTAACAAATAAAGCTGGCCTGAAGATCAGAGTGCAGAGCTAAGCAACTAGTTAGCCATAGAGGCCAGGCAGTGGTGGCACACACCTTTAATCCCAGCACTCAGGAGAAAGAGACAAGTCGGTCTCTGTGAGTTCAAGGCCACCCTGGGTTACACAAAATTGAATCTGTCTAAAGAGAGAGAGAGAGAGAGAGAGAGAGAGAGAGAGAGAGAGAGAGAGAGAGACATAGCTTATAGAAAGGTGATCCCAATGTGTGGGGTCACATGCCTTTAATTCCAGCACTTAGGTGGAGACAGAAGTGATATGACTGGGTGGAGACACTTGGTAGTGTGTGCCTTTAATCCTAACACTCAGAAGGCAAAAGGCAGGCAGGCATCTGAGTTTGAAGCTAGCCTAGTCTACAAAGTTAATTCCAAGACAGCCAAGACTATACAGAGAAACCCTGTCTTGAAAAACAAAAACAAAAAAGGGGCTGTTCTCATTGACCTTTTCAGCATAAGCCATAGCTGCAACTATATGCTTCCTGGTGCTCTTTTTCTCTTAAAACTGGACATTTTGTACTTTTTTCTCCTCCAATGGTCTTTTCCATTATAGATCTGCATCAGAGGTACTGAAAATAACCGTGAGACGAATTTCATACTTCCTTGAAATTGCCTCTACCAAAGAAATTAGTTTGTCACTTATTAATTTAGCCTTAGGCAAGTTCTTAGGACAAGGACAGAAGGCAGCCACATTCTTTGCCAAAATTACACAGAAATGGGCTCCGACCCAGTTGCTATTTTTATTATCTTCTGAAACCTCTTGAACTGGGTCACCATAGTCCCCATTGTTCTCAGGAGTTCTGCAATCCAAGTTCATACTAGAATGGCCTGTTAAACTCTGCTTACAGAGTTCAACTATTGTCCTAATCCAAAGTTTCAAAGTCTTCCTCATTCCTCAAAATAGCAGTATGGTCAAGTTCCTTACATCAACCTTCTCTCTGTACCAGCCTGTCACAGTTACCTGTATGTTGCTGTGATAAAACACCATGACCAAGGCAACTCTGGAGGAAGTTTATTTGGGCTTATTGTTCTGGAGGGATAAAAATCCATCAGGATAAGGAAGCATAGCAGCAAGCAGGCAGGGCAGCAGGAGCAGAGAGCTGAGAGTATACATCTTCCAACTCATGCATGAAACAGAGAAAATTGAAAGCGCCATGAGGCTTTTAATCTCAAAGCCCACCCTCTAGTTCCTATTTTCTGTAGCAGGTTTTACCATTGAAACATCCACAAAAAGCACCACCAGCACATTTATATATGCAAAGAGAAAAATGTTATCACAGCTGGGGATGGTGGCTCAGGCCTGTGATATGAGCTCTCAGAATGCTTTGTCAAGAGTGTCATGCATGCTGCACGTAATAAACTTGGTGAGAATCCATGCATCTCCATCTTAGTGCACAGCCCACCCTATCCTGCTTTACGTTGCTTATGTCTCTTTTTCTTAATCTCCCATTGTTCAGTCAGGTTTCCAGGACCTGACTGCATGGGTCATGGAATCAAGCATGGGTTTTGAACAGGTTTATGATCCCAGGTATTAATTCATTCTGGGCAGCGGGCCTCAAATCTATGCAGAAAGCAGTTGGTTACCCCATCCCAGTCATGCTGCTATTGTTCCAAGGTTAGTGATGAAGTATGCAGAGTCCAGCACAGGGTAAAATTGGTGGTGTCTGGTTTTTCAATAGAACACAATTTGGAATGTGTCCTCTCTGATGTTTTCTCAAAATTTTCAATCCGATACCTTTTAGGGAAAAACTGTGCCCTCTTCCTAAACCTTAACACTGTGGGAAAATTCACTCAATTATCAATTCTAGAAGTAGTACAACTTTCTGTAATTTTCATCCAGCTTTTTGTAGGCTCTTCTGTGTGGTTTTTGAAGAGTGGTGGACTTTTGAAGCTGCCTTGCTGTGCTCTGCCAGAGCGCCACGATACCGCATTCTTGAATGAGTGATAACTATTGCACCTCTGTTTTGTTTTGTTTCCTTTGTAACTTTTTCATATTTGCTTTGTTTGGTTAGCTGGCCGGTTTTGTTTGGATTTTTTGAGACAGGGTCTTACTGTGGAGCTCTAGGTGGCCTGGACCTCACTTTGTAACCACACTGGCTTCCCAAGAGCTGAGTACACCCCAGGTCAAGCCTTTGTGCTTGCTGTTTTATTTTTTTTTTAAGATTTATTTTATTAATTGTGTATAAAGCATCTGCCTGCATGTATCCCTGCAGGCCAGAAGAGGGCACCAGATCTCATTACAGATGTTTGAGAGCCACCATGTGGTTGCTGGAAATTGAACTCAAGACCTCTGGAAGAACAGTCAGTGCTCTTAACCTCTGAGCCATCTCTCAGCCCTTATTTTTGTTTTTGAGGCAAGGCCGTGGTAATTAATATAGGTGGCTTCAGACTCACAATCCTCCTGTCTCAGCTCCCAAGTGTTGGGATTACAGGTCAGGTATGCACTTCCTGCCACAACAGGCTGTTTCTGGGTTTATTCTCTGACACTTGCCACTGTACCAGGACCCTGCCTTCAACTCTGCCGCATGACATGGACTCATCCCTCTGCCATGTTCTTCTCTAAATCTAAGCATGTTGTTAAAAGAAAATTTCAGAGCTTCTGTCTTATGTCTGGTATGGGACAGAAAGAAAAAAAATTTTTACTTTTCTTCATACCTACTTTTGTCTCTATCGTACCTTTCATTGAATACATATCAGTATAAACAATGTTTAAGTTTTCCACAATGATCAATAAATGTTCCTGCAGTAATCTTTGAAGTTTCCAGGAAGATGGGGCCCCACAACAACAACTCCACCTGGCTGATATCTCATGATGCTGATAGCACTATTATAAGACCTGTTTTGTGTACCAGCTGCTCAAGATAGGTTCCAACTCGGTTAGCTGAAATACGGCACATTTTTACAGCCTTCTGGCCAGAACTCCAAATAGGAACCTCAGAAAAATCCTACCGAATACTAAAAGACTATTTGCTATTATACCATGACAGCTGGAAGTAATTCTAGAAGACAACGTCCCCTTTCCCAACAAAGTTTGTCCTCATGGTTAGGGACGTCATTTAAAGGCTGAATATAATTGTTATAGGATTGGGGGCTGGGGAAAGATTATGTAAGCTCAAGGATCTCTTTGAAAAAGTTAATTGGATGGGATAATAGATTAATGTGAGCTTACTCACACTAATAATAATAGTGAATAATGGAGTGAATACTTGTGAGATATAATTTATAGGCAATTTACATTGGTATAGATTCTTGTATATTGGTACAAACTTATATTGAGTATGTTCCTATTTTCGTCTACAATATTTGTATACCTAGGCAAAGTTATTTATCATATTGTATGCATGCATGCTTCTAATTCAACTTAAGACATTTTGTAGATTGATACAATTTTAGGATATATTTATCATATTGCAATATAAATTTCTACCTCTAATCAAGATACTTATACATTGTTTATATTTTGAGGTCATTGTTCTCATTTGTTGCACAGTTGTTTAAAGATTGTATAATATTCTAATATAAAGTCTTAGTCTTTAAGCTATATAAGCATTAAGAATTATAGGTCAATAGTCATCCATGTTTGTTATAGTTAGACCATTAGGTTCTTTAGATACATAGATTGTATTCTGCATAGGTAGGCAATCTTCCACCACTTCAAAAAGCTGTTGAATATGGTATTTAAATAACTTAGGGTTCTGTTTGACGTGACACACAATTGCTCCCGAGAGAATGTTGAGCACTGAAGACTTGTCTGGTTACTCTAAAATTGCATGATAGTTATATGACACACACGGAGCATATAACATGGAGTACATATCTAAAAGATAATGAAAATAAAATCAGAAAACTTGAAATTCTATAAACTCTATATAACCACCTACATCGAAAGCTGTGTTTGTCAAAGAATGCTAACTAACCCAGGACCTTGCTTTGTTACTTGCTCACCCTCTGTGAAAATATTTCACGATGTAACTGTTAAACCCTTCAAGTATCATACAAGCTTGGGAGAACAACCAAAAGGCATAAATGGCCCTAAAAAAGGATGGGATGCTGTAAGGTGAAAAGTCCAGGCACACAGCTATGAAATTCTAGGGAGTGGTATGCATGTGCACAACAATGACCTGTGTTATCTGACATGGCATGCTATAATGGGACCAGGATTCTTTCAAGCTTCTCCAGCAAATTAAACCAAAACCAAGTGGACAAAGTGCTAGAAGGGATGCTTTTTAGTCTCTTTAGATGCTGGGTGTCTGGTGTAGGAGGTTTTTCTGTCGATGTGTTACTTTCATTGGTTAAATAAAGGGACTGCCTTGGCCTTTTGATAGGGCAGAAAATTAGGTGGGCGGAGTAGACAGAACAGGATGCTGGGAAGAAGGCAGGCAGAGACAGAGAGCTGCCATGGAGTTGCCAGAGTCAGACATGCTGAATCTTTCCTGGTAAGCCACGACTTCGTGGTGACATACAGATTATTTGTGGTGACATACAGATTATTAGAAATGGGTTGAATCAAGATGTGAGAGTTAGCCAATAAGAGGCTAGAACTAATGGGCCAGGCAGTAATTTAATTAATACAATTTCCATGTGATTATTTCGGGGGTTAAGCTAGCCGGGCGGCAGGACACAGCCCGCTCCCCCTCTTACTACAGATGTCTGACTTCAGGAATGCAGTTCAGAAACGGAAGGCATTTATGCATCTTGGCAGCCAAAGAAATACAAATTCAGTCAGATGGGAAGCCTCCACAGGAGACAGAAGGTTCTGTGAGCCTCTGGGGACATTACTGTAATGTGGGATTTCCCCCGAGTATGCTATGAATATGTTTTGTCCCCATTGGTCAATAAAGGAGCTGTTTTAGCCAATAGCTTAGCACAGTAAAGCCAGGCAGGAAATCTGAACAGAGATAAATATAGAAAGAGTAGGTGCAGTTAAAGAGACCCATGTAGCTGCCAAAGGAGACAGACACTGGAACCTTACGAGTAGACCACAGACTTGTAGTAATACAAAGATTAGTATAAATTGGTTAATTTAAGATGTAAGAGCTAGCTGGGAATATGCCCAAGTCGTTGCCCAACTAGTGTTGCAATTAATAAAAGTTTTTGTGTGAATATTCAGGTCTGGGTGGCCGGGAAACGAAAAAGCAGTCTCCCTTTACATTACTGCATCACTTGCACCCTTGAATTTGAAATCCATGTCTTGAGAGGATCAACTACCTTTTAAGTTCTAAAGCAGTGAAACGTATCTAGTTTCCAAGGCTAAGTCAAGATCATCATGGCAAGAAACATGGCAGCAGGCAGGCACGCATGGGATTGAGAGCTTATATTCTGATCTACGGGCATATAGGAAGAGTAATCTGAGCTGGTATGGACTTTTGAAACCATCAAAGTCCACTTACTGACACACCTCGTAACTCTTCCTAAACAGTTTCAATAACCAGAGACCAAGCATTCAAATATATGAGCCCCTGGAGACCACGCTTGTTCAGAACACCACAACACAGTAGGCGTGGAAGAAGGCAGAAACGTGCAGACACTACTAGGGGATGCTCCAGGTTGTGTCGCACACAGTAAATCACCGGTGATTTTTTTTGTCATGAGCCACGTTTTGGGATAACTTCTGCTGTGATCCTAGCCTGCAGCAGGTTTGTATGTTCCAGGATAGGAGTATGAGGATTATAAATGTTAGTTAGGAAAAACAGATAAGAAAGAAGCACAAAGACATAAGATACTACCAGGATGGTAACTCAGCAAATAATGAATGCTGAATTCTGAGTTCACCCATGTGTACTTTTCGTTCACTTTTATAACCCAATACAAAAAGGGGGAAGAAGGCAAAAGACTGCTTTAACATGATACAAAGGACAACCAGAACAATTACTTGTTCTAGTACTTGAGTCATGGAGCTATTAATTCCTGAGCAAAGCATTTGATGTTTGGGGCAGTGAACACACCCTAGACCAAGCATCCTGCAGGCAGCCACTCCCTAAGTCAAACCTCCTATTTCAAAAGAAGAAGAAGTATGCTTCAATGCTCTGACCTTTGGTCAGGATGGAGTGGATCCACCTTTATAGGCCATCTTAATGCCCAAAATACCAAGTAACCACACCCTAAGTCAGGAACTCTTGTTGGCAGCCACACCCGTTGTCACCAAATTTGAAAGAGCAAAAATGAGCTCAAACTCTCTGACCTTCAGACAAGATGGAACAGGATCGCCTCTGTGTGTCCTGACAAATTTTCTACAAATAGCAGAAACAGTGCACTACTCTGATAACACAGGGACTGGTTTACCTTAACCGGGTTACAAATGTCTAAATCAGATCCCATTCTTCGCACTAATTCTGTAAGTAATTCCTTTAATTATTTCAAAGGGAATGTTATAAAACTGAATTTGTTAAGCAGCTTTAAACTTCATATACAAGATTTTATTCATAAAGTTAGATCTGTATCAATAAGATTTAAAAATTTTCTAATATACATTTAGGAGTATCAATACTCATCTGTTGAGATATAATTACACATACATATATTAGTATTCAACACAGACACTTTTAGCTCATTGAAAAGGCAAAGCATTGGTAACCACTAAAAAAATTTGAGTTTATCAAATTTTTTTTTTAACTGGGAAAAAAATTGGGAAGTGAAATTCTTTTAATTTTTAGTTTTCTACCCATTTGTCTTTGCCTGCATAGATGTCTGTGGGAGTGTGTAGGATTCCCTGGACCTGATGTTACAGGCAGTTGTGAGTTATCATGTGGTTACCAGGAATTGAACTTGAGTCCTCTGGAAGAGCAACCAGTGCTCTTAACCTCTGAGCCACCTATCGAGCCCCAGAAGTGCACTTTTCATTGCATAAATATCTTTCCTCCATATGCAGTTCTCTTCTGGAAGGTAGAGTCCATTACTTCGGAATCAGTCCTCACACAGTTTCAATGACAGCGGCAATTTCCTTGAACTGTCTGTAGAAATTCTGGAGGAAAAGGGGAAAATATTAATTTTACTTTTTCAGTCTATTTACATAGTTCTTTTAATTATATATAACCACCACACATAGTTTGCATTTTAATGTTACATCCTAAGTGAAGATCACTGAGAAACAAACATACCTAGACAAGAAGGCACTGCAAACCTGAGACAAACCTCAAGAAGCCCATATCGAAATAACAAACAGAAGAACCACCTGCCAAAGAAAACATGAAACATGTACATAACTTCTGCAGGTGTCTCAGTATCCTCCGGATCCTGGCTCAGAAGGCCGACCATGGAGAGCAAAATCCACAGGTGTTCAAATTCCTTACACGTATTCACATATATGTGGCCACTATCTGTCATGCTGTATGCATATAGGCACATACATACAATGGAATCACTCAGCTATAAAAAAAGAAATCCTGCCATTTCCAACACAGTGAACCCAGAGGACACTATGGTAAAGACAAACCAGACACAGTAAGATAGACACTATATGATCTCACTTATATTAAGAATGTTGAACTCAGCCGGGCGGACAGTGGTGGTGGGCCTTTAATCCCAGCACTCTGGAGTCAGAGGCAGGTAGATCTCTAAGAGTTCAAGGCCAGCCTGGTCTACAAGAGCTAGTTCCAGGACAGGCTCCAAAGCTACAGAGAAACCCTGTCTCAAAAAACCAAAAGGAATATTGAACTTTCAGATACAGAAAATTGAATGTGGTTGTCGGATGCTAGGGGTGAGGAAAAAGTGAAGATATTGGCTAGGGGTACTAACTTAGCTATAAAAGTTCTGAAGATCTAACGTATAGAACAGTGAGTATGATTAATAGTATATTGTGAGATTATGAGTAGATTTTAAATGTTCTCAGTGCACATACATTTATACACACCATGTGGAAATGCACATGATAATTACCTTCATGAACAGTCACTGCACAACATATATTCTTACCAAATCACATTGTATACACTGAAAACATATTTTTATTTATCAATTATACCTCAGCAATGCTTCAGGGATAAGGTGATTTGTTTGCTAATTTATTTACTCCTGAAGAAAAACCCCATAGAAACGCCCTGCAGATGAAGGAAGAGCCCACACCTGTGAACGACTGGAATATCTGAGGCTAATCTGGCTTTCCCATTCAGTCCATAACTACACACTACTACCTTTCCTCACGTCCCATTCCTTCAGATGCCTATCAGCATCATTAAGAATAAATGTGTGCAGTCTTGTCTATCAAGAGCCCCTTAAAATACAATTTATAAAGAGGAACTCGAAGGTCATACAATGGTATGTGGAAGACTTTTCCAGAAGCCTTGGCTTAGAGGTAGAGCACCTACCTCATGTGAGCAAGTACATGTGTGATCCCATATCATCCACACACAAAAACAGAAGGGCAGGCTGAAGAGAAGGCTCCACAGTCATCAGCACTACCTGCTCCCCCAGAGAACCTGGGTTCCACTGCCAGCATTCTCGTGGCCATTTACAACTGTCTGAAACTCCAGTCCATGGGATCTGATGCCCTCTTCTGGCCTCAGTGGGTAGTGCGTGCATATGGTACACAGATACACAGGCAGACAAAACACCCCATACACCCCAAGTGAACAAACAACAATAAAGGAAGCCCAGAACCAATGCAGTTTTTAATAGTCTTCAAAAATGAAGCTTTTACTTTCAGTTCATTCACTGTGGTGCTTTCTGGAGTGCTCAACTCTCCTTTGAGAGCTGCTTCAGCTACTGAAGGTCTCACAGCAAACCAAACCAAACTGTACACACCGTTAAATCAGCTAACGATAGGCATCTCTCATAATATACATTCAAAAGGAAATTAGACAGTGTTTACTCCCCAAAGGGAGTGGCACTATTAGAAGATATGGCCAAGCTAGAGGAAGTGCGTGGAGGTCTATTTTACTCAAGCTTCCCTCAGAATGACAGTAAGTTGACTTCCTGTGGCTTGCAACCCGAGATGTAGCCACCATCATGTATGCCCGCATGCCACCATGCTCCCCATCATGATAATGGACTAAGCGTGAGAAACTGTAAGAAAGCCGCCCCAATTAAATGTTTCCTTTATAAGAGCTGCCGTGGCCATGGTGTCTCTTCGCAGCAATGAAAACCCTAACTAGGACACTTCTGCTCTCTTCCTTGGATAGGCAAATAAAACAATAATATGAATGCCCTAAGTTTAAGCATAAACTACCGAGTTACTGAAATGTCTAGCTAGTAAGACTCATCAATATGTATTACCCCTGAACTGCGTTTTATAAGCAGTCAACAAACCCAATGCTAGCCAAAAAAAGATTACTTTTGCTTAAAATTATTATTAAACATAAAAACAATAAAAAGTTAATTACAGAGTAAATATCCTGTAGAGAAGATGAAATTATTCCTAAATATATTAGTCAAAAACTGTTACAGTAATGAAAGGGCACTATGCACAAATCGGCGCATCTTACTGGGAAAACTTACAAACTCTCAGAGAAAATAACTTGTTTTTCTTTTTAGTGCGATCTAAAGTACATCAACTTGTAAGTAAATAAACATTTTCTGTTAAGAAAGACTGTATACAGCTTTTGAAACAGCAGTACAACTTAAATTCAGTGAGTTACACTACAAACCTGAAACTGTGGGATTGTCATTTCGATGGACTTGGTGTTTACTTGGCCAGAAGGATCTGCCACTTTGAGCTTCACTGCCACATACGGGTACTTGAGGGATCTGCAGCGGTCAGAGCTCACAGCCATGCCCAGTTTCCACTGAAAATCTACAAGCTTTAACACAGCAGCACAAGCATCATGTGAGAAACAATACGCAATTCCTGTTTTCCGTCTTGTATTGGTTTCAGTACTGGTCACAGTACCCGGAAACAGCTTCACTTACGCTGGTAGGCAAAAAAATGGTCAGATGGCAACGGAGAAAACAAAGGGCACAAGCAGGACCGGAAAACAAGTGGACAAAGCAAAATGTCAAACAAAGGAACCTAAGTGTCTAGCAGATGCATAAAGATGGGGAAAGTGGCATTTTGCAGCACGCTTAACTTCTCTACTACAAGGCACACCAAAAGAGCATGTTTTAACCGTTCCTCCTGATCATGCCCCACAAGTCCTAAAACAGAAGGTGGGTGCCATGGTCGTCAGGGGTGCCCGAGGCACACAAGGAAACCATCCTGGCTGTTTCCTCCCTTCAGTGTCAAGCTCAAACCTACCATTACAATGAGTGGTGATGGCCAGGCTTTAGATCCCATCAGTCCTCGTGACAGACACATGCCAGGGGACGTGCTGTGCAGCGGTCACCTGCTCAGTGCCTCACTGAGTCACCACAGTTTTATAGGTTATAATTTCCATTTCGCAGATGACAGAACCCGGTTTCAGAGAGCTTAGGTGATGGGCTCTGGGTCACATACCTCAGAAACGAGAACAGAAGCCCATGTCTGTTTGACTGTAAAGATTAAAAGCTTAATGACTACTGTGTTTTTAATCTAGCTCCTGATGATGCTTCCTTGGTGTTGCCATGGCATCAAACAGAACTGGATAGAGGCAGCTCTGGACACTGACACCAAGGATTTGACTGTCTTACTTACAAACACAAGAGGGTGCCTGGCAACCAAAGCATACGTGCTGACTGGCTGATTTTCTTTTCCAGTGAACTAATGTACGCCTTGTGACAAACTTCTCTGACAGACGCAGGAAGAGCTGCTGACTTTCCAGTTTCTAATTATTAGGGACAAGTAAGAATTCCCAAGGGCCCTACATGCCGGACTCATTGCTTTTCACAATTTAAAAAAAAGAAACAAAAACGACAACTTTTTTTTTTCCAACTTGTATTCACTTGGGCATATGGAGGTCAAAGGACAACTGGAATTGAGTTTACTCTCTGCTTCACCATGTGTTCCAGGGATTGGACTCAAGTTATTAAGCTTGGTAGCAAATACCTTTAATTAATCCAGTGAGCCGCCTTGATGGTCCTATGAGTTTCCTCATAAAGCTGCGAAACAGCTCACTAGAAGCCTTTGCCTTTATATGTTATTTCATTTTTAGTTTTGGTTTGGTTTCAGATACAACATTTTTCTGCAAAGCCCAGACTGGCTTCACAATTGTGACGACCTTCCTGCTTCAGCCACCCAGGTGCTGAGGTTAAAAGACATCCACGCCTAGCTTGGTGGATTTATTTGCAATCTCCTGTATAATTACTGTATAATCTACTGTATAATTCAAGGTGTAAAACTTGTTTAAAATTATATTTTTCAGCTCTTTGTGTCTGAACATGCAAAGAACTGCACCCCCCCCCCAAAAACCAAACTGAATGATATTTCTAAACTCATTATTGATCCTAATAGCCTTGTCAATTATTGTGGCTTTTCTTATGAATATAATCACATGACCAATCACCAGAGAATCACTATGTGGAAGAGATTACAGCACACGGGTCACTCGGATGAGCCCATGTCCTAACCACAGAGGCTTTCTCCATGTGAGAAATCAAGCATTAAGGATGTAATGAAATTAAAACCATGGGATGCAAGTCCCTGGACGTGAGCCCAATGTAAGCAGTCTTTGTAGAAGGAAGGCAAGAGGGTCAGAGTCAGAAGAGCGAGCAGTGGCTGGGACGGGGCACTGTCCACAAACCAAGAAAGGAGGCAGCTAAGAACAGGAAAAAACAAGCAAGAGACCTCCCTCCACTTATACCCAAACCTTCCTTCATCTTGGTCCTGAAAGTCTGGTTTCACACTTCTGACTTGCAGAAGTGTAAGGGATAGATTTATGTTGTTTTTGGGTACAAAATTTCCATAAAACAAATAAAAACCTATAGCCCAGTACAGTTCAGTCTCAGGGCATATTTAATAAAACACATAATGCAAAGTGAATGGACAAAATAATTCCTGAAGATGAATAATGACAATGATTCCAACTCAGCTAACTCTGGTTGAAGAGATGGCTCGGTGGTTAAAAGCACTTGCTGCTCTGGCATAGGACCCAGGTTCGGTTTCCAGCACCTACAGGGCAGCTCACAACCATCTATACTTCCAATCCCAAAGAATCCAGGCCTCTTCTGGCCTCCAGTGACCCACGTGTTGTACAGACATATAAAAAAAAATCTCAAAACAACGCAGCGCCACTAACTCATATAATGTATGCAAAGACAAGCAGGCTTATCGGTATCCCAGGAGCCTTCAAAAGCAACAGCAAGGCAAGCCAGAGTGTTAGGCACGTAAATCCAGCTACCTGGGATGCTGAGGCTAGAGAATCACACGTTCGAGGACAGTGTGAGCTACAAGCCGCAAACAACAGTTTAGTGAAGAGCATGAAAATTTAAAAATGAAATTAAAATTGTTACCAGCCCCTTCACTCTTAGCATGCTTTCACATCATCGCTTCCTTATATTTTATGTGAACTTAGGCAACTCCTGGTCCAAAACTCCAGTTCTCTGACTTTCTCGGAGAAGTGTTATTATTAATTTAGAAAGGCAATTTTTTTTCTTTTTTTTTAACTTTTTTTTTATTTTATTTATTATGTATACAACATTCTGCCCGCACACCAGAGGAGGGCGCCAGATCTCAGTACAGATGACCGTGAGCCACCATGTGGTTGCTGGGAACCGAACCCAGGACCTCTGGAAGAGCAACCAGTGCTCCCAACCTCTGAGCCATCTCTCCAGCCCGAAAGGCAATTTTTTTATTCCTAATGTAAAATATGAAAGGTTAGAAAACTTATATACTTCATCTTCAAAATAACTTCTTTGAAGAAATAACTGGGCTTGGTGATACACGCCTTTAATCCTAGCACTTCAGAAGCAGAGGTGGGTGGATCTCTGAGAGTTCAAGACCAATGAGGTCTTACTAGAAAAGTTCCTGGCTAGTCGGTGAGATTCTGTCTCAACACAACAAAGAAAAAGTTAAAGGAAAAGGAAGGGAGCTATCTTGGCAAACATTAGTAAATAATTGCTCATGTAACCCTCATGTTTTAAAACACCATATTCCTACCTTGGAATAAAGGCTGACTAATTAAGTTGGAACAAAGCTTGCACTACACCCTCTGTGCAGAGCAGCCTAAATTACACTGTCCAGTCCAATGGGAAAACGCAGCCCGGGGAAGGACCCACGAAGAGGGGCGGGGACCGCATGCCGCAGCGCGACAGCATGGGGCGTCCACTCACCTGGCAGGTGACCTGGAACAGAAGCAGAAGCACGATTCAGAGAAAAGCCTTCCCCGCGCCACTGTCCACCCCAGCCCCTTCTCCCAGGCCGAATGTACCTCGGATTTGGCGTCCAGCACCGGTTCCCTGAACGGAGACTCCTCCATGGCCAGACTGGAACTCACAGACACTTCCGCTTCCGGCCCAGCCCACTCTAGGGAGAGTGAGAAAAATAAATTTTCATGAAATTTTGGACTTGTCTCAAGCAAACATCAGTTTTAGGATATACTGGGTTGAGAAAAGGATCGGTGGGGAGAAAGGCCAAGGACGAGGAGGAAACCTAGTGGAGGATGAACAACCCTCGGGATGTCGCCTCCCCCACGGTCGGGAAAGGAGTGGGCTCGTCTGTGCGCAAGCGCAAAGTGACTGTGCTCGGGAGCTTGCGACTCCAGTCAGCGATCCTGTGGAAAGGCTTGGAGATGCGGCCACACCCCCCTGCATGGATCTTGCTGTGCTGTGTGACTTTAACTGCAATTGTCTGGCGAATTCTGATCCTTGGCCTAGCCCGATGATGGAAGGGTGGAGCGAAATGCCTTAAAAAACAAAAACCTCTGCTGCCTTTATTCAGATTGTTCAACCCGATTTCAGCAGACCGCCGATGCATTCTTCACAGAATGTCCATGCTAATTTTTATTCCCATGCCAGCATTTTATTTAGAAAAATGAAAATATTTTCACATAAAAATTCGTACATGTGTCATCCACATTTACCAAGGGTCACTGCTTTACGCATTTGCTTTAACGCAGACTATATACATAATAAGGAGTATTGCATCCCTAAATACTTGAGCACTTACCTCCAAAGAACACTCTAGCCACAAACTAAATTATATATTTATAATATATATATAATATGTACATATATTATATATATACATATTATTTTTTGAAAAAGAGACTCCCTCTGTAGTCTGCTCATAGTGCAGCCCATGCTGGCTTCCATAGCTCAGCAGTCTTCCTGCCTCGGCCACCAGAGTGCTGGGGTGACAGACACCATACCCACCTTGCTCCGACGATATTCGAACATTGATTACCTACCCTACCCACAATCAGAATGCAGCCAAGGACTCCAGTTCCCTTTAGTTCCTAATCTAAAGCTCCGTAGGTAAGCCTCCCTCAAGGACCTGAGGTGGAATCTGCTTTTAAACTCATCTAAGTTGTTGGCAGCACTCAGTTTCATGCAGTTTCTGTATTTGCTGAGTTTTTTAGAGATTCTCTGCTTTTCAAGACTATTCACACCCATGGTTTTGTGTACTTGCTGCCTCTCCAAAACAAATAGTAGAACATGTCTCTCTCATGTCTGGTAACCTAACCAGCCAATTCCTACTCTGCTAGAAATAGTCTGATTCAAGATGTAAGAGCTAGCTAGAAATACGCTTCAGCTATTGGCCAAACAGTATTGTAATTAGTAGAGCTTCTATGTGATTATTTTCGGGTCTGGGTGGCTGGGAAACGAACGAGCAGTCTCTGCCTACATACATTCTCTGTTTTAAAGAATTCAAATGATTAAATAAGACATCTGCAAATATTCTAGACTAACTCCCGGAAGCTTTAAGGTATAGGACTGAAATGACATTTTCTGAGTAGTACCTGGAGCTGTTGAATAGAGATGAGACTCTTTGCGGGCTGAACATCTTTAGAGTTCTACCTATCACCAAACAGCTCGCACAGTTGAATTGTACTAGTTAACGAAAATACAGCAAACACCTAGAGCTGTGGCCTGCATGTTCTATGTACCTGTCTCTCTGATGTACCCATTGATGTATTTATTTTTATTTCATTTATTGATTGATTGATTGGTTTTTCAAGATAGGGTTTCTTTATGTAGCCCTGACTGTCCTGAAATTCACATTGTAGGCCAGGCTAGACTTGAACTCACAGAGACCCCTTTCCTCCGCCTCCCGAGTGCTGAGATTAAAGGAAGGTGCCACCACCTCCCAGCCCATCAATGTATTTTAGACTTGCCTTAGTTTATGACTTGGTTTGTTCTGTAACCCTGTAAAAACTTCATGGAACTGCTTCCATGTTTGAATGTGGAAGTTGGTTTAAGTTAAATCTGTGTTCCTGGCTATGGTCTCTCAAAAGGGCTCCAGAATAAAGGCTCTTATTCCCTTTAAGATGAGAGCACTGTTTTTGTGTCAACATTAAAAAAATAATAATAATCTCTTGCTCCAGAGACCTGTTAGATCACAGACCTCCTGTGCCTTGCCCTCTCAATCTCTTTATGAAATCAGGCCACAAGTTCCTACGGGCTCTCTGCTGATGCATAGATGCATAGACCTGATAAAAACTGCTTCTGTTTGGCCTTGAAGTTTTCTCCCTCCCCTGGCAGCTTAAGACAACTTTGAAAAACAAGTTTACTTTACCTGTGGCCTCCCTGCCTTGTGACTCCTGGTACAAAGGCTAGGCCAGGCTTGATCACTTCCTCTGCAGTTCACACTCCTTCTGCCTTCTTTCTGCCCCACCCCGCTCCTGAAAACTTGTAAGATGCAGACATTCTCTTTGTCCTACTGGAAATGAAGGTTCTTCCTTCAAGCCCCATCATGCCTATGGTATGAGGACATCCACGCTAATGCTCTCCACTGACTATGGATGAACCTGTAACTCTCCTGACATGGTCCTTCAGAAAGTCTCCATTCTACAAATCCATGTTCTTTCATGTTATAATAAACACATGCCAAACTGCTATGTTCAGGTCTATATTTTACAAGATAATATAATTTGCATTCGACTCTCACTTATAAAATACAGATTTGGGGCCTGCACCATGACTCAGTTGGTCAAAGAGCTTGCCACTGAGCCTGTCTACTGAGCTTGCCACTGAGCCTGTCTACTTGAGAGTGATCTTCAGGACCCACACAGAGGAATAAGAGACCTGACTGTCAGGAGTTATCCTCTGACCCCTGCTTCCACACACATCCAAAATTAAAAACGTAAAAATTCAAGATTTTTATGAAGTAACAAAAATTGCCAAAATTATACACACATAGTTATACCTTTAAGAGCATTTTTAATAAAACTCCTCAGTCTCAAATAAGAGGAAGTCCACAGTGCTATATGTCATGAACTCTTGAGGTAATGAAGGTTCCAGGGGAATGGAGGAAACCAAAAGACATTTCTTCCTATTTAAGCACTAAGTTTTAGTTTCTTTTTAAATGCCCAGTGATACAAATTTGAATCAAATAGTCTAAGCAAATTAGCAGGAACTATTCTTTCACAGCTGTGGCCTCTGAGCTGGAAGGGAGGAGCTCACTGGCGTGCCAAGAGAATTGCGAGAGTTGCATAGCAAAAAGCCCATTCTCTTGGTTCTCGGGCCTGGTTTGGCCTCTTGTTTGCTCCTGGACTCCATTTTCTTTGTCTTTTCCACTTGTTTTTGGGGGAAAAGGATACATATATAGACATGGATGGCCGGTGTCTTTGGAGTCCCAGCCATATGACTAATATTCCGAGGGGACAGAGGAAGCACAAAGGGAAAGAGGAAACGGGTCTCAAATCTCAGTTCGGAAAGAAAGACTGATTAACCTACAGAGTCATCCACTCCTTGAACTAATGCTAAGTGAGATTGCATTACTTTTTGTCTGCTCTGTGGCCCATGGTGTGTACTATAAAGGGTATATTTATGTGATTGGTAAAGCCACTAGTGTACCAGAGACACTAGAACAATATCACCAGCAGGAGAGATAAGGACGATTCAACCCAACTTAGATGAAAAGATGCTAGGGAAACAAACAAAAACTGGAGGTCTCTTAAACATATTTCTCGTATTATACAGTACTACCCTGCTCTATCAGTGAATGCAGTCAAAATCCTCCAAGATATCTACTTCCTGATCCACAGTCTGTGAATAGGTTACCTTACATCACACGTGGGAATTAAAACCACACATCGGCTGCTAAGCAGGTTACTCAGGTGTGAGCAATGTGATGACCTGTGTCCTTCATCGCGAGGGTGGAGGTGATGAGCTGTAGTCACAGGCGGTTTGTCAGAGTGAAACAATTTGAGAAAGACTCCCCCATTTGCTGGCTTCATACACAGAGAAGGGGCTAAGGGGCCAAGAAGGCCGGCAGCATCCAGGAGCCAGAATAAGAAAGAAAATGGACTCTCCCACATAGATTCCATGAATACAGCCCTCTGGATACCTTGCAGTCCAGTAACATCTATTTCAGAAGTTTTACCTTCAGACTGTAGAATAATAACTTCTTGCTGCTTAAATCCCTGAAGTTCTGGGCTGCAGCGATGGCTCCATTGGTAAAGGCCTTGCTACATAAGCACTTGACCCGAGTTCGGATCCCCACCACCTATGTAAAATAGACAAGCATCATAGGACACAGCTGTAATCCCAGGATGGGGAGGCAGAGGCAAGAGGATTGATGGGCACATTGCCCTCTGAGTCAGTCTACTCAAATCTCTGAGGGCAGGACTCAGGGAGAGATGCTATCTCAGAAACAGAGGTAGTAACTAAAGAAGATATCTGATGATCACCTTCAGTTGACCTCTACGAAACATGCACAGGGTGGTACACGAGCACATTTTTTTTTTTAAAAAAAGTTTATTTATTTGGTTTTTCAAGACAGGGTTTCTCTGTAGCTTTGGAGCCTGTCCTGGAACAAGCTCTTGTAGACCAGGCTGGCCTCGAACCCACAGAGGAGGCCCACCTCTGCCTCCTGAGTGCTTGGATTAAAGGCTTGCACCGTAATGGCCTGGCACAAGCACACATTTTTTAAAAAAGCCCCTCTAAAGCTACACAGTAGGAAACCAATACAAGGCGATTGTTACTGATGTACTGGGTCTTTAGAACCCTTTAAACCCCAACTGAGGTCCCTTTCCATCATTCTGCTGGGTGACTTTTTAGATTTTCTGAGTGTTAGCTTTCCTGTCTATAAAGAGAGGACTACTAATGTTCCTCAATGTTTTATTCGAGTGTGTAAATGAGATCACGTATGTAGACACAGCAAAGTTTCTCTGTGCCACAGTTCTGAACAAACACTGGCAGTTTCTGTCATCACCATGTTCCCCAGACTTCTGAAGTCTGTTGGTTGTCTAAAGCATACCTCCTCCTCCTCATTTTAAACACAAGGAAACAGAAGTCCAGGTGTGTTAAACAGTCAGCTCCCAAGTAAAACTACCAGCAGTGTGGCGTAACACACGGTTGAAGCTCTAACCTCAGAGGCCTCCAGAGAGATTCCAAACCCCGAGCGTGCCTTGTGGAATCCTCCAGGGATCCCTGGGGATTGAATGCTATGCTTCAGGCTAGTCAGGAATATGAGTTATATATTGTATAATCAGTGACTAACATAAACAAAAGATGGACACCCTGGGCTAGACACAATTAATATTCCTAGCAGGCTAAGGGTTTTTATAGCTTAAAGAAAGGCTTAAAATTCTTAGCTTTTGAGCCAAATCTGACCAACCCACATAATAAAACAGCAGCAATGCACTCGGGAGGCAGAGGCAGGCGGATCTCTGTGAGTTCGAGGCCAGCCTGGTCTACAAGAGCTAGTGCCAGGACAGGTCCAAAGCTACAGAGAAACCTTGTCTCGAAAAACTAAAAAAAAAAAAAAAAAAAACAGCAGCAATGAAAACAAAATGAACTGTTCTATAAACACGGAAATTTTACCTGGCCAATCAATCATTCACGTAAAAATGGTGACATCCAATTGTCATCGTTTCTCCTCTGTTACTCAGACAGAAGCAACCGAGAAGGCTCAGTTTACCTCACACTTCCTCATGGCAGTCTCTCACTGTGGGGAGCAGTGGAGTGTCCAGAGCTGGACACACCTGCTCACATCACTCCCACACCAAGCAACAGAGAAAGAGTGAATGCAGACATGCTAGTCCAGAAGCCGCTACCCAGGGAAAGATGGCCCCCATGGGGGATGGGTCTTCCTGCCTTAATGAAGGTTGTTAAGATAGTCTCCCACAGATCTGGCTATATGGCTGCCCCCTCACCCCAGAGAGAGTCTACATTTTTGTCAAGCTGACAAAACTAACCATCACAGTCGTCAACCTTTGGCTAAAGGGAAGAGCATACAGTTTGTTTGGTTTGTGTTTGATATGTGCTTGGGTGTGTGTGTGCGTGTGTGTGTGTGTGTGTGTGTGTAGGCTAGGGGTCAATGTTGGCTATTTTTCTTTATTGCTCTCCACCGGATTATTTTTTGGGACAGGGTCACTCACTGAACATGAAGCTCATTGATTTGGTGAGACTAGCTGGCCTGCGAGCTCCAAGGATTGTCCTGTGTCTGCCTCCTTAGCACTGGGATTACAACTGTGCACACCACAATACCCCAGGTGGGGTTTTTTTCTGTTTTCTTTTGTTTGGAGACAATATCTCACTATGTAGCTCAGACTAGCCTGGAACTGGCCATGTAGACTAGGTTGGTCTCTTCATGTTAAGCACTATAACTAAAGGTGTGGCCCACCACATAAGGTTAATACCATTTTTTTTTACTTGAGTACTGGACATTTGAACTCTGGTCCTGTCCTCATGTTTGCACAGCAACACTGTACCTACTTAGCTGTCTTCCTAGTTTCCTAGCTAGAGACACTTTCAAAGGTGTGATATAAAGAGGTGAATTGTCGGGCTTATGGACACGCAGTCATTTTCTGGTAGTCATGATCAAGTGTCTCAGATTACTGCTGCATATTGGGCACAGGTGTCATCATTGTGTAATACCGGCGTGCTTTTACTTGCAAGGCTGTGTTTAAATTGACGGTTTGGCGGTACAACCCAGGATTAAGTCAGATGATAGGGCACTACACGTGCATCGGAAGGACAACTGAAACCATTTCTTACTAATAAAAGTAATATAGGATAATGAATAGTCAAGGTGGCATGCCATGAATGGGTTGAAGTTAAATGTAGTTAAAAAGAGATGTTGATCCCCTTGGGACAGTTGAGTCAGACTTGAATCTGGGCTGATTACAACCATTGTGCTAAACTTAGGCCAAGTGTTGAAAAATATTGAATTTCATTCAGTCCTTTTTTTTCCCTTCCTGAGGCAGGATAAATTTGCATGTTGTTCAGGCTGGTTTCAAACTTGCAATTCTCTTGCTTTAGCCTCTAAGCTGCTGGGTTGGTTACAGGTGCATGCCACTGCACCCAGACATATTCATCAATTCTTAAAAAATTTTAATTATACATTTAAAAATCTCCAAAAACCTGTTGCTGCTCATCAGTTCTGCTGACGGTTACCTACGTGGCACTGTGACTCAGTTGTTTGTGCAGAAGCAAGCATAACCTCGCTCATAGCTCTTCCACATGACTCTTGAGTTATGAGAATCACAGACTCTGTAGGTATTACGTTTAATTGCCACTTAAAGTGTCTTTTAAAAGATTATATTGTGATTTGGCATAACATAAGATTGTTGCTGGTGGAAAAAGTATGCAGAATGGGTTGTAGGGTGATATAGATTACTAGGGGAATGACCCTCTTTCTTCCTTGCTCTCTGTCTTTTCTTCCCATCTCACCTCTGTCTTCTGCCTTTCCCTCTCTCTTTTTCCCTGTTTCTCACTTCTCCCTCCCCCCTCTAACAGTGTCTCTCTACATAACTAACACTAAGTTCCACTAACTTGGAACTCACTAAGGAGCAGCCCCAGCTGGTTCTACTTAGGACAGTCCTCACTACGATTCTCCTGCCTTGACTTCTCAAGTGCTAGGGGTTGCAGGCATGCACCACCAGGCACAAGTGGGAACTCATACAGGGGGTGGGGGAGGTCTGTACATGTCTGTGACTGACTGCAAAAATACGGACAGTGTTATTGGTGAATTTGCAAATTAGTCTTTGCAAGATGAAAGAAATCAAAACTCAGAATCAATAAATAAAGCAAATGGGCAGAATTTGGTCCCCTAGGAGAAAAAAAAATCCCAAAGCCATATGGCGAAGGATGTAGACAGTGGGAAGCTTAAACACTGGGTGCAATGGTACTAAATCATGGGCTCCATCTTGTATTTAGTGAGGCAGAGGCAGGCAAATTTCTGTGAGTTCGAGGCCAGCCTGGTCTACAGACCGAGTTCCAGGACAGTCAAGGATGTTACAGAGAGAAGACCTGTCTCAAAAAACAAACAATAAAAAAGGAGATTAGAAGTCAGATATGTTCGTATGGTTTTGGGGGAGTCTGAAGTTCTAGGGGGTGCTAGGACAACTTTTCTAAGGTAAAAGACATGCTGCCATCATCCTTGTTTGGTGAAGACCTTCCAGGGTTGATGCTTTGGGGTCACTATGCTCCTGCCAACAATTCCTCCTCCATGTTCTGTAGCTGAGCCCAGCAATCTCATTGGTTTCCCAAGGTAAAATTGGGTGGGATTGTATTTGGTTTGCAATTGGGCCTATGTCTACCCAGGAAGAAATTCTCATGGAAAGTGGATGAGGATGTTGTGTGGAGTACTAGCCAAGCAGTAAGAGGAGAGACACGGTATAGAACCTCAGGACTCTGGAGCAAGAGAAGTGGTCTGGCAATTCCCCTGGCAAGCCAACCAGCCTCAGCAGAGACTGAGAACGTGGCAAGCACCGCAGCAGATCCATGAACCAGACATTGCCAGATTTACCAAGTCACGAAGTTGGGCAGATACTGCAACAAGGCATCAGATAGATAGGAAGGAGTCAAAGGATTGGAAAGCCATCGAGGTATAAAAATAATAGCCAGAACATGTGTGGGAGACTAAAGTTGGAAATTCCCCAAGAAAGACAATTTCAGTATAACAACATTTCCCCCACTTCTTAACTAATCTCTCCCTGAATTCCCCTTCTTGGAATCAGAATAGTAATATGTCAGGTCAAAATTCTGTAGTCATGACTTTGGACTCCTACATATCAAAAAGGATTTCTTCTTGTAATGATATCTTTGTAATCTGCGTCTGCCTCCTTGTCCCCAAGAATTGCTACCTTAATTGTGTAAACTTTTCTCTTCGGCATTTTCCACGTAATTGATAGATGGTATTTCTGCATCCGCAATCATGTTCTTCCCCTCCCCTTTGTGATACTGAGATGGAACCCAGGGCTTCATGCACGCTAGACAGGTGTTCTACCATTCCACTACTTCTCCAGCGTCATTCCTCAGACATTCTTCGAGAATTTACTACGCACTGGCCATTGAGTCAAACCCTAAAAATGTGAACAAAAATGAAAATTTTATTACATCTGGAATCTCGGAATTTAGTGGGAAGGACTGTTTGTTTTTTGAGACAGGTTTTCTCTCTGTAACATCCTTGACTGTCCTGGAACTCGGTCTGTAGACCAGGCTGGCCTCGAACTCACAGAGATTTGCCTGCCTCTGCCTCACTAAATACAAGATGGGGCCCATGATTTAGTACCATTGCACCCAGTGTTTAAGCTTCCCACTGTCTACATTGAAAATGCTGTTTAAAGTCCTTCCATTTGTACCAACATTTAGTACATTGATTCATCTTTCGTAGAGGCTCCGTATTGTTTCTCAGGCAGAACTGAGTATCTAGCTACCTATCATCTATATCGATCACCTGCCTATTACCTGTCTCTCCGGCAGTGAGATAGCTGGCAAAGCCAACATATCATTTCAGTGTCCTCACAAAGAAGCAAGGGAACCATAATTCCAAGGAGTCAACCTCTGGCTTGGCTGCCTTAATGCTAGCAAACCCGTCCCAACCTCCGAGTGGGACTCCATGACGCGTCCCCTAGAGTTTCTGGTTGGCATTGCACGAAAGTGAGAGCGCCTGCAAGCACGCGGCCCAGGTCAGCATGTGGCGCATGCGTAAAACTCGGGGGTGCTCGCACGGGCAGGGAGAGTCCAAGTGCGAGGGGGAGGTCACTGTTGATTCTGACTTTGTTTTCCTCGTGAAATAGGACACAGCTCATATTCCTCACGTTCTCTCTGCCTGCTAATTTAAACAGTGATATCTTACTGGCGTCTCCGAAGGACGAGGCGAAGAGCCCGGGGTTGGGGACCTTCTCTCGTTGACCTCCCCCCGCGCGGTGGCGTTTGGATGGTGCCGGCCGGAGCGCGCGGGGGCGGAAGCGGCGGCGGCGGCGGCGGCCGCTGTCAGAGCTGGAGAGCGGCCGGCGGAGTCGTCATGGAGGGTCAGCGCTGGCTGCCGCTGGAGGCCAACCCCGAGGTGAGCGCGGTCGGGAGCCGCAGCCGGGGACCGAGCGAGTCGGGAGGCCGGCTCCGGTTCGCCTGCGCTCGTCCCTAAACCCTCTTCTGTCTCGTTTCAGGTCACCAACCAGGTGAGTGCGGTGTCTGTCACCCCGGATCCCGGAGCCCTTTCTGCTTTCGCCGCCAGCCTCCTCGCTGCTGGCCTTCGCCTCTGCATCCCCGAGGATTCGGGGATCTCATCCCGGGAGCCCCCTCCCCCCCTCCCGCCCCATCTGTGGCTGTGGGCGGCTCCGCCCCTTTCAGGCCACCACCTGGCTGCTGGAGATGCCCGTGCTCCTGTGTCTCCCTCGGCCGGACCCCAAGTCACCAACGCTGCCCGGGGCCTTGGGGGTCTGAGGTTTGCTTGACGCTCCCCTCCCTTGGTATCCCCCCCGTTCCTCTTCCCTCCTGGTTTGACTCCTTGCTGTTGCGTATCATCATGTTCCCAGCCCCTGTCCGTTCTAGGTGACTAATTTGCCAACACTTCCTGACTCCCGGCTTCGTAAACTTGCCCACCCAGTTCTGGTAATTCCATCCACCAACCTATACAATGAAATCACCTTCCAGCAATCTTCTCTTGCCCCATCAAGTTGCTTCTCTTCCCTGCCACGCCCCCTTTCTCTTCCAGTCTATAAGATGTGGACCATGTAGTTTTTGCCTTTTGTACCATACAAAGCCCGGTTTAATTGTCATGCAATTCTTGGCCACCTGCACTGAAGATTGGGGCTGGGGATGGCAAGTGAGGATGCTTTAGCTCCCTAATTAGGAAACACCTATTAGTGATAATTTTTTATTTGCACAAGTATGTATTGTCTTAGCCTGCTTCTTCTGCTCTCAACATTTAGTTCACCTTTGACCATGCTCTTTTCCAATATCTCCCTTCTCATCGCCAAAGGATAAAGATTTATCGTCCACTTTAAAAGAATGTTTTTTGAGGCCAAACATCGTGGCACATGCCTACAGTATCAACATGTGGGAGGCTGAGGTAGGAGAATTTTGAGTTTCAGCCCAGTCTGGACTGAGACTGTGTCTCAAGCCTTCCCATCTCGTCATCCCCCATTAGTGGTGTTGTTTTTGAATGTTGTTTTGGTTTTCAAAGCTTTTTAGCCAATTTCTTATATAAAGCACGTAGGCTTTACGTTAGAGGCGACATACTTTGTCTTTTTTCAAAACATTTTTACTGCATTTATTTATTTTGTGTGGATAGGTGACAGGCATGTAGGGGTTCAGAGGCCAGCTTTCTAGACTCAGTTCACTCTCTCCCTCCGCTGAGTCCTTGATGGTGGCAAAAGCCTTTACTCACTGGCCCAACTCCCTGTATCTTATTTGAGTTTTATTGTGCGTTTTTGTTCCCATCTCAGTTCCTACCTCCTAGGTCAGGTGGCTGTGCAGAGTTCAAAGTTTAAAACCCAGCACTTACCTGAGAATGTCAACTTTCTTTTGTTCTCACCCTTTTGAAATCTGTCATCTCTTTTCCTAACACATTTTATCTTTATCAAGAGAACAATTTTTACACTTTACCGATAAGTAAATATCTTTTGTTCATTGTCTCTTCTTAACCACTGTCGTCCTCTTAGTAGTAGCTTGCTAAGTTCTCAAGTGGTACGACTCCAACAGCGTACCTTTCTAATTGCGTTACCTCTCAGATACATCTTAGGATCCCTGTCAGCTTCCACAGACGCTGATGGTGAATGTGTCCAGTGGACAGATGTGTGTTGAGGATGTGCCATTATTGCATTGGATCTTGTAATCTCTGAAGGAGGTGTGGCTATCTCATTGCTTAGGCCTTTGATTTCTTTCATCGGTGTTTGAGTGTTTGAGCACATAGCTCTTGGAAATTTTTGTTGGATACCTACAAATTTGATGGGTTTTGGGGTGCTCTTGTAAATGGTATTGCTTTAAAATTTTGTTTTTGAGTTCTTTGCTATATATAGAAATCTAATTTAAAAATCTGCTTACATTCTCTACCTTGCTAAATCCAAGTGTACCTCTCCCTTTTTTGTAGGTTCTTTGAGGATTTTCTGTACAGACAGTTGTGTTCTCTGCAGTCAGATGCTTATTCCTATTTTAAATACCTTTATTTCTTTTTCTTGTCTTATTGCACTTGGTAATATCTTACGTATGAATTTGAAGTATCTTCTTTCTGATCTCACTTTGGCAAGCATTTACTCTTTCATTCTGAAGTGTGGCAGGGATTTCATAGACGATTTCTCAGGCTGAAGAAGTTCTTAGTTTTCCTAATTTGTAAATATTTTTATTATGAATTAATGTTCAGTTTCCCCAAGTGATTTTTTTGGCACTTCTTGAGATGCTCATGGAAAGAAGAAATATTAGTATGTGTATGTAAAAGGAACAGTTATATGGCCAATATTACTCTGGTACCTAATCAAGGCAAACCATAAGAGAAAAAACTGGACTTGTATCTTATGGATATGACTATAAAAGCCTTCAATAATAGATATGTAAAAGCACAGAACATAACCAAGAACAGCTTTTTCTTATATTTAAGGAGGATTAACCATTCAAAAATCAGCGTAATTAGCCTTATCAATTGATTAAAAAAGCTAAACAACCAATAAGTAAGCTTGTATAGCTGGACAGTTAAAGTCTATGATTTAACTTATATAGAACCTCATTTTTAGATGACTTTGATGAATTAAAAGTGCATTTAATTACATTAATTAAATAATATTTTGAGGTTACCTTTTGTATTACCAGTTGTTTGAACAGAAACTAGTTATGCTTTGGTGGTAAAATATTCTTGGTTTTCTGTTTTTCTTTCCAGTGGGAAGACAGGAAGTAAACTGAGACAAATAAATCTTTAGCAGTTGTTGGAAGTGCAATGAAGTTAGCAAGGTGTTACGGTTGGAGCCTAGTAGATTGGCCAATGACAGAAGATCCCTCTAAGCTGACTTAACTAGAGATAGAGTTGTGTGCTGTATCTACTGTGCTTTGGTGTGGCGTGGGCTTCAAAATTCTTTTTCTAGCCACATATGATGGCAGGCAACTATAATCCTAGCTCTGGGGAGACCAAGGGAGGAGAATCAAGAGTTTGAGGCAACGTGGTCTACAGAGTGAGACTGTCTCAGATTTTTTCATTATTAGAGAATGTGTTTTTATTTAGAGAATGGGCAAGTATCTTAGAAGTAGTTAACTTTAACCAGAATTTTTTTGTTTATCAATGTCCACATTCTATGCAGGGCTAAGGATGGAAAATAAGTAGAAATTTGATTAAGTGACTTGTGATTTGGAGAATTATCCTAGCAGACCTTGAATTCACCGTCCTGCCTTTGCTGCCCCGGGTAGGCTACAAGCACAACACCTGGCCATCCCTGCCTTCTCCTGTTTCTTTAGCCTAGTGGGGCCACAAGAGGACCACCTGCCAGTTAAAGCCTTGGTAACTCTGAGTTTGAGCACACACTGTCTTATGCTGTGATGATGCGTGGTGCTACATTAGAGTCATTGAATGTCTACAGCCTGAAGGTTAGTGTTAACTGCTAGGCGTCATCTAGTTCCCTGCGTGGTAGCAGATCTGACAGACAGTGAATTTTTTTATTTTTTTTTTATTTTTTTTTGTATTCTGTCAGCCCCTTTAAAGATATTTTATCATGCTACAGATTGGACTTAAAATAGAATCATTTAAAAAAGAATTTAAGCTCTACCTTATTTACATATATATATTTAAATGGATAAAAGTAGCTGATGGAAAGTTGCAGATAACTGAGCATTAAGAAATTACAACTTGTTTAAATAGTATGGTTGATGATCTCTGTAACCATTGTATTAGAATTGGCATGTAGTTTTTTTTTGTGATTTATCTTTTTAAAATCTATATAGCCATTATCCACCTATGTCTGTCTGTCTGTCTGTTTCTCTCTCTCTAGAGTGAGAGTGTTGTAATTTAGAAAATGATTTCCTTTTTAAAATAGGGAGCTTCCCTAGAATTATTCTTAGTTGTGATGTTATTGAGGACGTAACATTTTCTTGTTTCATATCTAAAGGCAACTTAAACTACCTTGACATAGTTCTGCTACTTAATGTAAATGTTCCAAGTTAGAAGTAGAGTTGGAGGTCATTTGCTAGATTGTTATCAGAAAATAATCCAGGAATTCTTTAAGTAGATCCTACTTTTGGGAGACAAGCAGGCAGGCCTTGATACCCTGTCTCCTGTAGCTTCTGCTGTTGCTACCACCTCACCTCTGTCCTCCTTGTCTTCATTCTTGTCTAACTCACTTCCATACCCACCATTTCACAGTGCCTTTGTTAGGGTTTTACTGCTCTGAAGAGACACCAGAACTACAGCAACTCTTTTTTTTTTCTTGGTTTTTTGAGACAGGGTTTCTCTGTGTAACAGCATAGCTGTCATCCAGGAATTCACTCTGTATACAGGCTGGCCTCGAGCTCACAGAGATCTGCCTGCCTCTGCCTCCTTAGTGCTGGGATTAAAGGCGTGAGCCACTACCTCCCAGCCACAATAATTCCAATAAGGAAAACATTTAATTGGGGTGGCTCACTTACACTTCAGAGGTTTAGTACATTATCGTCATGAAGTAAATTGTCTTCTTAGGCGTGACCTGAGCATATATGAGACCTCAAAACCTGTCTCCATAGTGACACAGTTCCTCCAACAAGACCACACCTCCTAGTAGTGCCACTCTCTTTGTGGGCCATTTTCTTTCAAACCACCATACATAATATTTTTGTCACTTCAGTAGTGATCACACTTCTTACATACCCACGGGCTGCTTTTCTGTCATCGTGTCTCATGGCCTTTTAGTGGCATTGGAAGAACAACCTGTTCCATCCTTCCTGAAACATCACGCTTTCGTTTTTACTTTTCTGATACTTGATGGTTTTTCTAAGTCCCCAGTTATTTCTTAGGTTATCTCCCTTCTGCCCTGTATGAAGTTCCTCAGGAATTCCTCTGTGAGATTAACCGTGATTGTCAACTTGGTGTGTATATCTGTGATGAGGATTTTCTAGATTAGGTTTACTTTGGTGGTGGGAAGACCCAACCAAATTTGTGGGTACCATTTCATGGATATAGAGTCTAGGATTGAATGGAAAAGAAAAGTCACGGCTCAGCAGGTAAAGGTGCTTGCCACCATGTCTGATGACCGGAGACTTGTCTGTAGGACCCTCATGATAAAAGGAGAACACCAACTCTTGAAATTATCCTCCAGAGGTTGCTGTGGCAAGTGTGTACACACACAAAAAAAATATTTTAAAGAAAAAAATAGAAGAAGAGCTGATGGCTAGCACCCTCTCTCTGCTTCCTGACTGTACATGGAGTGACCAGCTGGTTCATGTCCCTGCTGCCGTGCTTCCCCCACCACGATGGCCTGTAACCTCCAGCTGTGAGCCAGAGTGAGCCCTTCCTTCTTTTAAGTAGTTTTGGACAGTTGTCTGGTCACAGCACCAAGACAAGTAACTAATAGGTTTTTTCTATGTAATCTTTTCCTCGTGTAGTTTTCCCTAACGACGTTTCCTGTTATGTTACTTTCATACTGTGTGTCATCACATAGATGGCCCCAGTGGCCCTCTCAGCTTTCCTTCTCCACTATATTGAAAATTTTGATATTTCCATCTGGATGCTTATAATATCTCAAACTTAATATAACTGAAAAAGAAATGTGAATTTCCATCCTCTGTCTTCCAGAGGCATTGACGTCTCTCCTTTGCTCCAGCCAATGGTAGTGACTCTTCTGCACGATTATGCCATTTTGAAGTTGCCATAGTGTATGACTTGGATCTCTTCTCCATGTCTGCCTTCCGAGATCATTGCTGTCTAACCTTTTTGTACTTTTCTGATCACACAGACTATCTTTACAGTGCAAGCCCTCAGCTGCTGTAGACGTCTAACTACTTGGGCTTGTTTTTCTTCCCTAAAGTCTGTTGTTTGTGCTCTATCATCCCTGCTTTTGGTTGGTGTTAGAAGAATGCACACAATATCTTGTAATTTTCTGCTTCGGACACTAACAGCCTTCACTGCTTGTGTTTTAGATACAATGGAAGTGCCTCACTGAGGTCAGTTAAGGAGGCATTGCCCTTCTCTGCCCAGGCTGGGCTTCAGTTTCAAATGCTGAGGCTCTTCCCACGTCAGAGTCTTTACTTGCTTATCCTTTCCTTGAATTGTTTGACTTGAGATATTTTATGGCAATTTTTTTTTGTCATTTATGGCTCAATTTCAAGATGAACCAGTTTTTCTTTGGTAACATAACTTTTCTTGTTTTCCTTTCCTTCTTCTTCCCCACCCCTACTCTTTTCTCATTCCCGTTTTTCTTTTTACACAGGGTTTTGTAATGTAGCTGAGGCTACAGTAGTCTTCTTGTTTCAACTAGGATTGTAAGACTAAGCCACCATTGTAACAGGTCTTTCTCTATCCCACCATCTCCAAAATTGTGACACGCAAACTTCTTATGAAAGCTCTGCCTATAGCCTAGGCTTGTTTCTAATTAATTTTTATAACTTAAATTAACCCATTTCTATTAATTTATGTCTGTTGCATGGCTCTTGGCTGTTAATCTCTCCTACCCGTCCTGCTTACTCTGCACACAGATATTCCACAACAACCATATTCAGTTAATTTCTTCAGAATACTTTGTGAACTTATCTTATTTGTTTCTTTTCTCTTTGTTTTTTGGTTTTGTTTTGTTGTTGTTGTCGTTTTTGAGACAGAGTCTCTCTGTGTAGTTTTAGCTGTCCTGGAACTGGTTATATAGACTCTGGCCTCACACTCAGAGGTCCTCCTGCTTGTGCCTCCTGAGTGCTGGGATTGAAGGCATGTGATACCATGGCCAGCTATGTGTAGATTTTCTTTACCACTAAAATGTAAGTTCCTTGAGAGTAGAGAACGGACTGAAGTGTCATGAGTGTCTCATGGCCTTGAAGGAGCTGCCAGCTCATAGATAGCAAAGAATGAGTAGAGCTTCTGAAGCTGCTTTTCTGCCCTGGAAGATTCCTCAGAAGTTTATGTGGTAATGGATCCTTCCCTGAATATTTCAGTCAACAGAATTTGTCTTCTAAGTTGCTTTGGTTTTTTTTATTGCAGCAATGAGAATAACATTTAATTAGTAAAGTAATATTTATTTTTATTGGAACAAATTTTGCTTTTTTACAACTTTTAATTGTTCATTAGTCCTTCCATTCAAGGCATCTAGCACAAATCTAATTGCTCTTTCTTGATATTACTAACAAGGAGGCCAAGGTTCAGTAATTTAAGTCCAATCTGAACATGCCGTTCTCTATCAGTTACCTTTCCGTTGCTGTGATAAACGGCATGGCCAAGACAACTAAGGAAGAGTGAGTTTGTTTTGGCTTACTGTCCAGAGGCTTAAGAGTCCCTGCGGGAGGGGAACATCAGCTGCAGATGCCAGCATGGTGGTGGGAACAGCAAGCTGAGAGCTCACATCTTGAACCACAGGCACAAAGCAGGTCACAAACAAGTAGGTTGAGACTGTAAACACCCAAAGCCCACTTCTAGTGATATACTTCCTAGAGCAAGACGGCACTCTGAAATCTCTCCAAACACCACCACCCACTGTGGACCAGGCGTTCTTGTACGTGAGCCTGTGGGAACATCCTCATTGAAACCATCACACCCTGTCTCCCACTTTGAGGATCTTGGGTCAGGGTCTTTGGGGTCCTCCTCTTGTCGTTACTCTTTCTGAAAGTGGGTGTGTTCAGGGCTCTTCCATAATTCATGCTGCATCTTCTTTGCTTGGTATGGTGGGCTGTTGCTATTGTCCTGAATGATGCTTTTCTCAGCCAACATTGCGTCTCCTTTTGATAATTTTACTTAGTCCATATTGAGCCAGCGATGAAATAAAATCTTTTTTTTTAACTTTCACATAAAATATTTTCAGTGATTCCCTATTCTCGGATTGAGGAAATTTGATCTTGTCTTATTTTTAGGCAGTCTGTTAAAATTTATTTTTTGGTTCCTAAACTATTATTTCTCATTTAACTTATTTCCCTTGTTCCATGCATAGCAATCACTACTAGTGTGCTCTTATTGGCCGTGATATGAAGCAGTTGCTAGACAGGTGTAGCTTTACAGTGACTGAGCAGTTTAGTCCAGATTGACTTAATGAACATCAGATTGTAGATAAGGAGCTAAAAGTCCCAATCTTCTTTATCTGACAAGAAAAAGAGTATACATTGAATGTTTAGTGTAAACCAGCTTAAGTCACATGCAGGCATATAGATGGTAAGATATCTATTGAAATGTATTCATTTCAGTTCAAGAGACACCTGGCTTGACCAGGTATAGTGCTTAGCAATATAAGCAGAGACTGCATGTTTGTTCGTGGCTGCCCAGCCCAAAAAATCATACAGTTTACGACACTGTTTGGCCAATAACTTAGGCATATTTCTAGCTAGTTCTTACATCTTAACCCATTTCTATTAATCTGTATATTGCCACAAGGCTGTGGCTTACCAGTAGGTTCTGGCATCTGTCTCCTTTGGCAGCTACACAGCGTCTCCTTGACTCTGCCTACTCTCTCTCTACATCTCTGTTCAGATTTCCTGCTGACTTTGCTGTGCTAAGCCATGGCCGGAGCAGCTTTATTCATTAGCCAGTAAAAGCAATACATATATAGAAGGACATCCCACATCTTCTTCCATTTCTGTCTAATTAAAAGGAAGGTTTTTAACTTTAACATAGTAAAATTACATATAATGAAACAGGTATCAAGCAAGAATTACAGTTACAGTATTTAATCTTTATATTTGGCAAATTAATGAAAATATCATTTATCCTATCTTTGTGAGTCTAAAGTTTTATATTTAATTTATCCTTTATCATAACTAAGAAAAACTATAATTATCTGTCTTTAACTCTTTAAAGGCCCCAGAAGAATATAATATTACCTAAATAAGCAAGAATTGTATTGTAAGTAACTTTCAAAGTTTTAGAATTGATAGAGACATCTTGCTGCCTGGACAGTCACCCAGAGGTTTTTTTTTGTTTTGGTTTTTGATTTTTTTTTTTTTTTTGTAACGTTGGAGCACCCATCTTTAGCCTAGAGGCCCATAGTATCTGGCAGACTTTTTTATGAAGATCTGTTTTGCCTTGTATTGGTAAAGTTTATAAATTGCTTTTTTTCTGTGTCTTGCAAAATGTCTGGCGGTTTCTTCTGTGAAGCAGGAGCCCTGAAGGACCATCCCATCTTTTGGAAGTTCAGCAGTCACTGTTTTTGTGGGTTCTGCATGTCCAGTTTATACAGCATACCTTAGAGTAGTCTAGGCAAGAGCAGTTTCTTGCCCAAAAGGCTAGCCTTGTCACATTCAACGCAAATTTCATAATGACTTTCTTCAATCCCCATCTGCCTCTCTTAAAACATTTTAAATGCCATATTTTGTAGTTCTTTGAAGTGTTAATGATTATCTATTTAACTGAAATATATCTTTGTATATCTAGAAAACCTAACTAACATGACTACAAGTTTTACACAGGTTCTCATCTTCTGTAGAAACAAAAGCAGAACCTATTTTTCAAAGTAAAATTAACTTAGAGTTAAATTTGGAACTCAAGATATCTTTATGTTGATTTAACTTAGTAGCCCCTCAAAACAAATGTCTCTCTGCAGTCAAAAAATTCAAAGAAAACACAATAATATACATAATTTGTGTATATTCCATCTTTATGTAGCTTATTTTTCTTTACTCCTTTAATCTATTTCTGTCTGCAATCTTTTATATTACTTAAAACCATTTACTTCTTTTTCTAACTGTTCATACTTTCCCCCCTTTCTCCCAAGCCTATGTACATTCTTAAAGCACACTGTCTCTTTTAGAGGTTCATTTTTGCCTGACTCTGTCTTTATTGTGAATCTGTAATCATTTTCTGACCAGGAACATCTCTACCCCCTTTTTAAATGCCAAGTGGGCAGGACTAGGACCAACTCCACAGCCCTGCCTGTTGGTTCCATCCCATCCAACATGGCGGAGGTATGTTTACCAACTCTGCTAGTCATGCTCACTGCCCCAGCTCCTGGATGCAGCAGGTCTATGTCACCATTAAGCAACTAGTAGCAGTGCTCACAAACCCCATTTAAGTAAAGGACCTGCTGAAAGAGCCAGCACAAACCAGGCAGCACAAACCAGGAAGCTGTCTCTTAAAGAAGCCACACCTCTGCTTGCAACCAGCAAATGAGCCTATCTGAAAACAAAACAAAAAAAAAAATGTGACTATCAAGAAGCTGTGTTTGGCTCCCATTTTTGTGGGTCTAGAAGCCCTCTTTTTAAAGCTTTATTAGGCTTTGTTAGGTCTTATGTGGGTCCATGCCCCAAATGGTGGGTGCTATTTTATATACTTTGGGCGTGGTCTCATGTACTATAAATGCAGACAAAAGGTGTGCATTGGCCTCTTGGCTGCTGGATTTGGGTCCAGTTCCCAGTGCATGCAGAGGACTGTGGATCGCTACTCTTTCTGAGAGTTTATCCCCAGATAAATAAGCCTTTGTTATACTCCATTCCAGGCTATTGTGGAACTCCTTTGTACGCCAACATAGCAGTGGGAAACAATAGGAATTTCTTCCCTTAACACTGAACCTTTTTTTCTTTTTTTAATCTTTTTTTCTTTTTTGGTTTCTAAGTAGGATTGAATATTAAGACTGGCCTAAAACAGTAAATCTGGAGAAAATGGAGGCAAATAGAAACCTTTTCAAATGTGCCTAGGAACTGAATTCGTTAGTAATATGTTGAAGAATGGTCATAGTCCTTGCTCTCTGTAGTTCTAGACCATGCAGCTTGATGGAGAGGTGAAAGCAATACCCACGAGAGGTTCTTATCTGCATTTCTATTTATTTATTTATTTTTCCAAGTGTTTGCCTACATGTGTGTCTGTGCAATGTGCACTGTGTTACTTTTTGCTTGATAAAATACTGAGCTATCTGTCTTCAAACTACAGGAGTTATTTTTGGGTATCAGGATAAACTGTTGAAGGAAAATAATTCATTGTTTAATTGATGCATTTTAAAGTCTGGAATTAAGTTCTTAAGGTGACTTGTATATATTTTTTGAAGTCCTGGCAATCATATTCAGTACCAAAGTAATAGATTTGAGAACAGGTTTGTTTAATATGTTATGAGTTTTAACTGCTATGTGATATACATTGCTCTTGTCCTATTCTGTTCATCGCAGACTTGCTTTGCTGTGTTCCTCACCTCTCAGACTATGGTATACTTGACAGATAAGGATTATATGTATTTATGGTGTACATTCTGTGTTTTGAAAGTGCTGCCTTCTCCATTCTTACTGAACATAAGTAATACTGATCACAGTCCTTTCTCTATACTAGATCTGTGGTGCACACACTTGTTGATCATTTCCCTGTTAATATCCACAGGTTTTCCTTTACCACTTAACCTTTGCTGCGTTTTCTTTTAATAGTTTCTCAAACAGTTAGGCCTGCACCCTAACTGGCAGTTTGTTGATGTGTACGGGATGGAGCCTGAACTTCTCAGCATGGTACCAAGACCAGTGTGTGCGGTGTTACTCCTCTTCCCTATCACAGAGAAGGTAATTGTAAAGCAAGATACATAGTTTCTGATAAGTGCAGACGTTTGATATTAGAGACATAATCTCTAAAAGCAAATGATGCCTTTGCTGCATATCATAAGGAAATACTAATGTCTTATTAAGGTAAAAGATTTAGATTATAGATTGACAATAAAGTCTGTGTTGCTCTTTTACCTTTAGCTGTTTTTCCCTTGGAAGATATGGTTAGCTTGCTTCAGCTTTGGTTTAATGCAGCATTTAATACCATTTTCCTGAATATTCTTTGATTTTTTTCCCCCCCAAGACAGTGTTTCTCTGTGTAACAGTTCCAGCTATCCTAAAACTCACTCTGTAGACCAGACTGGCCTCGAACTCACAGAGAGCTGCCTTCCTCAGACTCCCAATGCTGGGATTAAAGGCGTGCACTACGACTGCCTGGCCTATTCTTTGAAATTTTAAGTAGGTATTTAAATGTTTATTATAAAACATATTAATAAAGAATATTCAGGTTTGCAACCTGTAAAGCATATAAACAATCTTGATTGTGATTATAAAAGCAGACCTTTGTTTATTTTAAGGAGGTGGGGGAAACTGATGGTGTGGGTCCATTATTTTCAATACAAACTTGATTTGGGGACCATCGCTAAACTTAGATACGGTTTAATTGAGAGAATGTATTGGGCATGATAAGTAGGTATCTTAGGTCTCTGTGTTTCAGTGTGCATGGAGCAGAGTTGGAATGCTGTGTGCAGTTTAGGACATCCTTGTAGTCTTCCCTTCTGACTTTAGACTAGGAGCAGTAGGATGAGCTCAGGCCTTCTGAAAGCCGAGAAGTGCTTGTGGCAGTGCTGACATGTGGCTGAATTGACAGGTGCAAGCGCAAGGACAGATCTGCCTAGATCACCAACATGCAGCAACCTGCTTCTTGGTGACATAAGTCCATTAGTTGTCCTTAGGATAAATAATATAGCAAGTTTGCTTCCTCCTCTGTGAGTACTCTGCAAAACAAATTATTTAATAAGCTATTTTCTCCATATTTGTAACAGTCATAAAAAATTTAGTTAGGATTTCCCCCCCCCCCACCTTTTTTTAAATAAAAAAAAAAACAGTGTCACTATATATAGCCCTGGCCGACTTAGAATGCTCTGTGTAAAACAGACTGGCCTTGAACTCACAGAGATTCCTTGCTTCTGCCTCCAGAGTGGTGGAATAAACTATGCACTGCACATCTGGTCTTCATAGAAGTTGTATAAATTATCTAGTTTTAGTTCAAACAAATTTAGTTGTTGGGTTTTTGCTTAATCTGAAACTTGTAGGAGAGAAAGGACAAAATACTACTCTCCAGTCCAGTGTTCTTTTCACCTTTTTTGATTACTTAATAAGCAGTAGGGATCTATCCTCAGACTCCAGAAGTAATGGGTAGTTAAAAAGAATTGAAAGAGAAAAAAAGAAGTCACTTGTTGATAGCTTAGGCTTCTTAAATTTTGTTTTAGGGGTTTTGTTTTTATTTTCAAATAGGATCCTAGTTAGCCTCTATTTTGTAAACCTGCCTGGGCTTCTTGATGCTTGATCCCAGATTACATCTGGGATTTTGTCATGCCCCGATACAGTGTTATGCTGACACAAAATGCTGGCATTATAGGCCTGTGTCAGCATGCTTGACATAGCTGGGCTTTCTTAGCTGATATAAAATGCAGTGACCCCAGATGGGGCAGCATGAGCTGTAGATATACTTAATTGTTTTATTCAGTCTCTGTGTCTGTGTGTCTGTGTTGCTGGGGATTGAACCTATGACTTCATGCATGCTAGGCTAGCGCTACTGTGGAATTATACTTTCATCGCTGATTGTACATTTAAATGTTATATTTTAAACCAAGCTGTTGCAAAGGTAATTGTTTGTTATATATTTGTTAGATGTTGTGGAAAGTGTTAATGCAGATTGCTGTGTGCCACATAGTGTGGTTGTGCCAATGACTTTAACAATGGCATATGAAGCTGAGTGCCATGGAATTTGCCTGCAGTCCATGCTACTTGAAAGGCTGAGGCAGGAGAATCATTTGAACTCATGTTACAGAGCAACCTGCCTGAAAACAAGCAATAAGTGAAATAGTAATGCAAGGCTGTCTTTCTCTCATGCCTTTACCGGCACAGTGACTGTTGCCAGTCTTTTGTCAGTCTGGTAGATGACAATCTTACTTTTAATCTTTTCTTATTTTGTTCTAAATCTCATCATCCATAGCCTTTCCTTTACAAACTTGAGTGTTCTTTTTAGTGTGTGGTTTTGCATGTGGACTTTTGACTTTTTTTTCCCCACTAGTATGAAGTGTTCAGAACAGAAGAGGAAGAAAAAATAAAATCTCAAGGACAAGATGTTACGTCATCAGTGTATTTCATGAAGCAAACCATCAGCAACGCCTGCGGGACAATAGGGTTAATCCACGCCATTGCAAACAACAAGGACAAGATGCACTTCGGTAAGTCTTTTCTGTTCTGGTTTCCCTGCAGATGTGTTAACTTGTTCAACAGTAGGGGGTGCCCTGACTCTCTCAAACTAGAAAGCAGTACCTCTCTTCTTTTGTTATGGACTAGACACTGAACCAGGAGCGATATTAATTCCTTCCATTTTTTATATTGTTGATGAACAGGCTGAGCAAAATACATTGGACTTAGTTATTTATTCCAAGAATCTTAGATTCTTAACTTACCAGTTAAAGGATTTCTACCTAAAAAAATACTGTACTACTTTTGTTGTTAGTTTTTTTTTTCTGTAGTTAAACTTAAATTTTTAATCATTTTTGACATTGTCAGAATCTGGATCAACCTTGAAAAAATTCCTGGAGGAGTCTGTGTCAATGAGCCCTGAAGAAAGAGCCAAGTACCTGGAGAACTATGACGTCAGTACCTTCTTTCTGTCTTGACCCATACATGGGCAGCATTACAGGATTATAGGCTCTGTTTAGTGGATGTCTTGAAACTATAGTTTGGGGAAACATCGTTTGTCATATCCATTCCAAGGGCTTTTGTTTTTTTCAGGTAATCGTACATGAAATATCTATAATATTGTCCGGTTGACAGTTCTGTGTCCGGGGCAGAATGAACAAACAAATATAGTTTGCAAATTAATAGCTGTACTCTCTAATCTAGTTTGAAAAGATTATTCTAAACATTTATTAGTTCTGAAATTCTTATTTTTCCAAAGGCTTTTTGCCTTTTAGTAATATCAATAGATCATGTTCTTTGAAATTAGAAAAGCAATATGGTGTACATTTATTATTGTGCTTAGTGTTCCAAAATAGTTTAGTTGCTTGAAGTTTCATAAGAAATCTTTATTTTGCTTAAAAGTAAAATAACATGACAGTTGCCAATAATTCCACCAGTGAACAGTAGCTATCCTTGATATTTTTATAGGGAACATAGATGTATATACACAATTTTTTAAAAATTTGATCACACTGTAATACTGTTTTATAACTTGCTTTTTTCACTTATCACAAACGTATTAACACCAGTAAGTATATGTTTAACATTATTATTCTAATGGCTGAGTAGCTTTCCATTTTATAGTATATTTAATCAGTAGAATGATGTTTGAAATCTAATAGTTTTCCTTCTTTCTTCACTATTTAAAATTATTGCAAATGTGTATTATTGTGTCTGAGGTTTTCAAACCATCCTTAATTTTATATAACCCCATATATTAATATATCAACATAGTAACCCCTAGAAGAGAAATTGCTGATCAGTTTGCATGTCTTTATGGCTTTAATACTTATCACCTAATTGCTAAACATAACAGTTATACTTTCACCCCTGATTTTCTATTGTGCCCATTTTTCTGCATCTTCGATAATAGTGGGTATGATTAGAGCATTTTTAAGTTCAGATAACTGAATTTCCTAGCTTCTCATAAACGCATGCCTTTTGCACCACGTTATTAAATTGCTGACTGAAATGCATGACTAAGCATAAATTCAGCCAGAGCTGCAGGAGCATGCACCTTGGAGAGACAGATAAAATCAGCTTCTTCAGGTTCTGTGAGCTGCCCGCTTTATTCCAGGCTCAAGGGAATAAAGTGTTAAGTGTGGCCTCGAACATTTAAGGAAGCTAAATGACCCTCTACTTGCACTGTGCAAGTTAGAAACTATGAGCTAGTCGGTTTCCCAAAGCTTAAGAAATTTGTGGGTCAAAGGGACAGCAGTGATTTGCTGACATAGATGCAGTTCTGAAGGGCGTAGTGCTAAACTGCTCCTAAAGTTCTTCCAGTTTCCTGCCTCGTTACAGGACTTTAGATGGGAAAAGTTGAGCTTTGTTTCACTTAAAGGTTGGATTTAGTTGTTTTATGTTTTGTAAACAGTTTATATTCTTATTGCAGGCTATTCGAGTTACTCATGAGAGCAGTGCACATGAAGGTCAGACTGAGGTATTTCACATCTCTTTTAAAAAGTGTTGCTGTGTGTAAATTTAACCTTATGTTGTAGAACTCTGGCTTTGGAAAAGCATTTGACTATCTGGGGTTTCTCTTTGTTTTTCCTTAGAATTTGCTTATGTAACAGCAGTAGTCAGAGTGATAGCAAGAGAAATGTTTCTCTCCAGGCTGCTGACATGCTACATGGCTGTCTGGTCCACGTTGCCGGATCCTTTCACAGATTGCAGATTGTGCGTTCTTTGCTTTACTCAGCGGGTGCCCAGTTTCTTCCCGTCTTCCACATACACCCAGTTGTATGTATGATCTTTGGGCATCAGTATCATGCCTTGATCCCAGGACAAAAGAGAAGGAAGAGGTGCTCAGGGGCTTTGTTCTGTTCACCATGGTGATCTTCAGGTTTGCACTGCAGCGAGTCTGCTGGGTCACTGTGATCACTCTTGCCTCTGTTTCCTTTACTCATTTCTCCATTCCACGTCTTTTCTACTCTTCTCACGCCCTAACTCTGGAAGGAACTTTGTCAGAAAAGATTCAGTCAGAATGAACGGAGTTTTATTAATTCGGTTGGTGTATTTCCAGCACCAGGATAGTGTACTACATTTTCTTCATATGTGACTTGAAATCACACCTTTTAGAGAGGTGATTGTTTTGGAAGAAGGGAACCAGTGGAAGGGAGATGATGTGGGGGCAAAAAGAGGACAGCGAGGGAGATCGTGGTAAAGTGTGCTATATGAAGTCCTATTATGAAAATGTCATAATAAAACTCATTGCTTTATACAATTAATGTATATTAAAAACTGGAAAAGTCACATTTTCACATGTAGGATGATATTGCTTATTGACTTTAAAAATTCTTGGAAAAATTACATAATTAAGAAGTTGATTTTTAGATTATTATTAAACCCTTTTTTAAAGGTGAAAATACTTTAATACTATGATATAGCTGTAATTATTCTTCTTTCAAACTGTATTACTGTGGGTGTTTGACTAGTTGAAGCACTAGATGTCCTTGTAATTGTCCCTTCTAAGCTGCTCTCTGTCTCTTTCAAAGTTGTAGACTTGAGTTTTACTCAGTTTACAGTAGAAAGTGACTTGGATATTCAGTGTTCCTGTTGTTTACATGCTTTTTGGATCCTAAGAGAGTTTTGGTTGCAGTGTTGTTTTGGCATTAAGACTGGGGATGAGCTGGATCAATAAGATTATTGTACTTCCGGAATATTTGCCTCGTGGTGCCTTCTTTCATGACTTTTCTGGGTCTTCATCCAAGTTGTGGCATTAGTACCTGAATGATAGTCACATCTGTTTTTGTTCAGGCTGAAACTTCATCGTCCTTTGTGATGGTGGATGCCAGTTGGTGGTCACGGGAATGATCTGCTGACATTTTAGAATGTGTTGTCCTTGTTTGAGGTTATTATATGTGCCTTCTTTTCTGCCCTTTATTTTCCTACAGTTTTAACTCCATTATATTTCCTGAAATGTAATTCAATTGGAGACTCAAACTTTTGTTTTCCTACTGCAGTGACTCTCAAAGGTTGGGTGGGAGGAATGCAGCAGTTTTTAGAGGCTTCTCAGGCCTTTCTCCCAATGAAGTTAATCAATCGCCTTACCACTTTCTCATCTCTCATAGTTGAGACTCATTGCTAGAGATACACTGCTTATGCGCATTATGACTCTAACACATCGTGGATTGAAAAATAGTTTGAGGCTCATTCCTCACATTTCTGTGTCAGTTTTGGCCTCTTTAAGGCTTCTTCTAACCCTTACTGCTTTGGCTATTTATCTGAAAATATTTCTCTCTACCAATGTCTTATTGATATTTTTCTTATAATTTCTCTTTATGAAAACATTTCTTCTCTTAGCATCTGCATTTCTGATTTCTACTTAACTTTCAAATTAGCTTCAATGTGACCCTCTAAATAAAGCACTTCTTATAACCTGGGTATATTTTATTGATTCTATGCTCTCTTTCATGTGACTTCAGTATTTTGCATTTATTTATTTTCATATCCTTTTTTAGCTATTTAAAATGTATTTTTTTAAGCCAAATGTGGTAGTATAAGCTTACAATTTTAGCACTTAGAAGGCTGAGGCAGGAATATCAGCAGTTTGATATCACCTGATCTACACATTAAGCTTGTCTAATTAAACAATGATGTATGTTTTTGTACATTTTAATAATTCTAGAATTAAGACCTGTTTGAACTGTTGTCATAATTTACTTGCTATTATTTCTACCTTAGTGGTATATAAAATGCCTCCTATAAGCAGTACCTTAGCTTATGAGGTGGGAAAGTTTATCTTTTGTTGTGGTTCTTAGGTCTAGGATTAATGTCTGGTTTATTTGCACATTTTAAATTATTCAGAACTGTCCTTTACACATAGGCTCACTACATATTTACTGTTTCCAGTATTAGGTCAGAAATGTCTTTAGTGGTATGAAAACTTAAAAAAAAAAAAGTCTCATTGGCTAGGGGTATGGCTTCAGAGTTAGCACTTACTGTTCTTCCAGACCCACAGCAGCTAGGTCACGGACGGGGCTTGTTACTAAAGTTCCAGGTTGTCTGAGCCCTCCTCTGCCCTCTGTGGGTACCTACATGCATATGATGCAAACAGTAAGACACACACCTTTAATCTTAGCACATAGGGGAGGCAGGAGCAGGAGAATCTCAGAGTTCTAACCCAGCCAGATCTACATAGCAAGCTCCAGACTAGCTAGGGATAAACAATGGAACAAAACCAAAAGACAAAAATCTTAGTTTTTTGGAGTTCTATAAGAAACATTTTCACTAGAACATATATAACATTTTTATATAGAAATTATAAATAGAAATTTATATCAGAAATTTGGATAGTAGGCCCATTTCACTTAGTTTTGTTTACTTTCTGAAAGATACTGCTTTAAATAAACAAAAACAACTAAACTTACAAAACAGGAGAGTGGGATACAGTAGGTTTCAGTGGAGGAATCTCTCTATCCTTTGATTTTTAAATTTACTCCTTCACCATTTTGTATTCGATTCTAGATAGTAGAAGTGTCGTTATGTTAATTTCCTCTTAACAATGCTAAGAAGTGATTCAGAGTGTGTGCTGCTTACTCTGTAGGAGTTTTAGGATTACAGGTATTATCACCCTTTCCAGATGAAGCAGCTGCCACACAGTGAGGTTCAGCTATTGTCCCAAGGCTTTGCCAGAACATGAGCTCTAGTCCTGCCAGCCCACAGGTGTGAGCCCCCGTGCCAGGCCACACAGCAAAACAAAATGTCAGTAGGCAGATTGTGCAGCCACTTTATGTTTTACAGTAAAGTGATGCTCTACCTTGGGTGGAAATGGATTGAGTGAGAAAGTAAATGGATTGTCTGTACTTGTACATTCCTCCAGTAATTTTGTGATTTTTTTTCTTTAAAGCGCCATGTTAGAAAATCTAGTGAGATTATTATATTAGGCAAAATTTTCATCAGTAAAAGTGTTATTCAACATGTATGCTACAGTAATATGTGTCCCAGTGCTAAATGCAGCTAAATATTTTACTAGCTACTGATTTGAAATGACTATGATTAGGAATAAGCATATTTGCTTAATTTAAAAAGTACTCTAAGTATCCAGTCTAAGTCCTTTCAGAATGTTGGGAGATTGCTCCAAGTTGATATAATCTGGGCATTTACGAGATTACCTGGTAGGTTAAAAGATTCTGTTCAAACATGATGATTTTGTCATCCACCATGACCAAGTAGGATTCATCCCAGAGATGCAGGGATGGTTCAGGATACAAAAATCTGTCAGTGTAATCCACCATATAAACAAACTGAAAAACAAAACATGATAATCTCATTAGATACTGAAAAGGCTTTTGACAAAATATAACATCCTTTCATGATAAAGGTTTTGGAGAAAGCAGGGATACAAGGAAAATGCCTAAATATAATAAAAGCATTGTACAACAAGCCAACAGCCAACAAACATCAAACTAAATGGAGAGAAACTCAGAGCAGTCCCACTGAAATCAGGAACAAGATAAGATTGTCCCTTCTCTCCATATCTATTCAATATAGTACTTGAGGTTCTAGGTAGAGCAATAAGACAGCAAAAGGAGATCAAGGGGATACAAATTGGAAAAGGAAAAGTCAAACTCTTACTATTTGCTGATGATATGATAATTTACATAAGTGATCCCAAAAATTCTGCCAAGGAACTTCTACAACTCATAAAAACCTTCAGTAATGTAGCAGAATACAAGACTAACTCAAGAAAATCAGTAGCCCTCCTTTATACAGATGATAAGTGAACTCAGAAAGAAATCAGAGAAACATCACCCTTCATAATAGCCACATATAATATAAAATATCTTGGAGTAACTCTAACCAAACAAGTGGAAGACTTGTATGACAAGAACTTTAAATCTTTGAAGAAAGAAATTGAAGAAGACCCCAGAAAATGTAAAGATCTCCCATGTTTTTGGATAGGTAGAATTAACATAGTAAAAATGGCAATCTTACCAAAATCAGTCTACAGATTCAATGCAATGCCTATCAAAATCCCAGCAAAATTCATCACAGGCCTCAGAAGAACAATACTCAACTTTATATGGAAAAGCAAAAAAAAAAAACCAGGATAGCCAAAACAATCCTGTACAGTAAAGGAACTCCTGGAGGCATCACAATCTCTGACTATATACAGTACTGAAAACAGCCTGGTATTGGCGTAAAAACAGACAAGAGGACCAATGGAACAGAATTGAAGACCCGGATATCAAGCCATACCTAATTTTTGACAAAGAAACAAAAAATATAAAATGAAAAAGAAGCATATTCAACAAATGGTGCTGGCATAACTGGATATCAACATGTAGAAGATTGAAAATGGATCCATATCTATTGCCATGCACAAAACTCAAGTCCAAATGGATCAAAGACCTCAACATAAAACCAACCACAATGAACCTCATTGAAGAGAAAGTGGGAAGTGCACTTGAATGTATTGGCACAGGAGACTACTTCCTAAATATAACCCCAGTAGCATAGACACTGAGAGAGAAACAATAAATGGGACCTCCTGAAACTGAAAAGCTTCTGTAAAGCAAAGGACATGGTCAACAAGACAAAACGACAGCCTACAGAATGGGAAAAGATCTTCACCAACCCCACATCAGACAGAGGTCTGATCTCCAAAATATACAAAGAACTCAAGAAATTGGTCATCATAAAAAAATGGTGTACAGACCTAAACAGAGAACTCTCAACAGAGGAATCTAAAATGGCCAAAAGACACTTAAGGAAATGTTCAACATTCTTAGTCATCAGAGAAATGCAAATCAAAACAGCTCTGAGATTCTATCTCATACCTGTAAGAATGGTCAAGATCAAAAACTCTGATGACAGCTTATGCTGGAGAGGATGTGGGATAAAGGGAACACTTCTGCATTGCTGGTGGGAATGAAAACTGGTACAGCCGGTTTGGAAATTAGTATGGTGATTTCTCAGAAAATTAGGAAACAACCTACCTCAAGATCCGGCAATTCCACTTTTGGGGATATACCCAAAGGATGCTCAATGGTACCACAAAGACATGTGCTCAACTATGTTCATAGCAGCATTATTTGTCATAGCCAGAACCTGAAAACAACCTAAATGCCCTTCGACCGAAGAATGGATAAGGAAAATGTGGTACATTTACACAATGGAGTACTACACAATGGAAAAAAAAATGACATTTTGAAATTTTCTGGCAAATGGATGGATCTAGAAAATATCATATTGAGTGAGGTAACCCAGACCCAGAAAGACAAATATAATATGTACTCATAAGTGGCTTTTAGACATAAAGCAAAGAAAAACCAGCCTACAATTCACAATCCCAGAGAACCCCCTAAGAAAGACATTCATGGATCTAATCTGTAGTGCACCATTCCCATCTGCGCTCTATGTACCACCATACAGTTAGTAAACCGGGCAAGGGGCTGGGGATTGAAACATACAAGGACTCACAGACAGAGACACAGGTCATCCTTGATGCCAGAATCCTTGAAACAGGAATGCTCCAAGAATGCCCTTTTTATTGTGTCCAGGGGCAGCTTATATAGGGTTAGCCACGCCCCAGCCAGACGCACCAGAAACCATTCCCCTGCCATCAGGAACTCCTAAGGGTCTCGTGCTCAGAGCAGCTGTACGCACTCAGGTAGGGAAAACAAGTTGTTTTCAGGAAATTCAGGATCTGGGGGTTCACAGTTCCCAACACTAATAAGGGGAAAAAGACAAGATCTCCTGAATAAATTGGGAGCATGAGGACCATGGGAGAGAGTTGTAGGGGAAGAGGGAGGCAGGGAGCAGGGAGGAAAGAAGGGGAGTGGAGAAAAATATCTAAATAATAAAAGAAAACAGAAAGAGAGGGAATAAATGATGCTTTTGATGGCATGAGTATTTTTATTTGTTAACGAATAGTCCACAGTGCAGTAATGAAAAAAGTCTGCAAGTTATACATGGAGACAAGAAAGAAAAATCCAAGTGTACTTTGCCTTCAGACTATTTTCGTGTCGTTTGCCAAAGAATCTCCATGTAATTATTTTTATTTTTTTAGCTTACAAAAGCATATTATTTTATTATGCTTTTAAATAAACATGCCAAAATCAAAAGTTTACAAAAATACATTTAGCATTTAGTTACATACTTAATTCCAGCCTTTTAGCATAATCTAAACAGTTAAGAAAAAGGAGCTTTCTTCATATCTTAGTATGAATATTTTCTTATTCAAAACTTCTTTACAAATAATTCTTTGCATACTTTCAGGCGAGTGAATCATAAATTACTTTCCAGTTTTTCAATTTTGATGTTTATATTTTTAGTTTTTCAAAGTAAAAATAGACTTTAGTAAATATTATTTTTTACCTAAGTGTTCATTGCAGATTCTCCCAAAGAATTTTCTCTTAGTTGTGATTAAACAGATACGCATTGTTAAGGTTTTCAGTTCATAAAGTGAATTGTTCTTCCATCTCTTGGCCACTAAAGAACTGAATTGAGCTTGTTCTGCATCAGAGACTGTGCATTGTAAATATGAATAAGAAATAGTTTTTGTCTTCAGAGGTCTTTTATTTCAGCCACTAATGATTTTGAGCATAGCTAATGCTAGTATTAAATTCTTTTAATGTTCTCTTTTAAAATGGATTTTTAAATTCTTTCATTGTAAATAGTGTATTTTGATACCCGTGTTAAATTTTATTTTTAAATTTTGCTTTTTGACAGTGGGAAATAATGTTTCCTTTCTAATGACTTTTAAAAGCTCTTTTGTAAGTTTGTGAAATGAATTTAAGTCACAAATTAAATTTAATATTTAATGAAAGTATAATGTAATCTGGCCTTGTTAGTATTGTTGACTTTTAAAATCAAGTCTATTTAATCTTTGGGTAATGTTTTGATTTCAAGTATATAGTAGCAGATAGGTTTATATAATTAGAATATACCACACACAGTTGAATCTCTCAGTATTTCTGGTAGACAGATTGGTTCCAGGAACACTCTAGATAACAGATTCCTTGTGTAAAATATTTATTTAACTTTTATTTGTTATTCATTTTATATGTCCTCTGAGTACAACGGTTTAGTATTTGCACATAATCTATGCATATTTTCTTATTAAAATCATCTGTGGATTGCTTACTAATAGATATTAGAGTTAGAGAATAAGAAGAAAAGAATATATAATTTTCAATCCTTGATTGGTTAAATCAACAGATGGAGAGATTATAGCAATTTAGTTGTGTGTGAGTGTAAGTAACAGACAGACCCTATTAGTGTGTGTATGTGTGTCTGTGTGTGTTACAGACAGACCCAATCAAAATATAGTTGACTTTTGACTTAGCTAAGTGTGTATTGTCAATTCAGGACACAAGTTTAAAGTGTGTAGACAAGTTTATTAATTGAGTAGATACAGTTCATGGCTTTGTTGCAAACTGAAAACGTTTACAGTTTTAGAATATCTTATTGCCTTTATTTTGTGTGCACCTGCATGATGTGAGGGTATACCAGGTCATGTGTGGAAGTCAGAAGTCACTTTTTTGAAGTCACTTCTTTCCTTTCACCCAGGAATGAGACTTAGGTCATTAGGCCTGTGCCTCTTGAGCCATCTCACTGGCCCTGAAGCATAGCAAAAATCATTCCATTTAGTCAAAGCCAGTTTCTGCATACCTAAGGCAAAGTGCTATTTATAACCTTCTTTGAACTCTTGTCTTCTTTGCTCTGCTAGGCAAGGAAGGGCTACTAGGAAGTACTTAGTTCCTATGTAGAGTTTAAATTCCTGATTATCTTGAAAGAGACAAATGGAAGCAGCAAAATGTAGTTAAGGTATGTAAATCCAGTTTTATCAATAAGTTTGGAATTATAGAGGCTGGAGAGATGGCTCAGCAATAGCATCTACTAAGTTTGGTTTCCAGCACCCGTGTCAGGTGGCTTACGACCCGTGGGCAGCCCAAGCTCCAGCGTACCCGAAACCCTCCTCTGGCCTCCTCAAATACCGAACTTACATGCAGACACACACATGCTAAAATTAAAATATGTTCTTTTTAAAACTTGAAACTAATTTTCTGCTTTACTTTGCATAACCTATTTTCCTTATTTTGACAAGGCCTGGAGTGTGGTGGTATCAGAGAGTGCCACAATAGTCTGGAGCAGAGTATAATGAAAGTTTATTTATCTGGGGGATAAACTCACAGGAAGGGTAGCGACCTGCGGTCCTCTGTGGGTGCTGGGAACTGGGAACCGAATCCAGCAGAAAAAAGGATTGCACACGCTTTTCTTGTGCAGTCACAGTACATGAGACCAGGCCCAAAGCAGGGCAGTATCGTAAAGGTTGTTGGCTGAAGGAGTTCCCACAACAGTGGGATAAAGTGGAGGCTGTTTCCTTCCATTTGGTTCTTCACACTGAGAAACACTGGCCCAGCCTCCGTCCTCATGCATTCATGGTGGTCTCTCATCTTTCACTGTTTCTTCTCCACTGCAGTCTCCCAGTGGAGGCCTTACACCCCCTTTTCTCCTTCTGTCTTAGAAATGGGAGTGCCACGCTGTTTCTGTAAGGGAAACGTCTAGACTGAAGTCAGCAATTCCTCCTTTCAGATCTAACTAGATGTGCTTCCTCCGTCTAAGACTGCCTTAGCTGTAAAAACAGACTGACGTGCATGGAGAGAGTAAGATTTTTCTCTTGTGTTCTGACTTTATAGACCACAGGGCAGTGTTAGGATGAGAATTTGCACTTAGTGAAAACCGTATTTGAAGCTATTTTCAAAATGAAAAGAATTTCCAAAACTTAGCTTAGCTTGACAACAATAAATTCAAATTACATGTGACATTAAAGTCGGAAGCCCAATTATTGAACCTGCATGGAAGAGTAAGTGTCAGGAAAGAGTGTCTGGAGGCCGTTGGGCGTCAGCTCCATTGGTGAAGGAAGCTGCTCTTGTGAACACTGTGGAGTCGGTAGTGCTATTTTATGTGTTTCCTTTCTAACTTGTGCCTGATTTTGACTTCTTTGCCAACTGAACGGGGATAGTTTTTATCCCTTGCATGGGTCTGACTTCATTTTTCTATTTTAAATTCCAGCTTTAAATTTCCTTTAATGCAGTGCATTGTGCTGGAATCTAACCTGAAACTGCAGGAATTCATTCAGAATTAAATTGTAATTTTGATTTTAAGGTTTAGAAGCTTTATATGAATATATATTATCTCCACATAGACACATGATGTATCTTCAGAGGATTATGTATTTGTAATCTTTTTTACTATATTCACCATCCCTAAGGAGGTTTTTGTTTTTCTTTCTGTGTACAATTTAAGACTCAGTGATGGTTCTAATATTAAAAGAACACTTTGTGGGTCAGAGTGACTCAGAGGCTAAGAGCGCCTGCTGCTCTCCCAGAGGACCATATCTTTCCAGAACCCATATCTGCTGTAACTCCAGTTGCAGATGATCAGTTTCCATGGCCTCTATGGGCATTGCACTCATGTGATATACATTCACATAGACAGACCTACATACATTTAAATAAAAGTAACTAAGAAATTTTTTTTAAAAGTACCAAAACATAGCCTGTTGTACTCAGTTGTAAGCAAATGAATATTTTATTAATGAGCAATAACCATGATATAAGAAGCTAAAATTCTTTTAAAAAAGCATTCAGTATGCTCTGTTCAATTTATGGTATTTATTTCCAATATGTAACCACTTGTTTCTGAAGATCCAATTAGTTTCTCTAAGACTTTTCTTTAAATAAATAAATAAAATCTTAAAAACAAAGCCCAGTCTGTGTTGGGGATGTAACACAGTGGTAGAGATTGTGTAGCTAGGCTTTCAGTTCAGTCTCCAGTACCAAGAAGAAAAGCAAATAAGTACATACAATAATGGATTTAAAAATTTTTCTTTAAAAACATTTTTCTAAAAAATTTGTGTTACTTAATGTGTTTGAGTGTTTTGTTTGCATGTATGTCAATCACGTGCGTGCTTGATACCTGCAGCGGTCCGAAAGGGGAAGTGGATCCCTGGAACTGGAGTCCTGTATGGTTACATATGCCTTGTGAGTCTTGGGAATCAAGCCCAAGTCCGCTGCAGGAACAGATGCTTACTTAACACACAGCAGACAGCCTAGGTTAGACTCCCCTCCACCCCCACCTCCCACCACAGTTCCCTTGAAATCTTAACCTAACCAGAGTCCTTTAGTAATCATGTTATATATGTTTTGGAAAATATTATTTAAGTATCTTTCATGTTCTAGAAATTACATATTGTAGTGTAATTATTGACATAATGACAAGCTTAAATGAAAAATGCTTTGGCTATAAGCCAAAATATACTTATTTTATTGTATCATTTTATAATAATATGGATGACACCTTCCAGACATTTCGTTCTTAACAGGAAAGTTTTGTTTTGTTTTGTTTTGTTTTTTTGGTGTTTTGAGACAGGGTTTCTCTGTAGCTTTGGAGCCTGTCCTGGAACTAGCTCTGTAGACCAGGCTGGTCTCGAACTCACAGAGATCCGCCTGCCTCTGCCTCCCGAGTGCTGGGATTAAAGGCGTGCGCCACCATCACCTAGCCAGGTTCTCTGCCCCTTTTTTAAAGTTCTGAATAATTTAATTTAGCCTTTATAGCAATTCTAATTACCTGGTGTTAAACTAGCAGAAGAATACATTTTTAAAAAATGTATAGAGTGTGAGCGTATCACCTGTGACAGGAAATTTTCTTTTCAAGGACTGAGATTTATGCTTTATTTACCCTCTCACTGCAAATAGTTATAAATTTGACAATGGAAAGGAAATTAGAATCATGTTTAGGAAATGCAGGTAGAAATGATAATAGATGTGTTTATGAATCAGTTATTGACATTGATGGAATGAAAAAGCCATCCATATTGTGGAAAATACTGATATTGAAGCCAGGTGTTACAAATCCAGTTTGGGGATTAAAGAGCTGTGATTATATGGCTTCTGCCTCCAGAAAAATCATTGTTCCTAGATTTCCCAGAATTGGAGTAACTATAGTCATTGTCAGATTAAAAAATTGTTCCTAGATTTCCCAGAATTGGAGTAACTATAGCCATTGTTATTATCCTCTTCCTCTTCTTTTTGTCTTTAACTTTGAGTTTAAATAAGAATCAGAATGTTTAAGTTTTTGATTTTTTTTAAATCAGTGTCTTTAATGCCAATCTGTTGGAGAACTATAATTGAGACAGGTTTACAGGTTATACCTCGTTTTGTTTCTCTTCTCTTAGTGTTCATTTGTTTAAGTAACTGCAGGTTCGTGTCTGACAGCATCATTTCTCAACAGATCAGATTATTAGCATTTTCACCATATTTTAATCAAGATCTCTATATGGTATACCTAATAGACTGTAGCTAGTAAAAACATGACTTTACATGTACTGAACAATAAAAATTGCATGACTTTCTATTTTTATTTTGTTAAAGTAGTCTGGAATCAGGCTACAATATCCTTGAAGTATGCAATATCCTTTCATGTTCTATGTGGATTGGTGTAGGTCATCTCATTACTCCATGGAGTTACCAATGTAGTCTGCCAGTGGGACGTAGAGTTTTGTTCATGTCTTGGCAAACATTGGTGCTCTTAGTACTTTTAAGCTGGTAATTGCTAATGACTTAGGATTCCTTTATGAAAGAGAGATTGTCATTATGAGCTACCTTTAAACTATAAATAGAGTAAAAATTTAGAGTTACTGCTTTGCTATTTAAATTTTCAAATATTTACTTATTAGCCAAGCATGATAATGCATACTTTTTTCTTTTTAAATTCATTTTACATACCAACCACAGTTTTCCCTCCCTCCCTTTCCCCTGCTCACCCTTACTTTCCCCTCAACTCCCATTGACTCCTCAGAGAGGGTAAGGCCTCCCAATGGGGAGTCAGCTAAACCTGGCATATCAAGTTGAGGCAGGGCCAAGCCACTCTTTACTGCATCAAGGCTAAGCAAAGTATCTCACCATAGGGAATGGGCTCCAAAAAGCCAGCTCATGCACCAGGGATAAATCCTGGTCCTACTGCCAGCGATCCTGCAAATAGACCAAGCCACACAACTGTCATCCTCATTCATGCCTAATTTGGTCCCATGCAGGCCTAGCTGTCGGTCAAGAGTCCATGAGCTCCCACTAGCTTGGGTCAGCTCTCTCTTTGGGGTTCCCCGTCATGATCTTGACCCCCGCCCATTGAGCATATAATTCCCTCTCCCACTCTTCAAGTGGACACCAGGAGCTCAGCCCAGTGCTTGGCTATAGATCTCTGCATCTGCTCCCATCAGTTACTTGATGAAGGTTCTATGATGACAATTAGGGTAGTCACCAATCTGATTATAGGAGAAGGCACTCAGGTGACTGAGACAGGAGCCCTGAATTCAAGGCCAACTTGGTCTGCAGAGTGAGTTCCAGGACAGCTGGGGCTACACAAAGAAACCCTGTCTTGAAAAACAAAACAAAGCAAAGGTTACTTATTATTAAACAAGGCTGGCACAGAAGCAGCAAGACCCTGAATAATAATAGCTTCACTGTCTAGGAAGCATTTAAATACACATTGAACATCCCTAATCCAAGTTCAGAATCTGAAATGCGGTACTAATCAGGTACAGTTTCAAGAGCTCCGAAATTGAAAACAATTTTGGATAAGGGCTACTTAACCTGTTGTTACATTATGAGAAACAAGACAGTATAATAATATACAAATTTTAATGCTGTAGAAAATTAGTCACACATACAAATAAAGAATTCTTAGTATTTGAAACATATTGAGCTGGGATTACGATTTCCCCCACTCTTTCCTCTGTCACATATGCTTACACTGGAAAATATGTGTAGAAAGAGCTAAAGTCACACATAGATAGTATGACAATGTTTGGGCAAAAACCTGTATCTTCGTGTTTAGAAATAATCGTAATTTCTGTTTGCAGGATTGTTGTGGGAATCCATATCCTTCATATTTTAGGACACCTGGTATGAGGTAGAATGTTAGCTGTGGCTACTGGTGCCTGAGCAGTGCATAGAGATATTTGTGTGAGTGCATCCATTAGAATGTTGTTTGTAGTTGTAGAAAACTAGGGGCCCCTGAAAGTGCAATGTCTTCAAGGTGCAGCATCCCTGTGATACAGTCTTTGAAGACTAGCATGCTGCATTGGAAAGTGTTGTGGGAATGCTGAGATAGATAGGCACCCTAAACATGACTGATGAGAAAGGAACACAGAATTATCACCTTTTATGAAAATAAAAGAGGTATAATTTTTAGCAGAATTTGAAAGGCAAACTACTGTAGGCTGTCATGAGACTGTAGAGTCCCCATGAGCAGCTTCAAAGGGAGGAGTCACACCCACTCTCCACAGATCTCACAGGGTACTCCAAAGTTTAACTGCAGGCCTACAAGGCAAGAAGGAGCCTCAGGTGAAGGTGTCGAGGAGGGGGATGGTGGCCTCTGAGGGAAGGCACTACAGGACTCTTGTTTTCTGGAGAACAAAACATAAAGACCCTGAACAAAAAACTCCTTCTGGGATCTCTTTGAGAGATCCTCTACTACTTGGGGACTCCTTGGAAAAGTCCTGTGCTTGATGGACAGAAACTAAGGAGCTGCCAATGACAGATGTTGTACAAGAACAAAGAAAGACTTTACATCAGTGCCGTTAGAAAAGAAAGCACTTACGTGAGGAGCATGAAGAAAGACCTCAGTCTCTGGGCAGAACCTAAAGCTTTTCATGGAGCAGGAGCAGAAAGTGAAAGACTCCAGTAACCCAGTACTCAGTCTCAGCATGGTGGGAATGTGGAATTTCAACTACTGTTGTACTGAGAGTAACTAGGCTGAAAACAAAAGCGGACAGCTCAGCCTCTGGATGGGTTAGAAGACTCATCCTTCCGCACTGACATCTTGATGGGCCAGGCTTGTTCCTAAATGTATATGCCATTTATCTTCATCTCTGTCATAGTATACAAGATGTCTGACTTTTAACCAAAAATAGCAAAAGAAAAAAAGAAATAATGAACACCAGCACTTTGTCAGGAGAAATGAATGAACAGAATGAGGCTCAGATACAGTGCAGATGTTAGAACGATCAAAGAATGTAATAATGGTATTAAAGATTCAAGTGGACAAGATGGGCAACATGTATCATCAGATGGAGATTGATAGCAGAGTTGAACGCTATGAGAAAGAATTAAATGGACATACTAGTATCAAAACTCAGGATCAGAGGTGAAGAATGCCTTTAACAACTTTCCGGTAGAATCAGAAAAACTGAGGAAAAAACAAAACTATTGCATTTGGGCTGGGGAGATGGGTAGCTTGGTGGGTAAAAGTGCTTGCTCAGTAGGCCTGAGCACCGCAGAACCCACAGAAAAGCCAGGTCTGCATCATGAGTCTAATCCCAGTGCTCCTATAGTGAGATGGGAGTCAGACGCAGGAGACTCTGCCAAAGCTCATGAGCCCCTAATTGGTCTATGGAACAGAAAAATAATAATAGAGACTGCCTTAGGCAAAAGATGCGGACCAACGACCATGCTGTCTTCAGTCCTCCACATGCGCATCGGGGCACACATGCAAGGTCCAGTGAACTTTATGACAAATCACCAAATGTTGCATAAGTGACTTTACCTACAAAGAGAAAGCAGTCTATTGGACAGGAAAATAAAAGAAGGGTATCTCGGAGCCGTAGGCATTCTCAAATGGTTAAGATGTAGAAGTAGAGTCCTGGGTAAAGGCAGAGAGAGGTAAGAGGGAGGCAGTAAGGAGGTGACACGTTTGGGTAGAGAGCATCAGAAGAATCAGTGGTTGCCTGTTTTTTTTGTTGTTGTTGTTGTTTTTTTTTTTTTTTTTTTTCAAAAATAACTGAAGACATCAAACCACATCTTCAGGAACTTTAGAGATACTGTAGAATAAATATTCCTGTCATCAGCCACTCTCCCAGATATCAAATATTCATACTTAAGAAAACAAAAGTAAAAAATGTTCAAGCTACTTAGAAGACCCAGAAGCAAAAGGTATATTAGATACCAATAAGCTAAGAATTATGGCAGATTTCTCATTAGAAATTATTTAAGTTAGGACAAAATAAGCTACTATTTTTTTAAAGTACTGGAAGAATTCAGTGAAAAGGCCTTTTGAAAAGGAGAACAAACCTTTATAACAAAAAATGAAGAGAACTCATTCCCAGTTTGTTTCCACTCTAAGAAATAGAAAAGAATTCCTCCATGCAGAAGCATTGTGATAGCAGGAATAATTGGACCTATGCAGAAATTGGCAAGTACTGGAAATGGGACAAGGAAAGGTAATTTCTTAAAATTTATTTTTATTTTTAACTTTGTGTGTGTGTGTGTGTGTGTGTGTGTACACGTATGCGCACATGGGTGCAGCTGCCTACAGTAGCCAAGGCATCAGGTCGCACTGGAGCTAGAATCACAGGTGGTTGTGAACTGTCTGATGTGGGTGCTGGGAATTGAACAAGAGTAGTAAGTATTGACACATGAGCCATCTTTCCAGCTACATTTTTTCTTTTAATTGCACTAAAATGTAATTGTGCAGCCAGGCACAGTGGCACTCACCTGTATCCCAGGAGGCTGAGGCAGGAGCATCTCAAATGTGAGGCCAACTTGGGCTTTATTGTGAGACCTTATCTCCAAAGCAAAAATGAAGAATAAGTTGTCTAAATAAACAGTAACCACATAATGGAAGTCTATACCATATGTAAAAATATTTGATGATAATACAAAAAATGGAAGAAAATATTTCGATAATACTGCTGTGATGTTCCAATAGTGTGGATCAAGTTGTGTGCTTTTATTTGAAGAACACGGCAGCCGGGTGGTGGCCCATGCCTTTAGTCCCAGCATTCGGGAGGCAAAGACAGGTGAATTTCTGAGTTGGTCTACAGAGCAAGTTCCAGGACAGCCAGGGCTCCACGGAGAAACCCTATCTTGAAAAACCATACAGCAATAACAACAAAAGAACACCGTGACTAAAGAAATTTAACAATAAAGTCTAAGACAATTGCCAAAAGTTTTTTTTTATTTATAAGCCTACCATAGTAAACATAAGTAGAATCGAGAACAAAAATAATTTTTAAAGGCACATTGGAACAAAGAATAAATGGAGAAAACAGAATTAACAATATGGCTTATAATCCAACCGCAGGGGGAAAATGACATTCAGTTAATAAAATATAAGTCATTTAAATGTAGACATGTAAATTGGAAGAAAGATTATCATCTTGGTTGAAAAACATGACTTGGTGGGACAGCCTCAGAGCTGCTACAAGTGTTACAGCAGACTCTTCCACCACCAGGGTTCCAGCCATTAGTCAGAGCACTGTAAGTGCTCAGAGCTTGGCTGAAGATGATGTAGAATGAGCTAGATATCAACACTATAAAATCTTTTAAAAATGATTAACCATTGGCTTGGAAGCTGATTGGCTCTGGGGGACTAAGGGCAAATGTGCTTTTGATTAACTGTCCTACACTGAAGTCTACCAAAGTGAATATGTACTTTGAATAGATCCAATGTCCTATTTATTTTTTCTAGTAAAAAGTATTGTGATAGGAGTTTTCATTTTATAAATACACTGAGTTAATCAGAAAGAAAAAGAAAAAAAGAAAAACATGACTCAAGTATATGATGTTTACAAGACGGTCATTTTAAATAAAATGCACAGAAAGATGGCCATTAAACAATAGGAAAGGGACTGGAGAGATGATGGCCCTGTGGCTGAGAGTGTTTACCATTCTTTGAAAGGAGTCAATTTTGGTTCCCAGTACCTACCTGTAACTCTTGCTCCAGGTATCCAAGACCTTCTGATATCTGTAGGAAACAGGTGCCATGTACATATAGAAACACACACAATTCAAAATTTAAAAAAATATTATTTTTAGAAAATGTTAGCATGTTGTAAAGACAAAGACTGCTGGAAATGTTACAGATCAAATGATTCCTAAAGAACCATAATAAATTATGAATTCCTTGCTAGTCCCTGTCTGTTCCATTTCTGACCCTCCTTAGAGAAGCTGGTGGTGCTTCAGTCTGGGGAAGTCACCGTATCAATCCCAAATTTAATGTGGACATCCTATCAGCATAGCACACGGACACCCAGAACTTCTGAACTCAAGTGATCCTCCTGCGGCAGTACAGGTCTGTGCCCCTCTGCCCAGCCTCCTGCAGACCTTGGAAGACAATAAAATTAACATGTGAGTTGGAGATTAGACAGAAGTATTGTGCTAGTATAGAAGCATGGGTGATAATTGCATTATGACTATGCGAGGTTTCCTTGATTTATACTTAGTTGACTTAATCATATCTACTGTGTAGTTTCAGTCAACTGTAGATCAAAAATAATTTTCAAAAATATGTGCCTCAGAGCTAAAGAGATGATTTAGGGGCTAAGAGAGTGTACTACTCTTCCAGAGGACCTAAGTTTGATTCCCAGAACCCAATTCAGATGTCTCACAACCAAGCATTAACTCCAGTTCCAAGAGATCTGATGCCGCCTTCTGACCTCCAGCGGTACCTGCACCCTTGTGTCTGAGCTTGTGCATAACACACAGTCATGCACACAATTAACAAAAACATACATTAAAAGTGTTCCTGTTGCCAGGTAGTGGTGGTGCATGACTTTAATCCCAGCTCTCGGGAGGCAGAGGCAGGTGGATTTCTGAGTTTAAGGACAGGCAGGGCTACACAGTGAAACCCTGTTTTGAGTCCCCCCCCCCACCACTAAAGATCTGCAGACATTTTTGTCATTATTCTCTAAATGGTACGGGACAATAACTTTCCATGGGTTGCTATTGTTTGGGGTGTTGTAAGAAGTAATTGAGGTGACTGAGTATGTGCCTGCATGCAGGTTATATGGAAGCACTGTTACAAGATTTTGCATTAGAGATTTGAGTATCCACAGAGTTTTCTATACCAGCATTTCTGGAGCCATTCCTTCATTGATATAAAGAGATATTTTTGCTTAGGGGTGAAAATACTGGCTACCATACAATAACTGGGTGTTATTCACTCTCAGCTAGTCTCAGGAAGAAAAGTTATGAGGGACGACGGTGCTAAGTACAAATGATAAAGCATGTGGAGCATCAAAGGCCTATCTGGATTCTCCTGTATCATTTGTGTTCTTGTAACTTGGTAAATTTGAAGTCACAAAAACAAATGCTCTAAAATTGTTTTAGAAAATGTAAGAGTGAAGCCATTAATACCTAAAGGTCTGCATGTAGTCAGCAGCTTAAAGGAATGAGAGTGTGCCGGCCTCTAGGACAGAGTGCTTCTTTGAACAGTGGCCTCCTCCAACTTAGCATTCCTCTCTTGCCATGCAGCCTACTGCGCATATAGCATCCTTCTTGGTCCTCTTTATGTCCTCCTGTGACTGCACGTAGACTGTGAATCCCCCTTGTGCTATGAATAGGAAAATTATATCTAACCTAGAAATCCCATGTCTTTTGCCAGCGTCATGGAAAAATAACACTTAACCTGTTAGATTGAAAGGTAAAAATCAATTCCCAGACCTTTTCTTGAATATGTTCTACTTGTCCCTATTTGTTGTGTGTTTTTCACTGTGAATTCTTGGCAGAATACCTTTTTCCATTTCATCTCTACAGCCTCCCGCCATTATGTCGCTGTGTAACTCTGGGATGGTTCTTTGTCCGTCTCTACTACTCTTTAGTCTGTCCCTCCGTCTCACTCTTCACTCCATTTCCCCCTTCCACTAATTTACCTTTTCTCTTCTTCCCTTTGCCTCTCATTTGAATAAACTCAGATTGAATACATCAGTCAATGAGAGCAGACACTATTATATTCACCTTTATTCCCATATGGAGTCAAGTATAGAATTCTTTTATATATTTCTGGTGGATGGTTAATATTATAAATGCTAACTGATAAGATGAGCTTTTCTTAAACCTTGAAAAATGACTGTTTTGTTCTAGGCTAGCATGTAGCTCATATAGACCAAGAGTACCAACACAGATCATAGATTGTTAAGGGTCTGAAGAGTTTTGGAGATCATTTCAAGCTAAAGTCACTTTCCTAATGCTGCTGTAATATGTTATCACCAAAGAACTGAGGACTCTGTCCTTTTTATTTCTTCTCACTGTAGTTAGACTGGTGATAGCTTTGTCGGATTGGACATAAATCACAAACACTTGCGTCTGTTGAAAGTGACAATTTAAAGCTAACTGGATTACCGCTGATAAGTCCTTTACGTATATTTTGTGGAACAACAGCATTTGGGAAGTTATCCCCCAGTATCTATCTTAAGACAGTTAACACCTGGCTCACTATAACTAATAAAAGCTGGCACCAGAGCCTTTCTCTTGGCCACGTAGGCCCTGTGCTGGTGACCCAGACCACTGAGCAGTAGATGTCATCTCTTGGGTTTAGCTACAGTCCTTCAGCGTGCTGCCAGCATGACTGAGGTTCCATTACTTCCCCCATTTCTGCTCTGCTTTCTCTGACTGTAAGATATGAGTATAGTTGTAATGATCCCATGGACTACTGGAAGACTATGAACTGATAGATATGTAGTGCTTCAGAGAGTACCTGACATAAAGTAAAGGGTGCACATTTTGTATAATGTTCCTGTTCACTTACATGATGGGAAGAGGCTATAATGCCTTCCTTGTAACTTGTCAGCTAATACCGAGGGTTGTCAGATGATTGAGGCCATCACCTCCAGAGGGGTTAGCTTTACTCTTGTTTATAATTTTTAGGGTTTATTTCCTCTCATTCAAGTTTATACTCTCTAAATAATTGTTTTTAACCAATGCCTATTATGGTTCGGTTTTCTTTCCACTTTTGTTCTTTATGTGACTTGTCTATGTTTCATGGATTTTGTGTTAAATTTTTAAAGCCATATATATGTATATATATATATAGTGATACCATTTTAGTGGCTTTTAAATCTTTAGTTTTATGAGTCTGTGCAATGAAAATGAGGATATGTAAATTTTCAGATGTGCACTTAAAAAGTTATGTAACAACCTTGTGCTTATTACAAATACCCACTTTACCCACTTTAAGCAACATTCATACGTGATCCTTTACCAGAATACAATTATTAAAAGTACTCGACCATATGAATACAAGTATGACCATACGTTGCTTTTAAGGATAAATGATCAACCCAGTAACGTGGTCTAAGTAAAGTATTCTCTCTTTTAATTATGTAGTCCTCCTCGCCATCCTCATCACAGCCTCATTCTAGCCACTGCAGAGCGAAGGCCTCATCATTGTGTCACCATGCATCCCTGCCCTGGGTCAAACGTAACCATGTAGGCCCTGCAAAGGCTACCAGTCCATCTCTCCGTCTTCGTCGCTGGCGACCCTTCTTACGCCTACCATCTTTGGGTCTCCATTCTGTTGTAAGTGTAGTCAATCTTCCATCTCTTCTCCGAGTGACAAGGGCAGTCTTTTTGTTTGTGTGTTTGTTTTTCCTTAAACGTCTTCAGTCTTTAAAGTGCTTTTCTCTTGGTTCACTCAACCATTAGCTTTTTCTACTCCAATAAGATTGCAAGCAAACCTCCATGCTCTGCAGTCTTGCTTGACGTTTGCCCGTGCCTTGGTGAACATCCATCTTTCCGCTCCATATCCTATGAATGTAAGGGTACGTGCCTGTTGATGAATACTGATTGGCATTGTGAGAACACTAAGTTCCTATGAATTGTTAAAGTGAGTGTCTGTTTCCTTACCCTTCGGCTTTCTGATTTCACTTAGGTAAGTTAGGTCAACAAATGCTGTGTACCCTCTGAGTTCTTTGCCATCTATTCCTTTATTATTTTTTTTTCATATTTCTGAGCATGACTAGTCTTTTGCTATGCGTTGGATCACTTTACTTATTCTGTTCTCAATCTAAATCCTCCATGGTGTAGCGTGTTGCATCTAAGCTATTTTACTCCTTGATGTGGCTCGGGTACTTGGTTTAATCTTGATCCAATCTTTCCTGCCAACTCAGTTTGAAAAGATCTTTTCCAAGTAAGAGATGGAGATTTGCTCCTTGTGTATTAATATAGGTGTCCTACAAATTTTACTTCTCTCATAATCTAAAAGTATCAGCCAACTATTATAATATGCATATACATAAGGCCTTAAATATCCAAGGTGATAGAATTCCAGTAGTTCTCAGACATTAAAATAAACTACAGAATGAAGCAACCAAGCTCTTGTCTTTGTGATGTTCTAAGCTACTGAAGGCAATGGCTGTGGTTTGACAGAGCCCACCTAGACATGCGGTGTCTGAAAGCTTTGGTATGTACCAAGCATCATAGAAACTTGTTATTTCTATAACTCATTGCAGCATTTGAAGCAAGAGGAAGTCAAAATATGCATACATTGTGGCATTTAAAAGCAGCTAAATGTCAAATACCCTTTCTTCCCCCCTCATTTGCCCTTTTAAAGCTATCTTCAAACGCCAGCAGTTTTCTCTATCCTTTGCTTCCACCGAATATCAGTGTGATCATCACACAGTTTCCATTTGTGCTGAATATCAACAGACTGCTTATTATTCCTCTCTCTCTCTCTCTCTCTCTCTCTCTCTCTCTCTCTCTCTCTTTCTCTCTCTTTCTCTCCCTCCCTTTCTCTCCCTCCCTCCCTTTCTCTCCCTCTCGTCTCCTAACCAGATTACAACATTCATTTGTCCTTTTTATTTATTCATCCATTTGATATGTGTGCTTCTCCACTGCGCTATGCACTGTTGACACAGTTCGAGATAAAGGTGAATTAGAACAGAGTACAGTCTAATGGATTCTGACCGGGGAACAGTTCACTTAATTCTATGTATGAATAATTCCTTCTGTATTTAAAAATTATAAGCATAAATGAGCATGTTATTTAGCATTTGCAGTTTTGTTTTTGTGTTTGTTGCTGCATATTAATTTCATTGCCTTATCACTTTGTAAATGTTTCCATAGCATACTTAGTGCATAAGGACATGGACTGGAGCTGCACTGCATGGGTTGTCGTCCAGGGGCCATCACTTACTAGCCATTCAAATGTGTTACTAAGATGTGTTACCTTTTTACTCTGTGTTCTTGAGTGTAAGATGCATATGAGCATATAAAGCTACCTGACTGGAGTTGTCTGATTAGTTGACCAATAATGGCATTTCATCAGTGCCTGGTATAGATGAAGTGCCCTATGATTATACCTTAAACCTTTTTCTGATGTGAAATTTATATTTAGTAATTAATGAATACATTGATTATATCACTTTTTCGTTCTTTGGGATTAATGAGAAACCTTCTAAATTGAGGATTTAGAAGATAGAAAAAAGTAGGCAAGCCTTACCAATCTATAGTTTCTGTTTTTCATATGTGCTATAGTTATTTGCTGACTATTTTTAAACAGGAAGACATGCTGGAATTTTCTGCTTGCTTACTCTTGGGTTTCCTGGAATATTTGTTGGGCAGTTGAATGATTGCAGACATTAGACTCTCAGACTAATGGGATTGGTCAAAGGATAAAGCTTACCAGAAATAATGAGGTTTTCAGGAAAGTTGAAACATTTACCTATTATGACAAGTTGGGAGGCTTTTCCTACTGCTTTTTGTTTTAAGACAGGATCTTGGCTGTGCTACTCAGACTAGACTCAAAGTCTTGATCGTTCAGCCTTAGCTTGTTAAGTGCTGCGATTTATAGGCATGTGCCAGCACTCCTGGCTTGAGATTTGGATTTTAATGTTCACTTTTACTTAAAAAGGGACATTGCACATATTTTGCTTCATTAGATTTGGTACTTCCTTACAGTTGTGATGATGTATTAATATTATAACAATATGTAAGGTTTATATAGTGTTTAACAGTTCACAAATATTTTCACACGTGCATTTAAACTTCAAGGGGGTGGGGCTGGAGAAATGGCTCACTGGTTAAGAACACAGGTTACAGTTTCAAAAACTGGGGTTCAATTCACAGTACCCACATGGTGGCTCACAACCTTCTATAATTCCAGCCAGGGAATCATCTGGAGGCAATGCATGCATGTGGTACACAGACATGCATACAGGCACTGAATGAATGTGGTACACGGACTGCATACAGGCA
>JABTXL010000002.1:16802020-16815124 GCA_025134845.1 Neodon shergylaensis | reverse complement strand
TGGTACACAGACGTGCATACAGGCACTGAATGAATGTGGTACACGGATGTGCATACAGGCACTGCATGCATGTGGTACACAGACGAGCATTCTTAAAATCCCAGTACACTCAGCTACAACTCTAAGCTCAATAATCATTTAAACCTCAAAACAGATGAGCTCCCAGGTATTGGGTGCACATTCAAGTCCCCAACTCCAGCGGAAGATTTTTTAACCTCTAGTGACCTTCCACCTTATTGGCAAATATGAAAAATGGAGGCTATATGATGTTTAGTTATTAAGGGAAATTGTTCAAATGAATGAGAATTAGTTTGCATATCAGTGTCTGAATGAAATAATGTCTCAAAGACTTCAGATACTTGATAGTCTCAGTTAAGGAATTCCTTGTAGCATTTCTGTTTTTTAATGAATTTATAAATGGTTTGCCTTGACTCAGTCTTGAAAAGACCAGATTCTCTCCTAGTCACTGATAAAATCATACAAGATTGAGTAATCACAAATATGTTTTTGACAGAGAAGTAAAGACATTTATTATCACTGACTTTAAATATTTGTAGAACTATTAGATTCAAGAATGGTTAGGCTTTTGTCCAGCATAATGGAAAACACAAGACATGTTTTAGGCTCAATATGAAACATGACTCAGGGCTGGAGAGATGGTTCAGCGGTTAAGAGCACTGACTGCTCTTCCAGAGGTCCTGAGTTCAATTCCCAGCAACCACATGGTGGCTCTCAGCCATCTGTAATGAGATCTGGTGCCCTCTTCTGGCATGCAGACATACATGGAAGGAATGTTGCATACATAATAAATAAATAATTCTTAAAAAAAAAAAGAAACATGACTCTACGAAACTGTCATATTAGTGGAATAGTCTCCAAATGTCATGACAGTTCCTGTCATTAGAGGGGTTTTTAGTAAAGAGGAGTACAATAATGGGTGGTGATAAAACTATGAAGTTTTGATTTATACCGACTGTGAAATTCTTTAGTTCTGGACTGAAATGAATGAGAATTAGTTTGCATATCAGTTTCTGAAAACTTTCTTTCATTCAAAGCTCAAGGGAAATAATTTCAGAAGAATAAGATTAAGTCATCATGTCAGTAAACACTTAGAGGCATTCTGTATGCCTTACGAAATAAAGTAGCTATGAATAAAAAGTAATGGTTGTTCTGCAACTTTAATTTCTGCATCAAAAGTATTTACATTAAACTTTTAAAAGATATATATAGTGAAAATAACAGCCTTTGAGTTATAAAATACTGTGTTGCTTAAAATAGGTAATGTAAAACAAAATTTGATTTAAGCTACTTGGAAATTTTTGCTTCATACAATTGAAGTTCTATATATATTTAGCTGTGAGTGCTCTTCAGTTTATTTAGATTTGGTAAATAACTAATATATTTACTACATATCATAAAATACCAGTTTGTATATTAACTTTACCTAAGTGAATTCAAATGTCTAGGAAATGTGAATATTGCTTGTGTAAATTGAGTTTGATAAGCTAAGGAAATGGAGGTATAGTTTAAATAACAAGTTGTTCATTAAGAATTAAAGAAAAGAAAGAAATACAGGTTACAGTTTATTGTATGTTAGTTTTTCTTTTCTCCATTCTTAATCATTAGGACTATTTCCTTCATCTATTCATTTAAAAGCTTCCTGAATCTAGAATGATTGTTTACACTGCATTGTTCAAAGCATGAGATTTTTAAGTTCAAACAACAGACAGCTCACTTTCTGGTGTCCTAAAATTTAACTTCAGAAGAGTTTCTAACTTCAAGAATTAAGAAAAATATCTTAAGATTTATATTTTGACGTTTAAATCAGTTCATTCATTCATTTCAGTGAGCAGTATACATTGTCCATATGCTGTGCACATGCACAGCATCTTATGCTGACAGTGTGAATTCAAGTTAAACAAAACGTTCAGTTTCCACACTGGGTGAGACTAAGTGATGTGTTTTACTGTTGATGATGAACATGGTGTCATAAACATCACGTGGCCATTCTCTGCATCCCATCAGTAATTGGCCGTGAATTATACTGGATAAATGTTGTCTTCTGTCATTTTATATTATTTATATACACTTATTTGTACTTGATTGATTTGCTTAGCTACTAATGTACATAATATATTTTTCCCTCCTATTCCAGGCACCAAGTATAGATGAGAAAGTAGATCTTCATTTTATTGCGTTAGTTCATGTAGATGGGCATCTCTATGAATTAGGTAAGAACTATTTTAATTTATCCTGGGGAGAGAAATGACCCGGCTCTATTTGTTGTAAAAGGGACTGTTCTCACTTTATTTACTGAAATTGCTAGAGAAACAGTGACTATAATGTATACTCCAAGATTTATAAAAGTGATGTTGGCATTGAAAATGAGAGAATTGGTAGAAAAGACAGGAACATCTGAGCTGTTTGGAGAAGAGCAGTGAGAAGGAAAGAGTAGTAGTAAAACTCCATGGGGCTGGGGTGTGCTGGAGAGAAGGGAGAGCACTGGCTCCTCTAGAGCTCCAGTCCCCATCACCCACATGGGGCTCAAAAGGGATTGTGACTCCAGTTCCAAGGGATCTGACATGACACCCTCTTCTGGCCTCCGCAGGCATCAGGCATGCATGTGGTGCACAGACATTTAGTCGCAAAAGAGTCATTTAAAACAGAATAATAATGAAAACTCCTCAGTTGGGCAGTGGTGGCACACGCCTTTAATTGCAGCACTCGGGAGACAGAGGTAGAGGCAGGCAGATCTCTGGGAGTTTGAGGCTAGCCTGGTCTACAGAGTGAGTTCCAGGACAGCCAGGGCTACACAGAGAAACCCTGTCTCAAGACAACAACAACAACAGAAAAAAAAATAGAAAGAAAGTAAAACAAAAAAGAAAAAATCCCAAAGCCCTCAATTTGGTTGGTCAAATTGTTCTCTTAGCCTAAAGGCTAATGGGCCATTTAGAAGGAAACACATACATCAAAGGTAATTTCAGACTGGAGAGGTGGCCCAGAGGTTAACAGGAAGACACACTGTTCTTGCATAAAACCAAGTTCAGGTCCCCAGCACCTATATCAGGCATCTCACAGCCTCCCATGACTCCAGCGCCAAGGGATATTGTGCCCTCTGTCAGCCTGTATGCACGGGGTCATGCACGTGTGCGCACACAGTAGCATTTTAAATATACACGACTGTATATATTAGAGGTCTGTTGAGATTAGAGCTTTAAAAGTGCGTTTAAAGAAATGTAGAAATGTAAAGAAAGCCACAGTCGTGACACTGTTGCAGAGAGTTGGGGTGGGCGCAAAACAAATAAATATGCAGTTGCTGATCCCTTCCACAGAAGTAGGCTGTTATCCAGTGTGAATGACATTAATGCTTCTAACAAATTAAAAAAAATGTTGAGCAAGCTGAATAATTCATACTGAATTTGTGAATAAAAATAGAGATTAAGAGAATACAATTTTTAAGAAAACAGCTATTTAAAGTGGCTCTTGGGATTGCACCTGGGGCCTCATATGCACTAGGCAAGCAGTCTGAGGCTGAGCTCCTCACCCAGCGTCGTCTTGTTTTTAAGATATCTGGATGTCGGGTGACGCAGTTGATTCCTACAGGGCAGTGTATTGCAGTCTTATTTATTTTCTCTTTCCTAAGTTGTCAGGTTAACTGATGAGAAGGACCAAGTTATTTCTGGTTTTTAATTATGATTTCTTTTCCTTAAGGCCTCTGTAAGTTCCTAGTATATTTAAAGATGAATCACTCCTGGATAAATTTGCAGATTGGAGTTCAGTGGCAAATTCCAAGTAGACAGAATAAGCAAACATAAAAATGTTAACTGATGAATTATTTCCTTTAAAAAGTAAACTTCAAAAATTATATTTTTGAATAGTTTTGGATATTTATGGAAATTAGAATAGTATATTCTCCCATTTGCCTTTCTCCTAGGTTTGGCAGATCCTCTTAGTATTTCCGAAACATTTGAAAAAATATGTTACAGACATGATGCTGTAGTATCGTTTAATAGGTTTTTGAGTATTTCCTGAAAAGAGGTAGATAGTTTTCTCTGCAGTTGCCATTTGAAATCAGCATTGATACATTATTACCTAAGGATCTGGCTATGCATTTATCATAGTAATGCCATTTAGAGGTTCTGATATCAGCCCAGGATTATGACCCTTTGTGTATCATTGTCTCACTAAATCCCAAAAGTTCTTCAACTTTTTATTGTCTTTTGTGTCATTGACATTTTTAAGAGGCTAAGACAGGTGTTCCTTCGATCTGGGTTGTCTGCTCTTTCCTCATGATGTATGTGTTTTGGGGCAAGAATATAACAGCAGTGAGGCTACATCCTAAGGCATTGCCCATTTCCGTCATTTTTGACGATGTTAACTTTTGTCACTTGGTTTAGTTAGAATCAGTCTGATTTTTCTACTACACTGCTGATTAATAATTATTCCATGTTTATTAATAAGCAACGAGTAGATATCATTTCAGGAGATCTTTTGAGACTATAATAAATATGTAATTTCTCATCATGTTATCCCCTCTTCTTTTTAGAGAGGGTCTAACTATATAGCCTGGCTGTCTTCAAACTCACAGAGATGTACCTGCCTCTACCTCCCAAGTGTTGGGATTAAAGGTGTGTGTCACTGTGTCTGGCCAGTCATTACCATCCTTAACAGATATATAAAATTAGAGCCAAACCTGGTGGTGCGGGCCTGAGAGCCTAGCTGCTAGGGAAGCTGAGGCAGGAGGATGATAAATTCAAGTCTTACCTGGGTTACAGAGTGTACCAAGGTCAGTCTGGTGAAGGCAGTGAGTTTCCACCTCAGATTAGAAGAGGATCCAGGGCAGAGCTCGGTGAGAGTTTCTAGCACATGTGGTGCGCTTGGGTCAGCCCCCAGTGCCTCACAACGTCAGTAACGAATCCACCTGCAGGCTGGCTGTCCAGCCCCGGCGTTAGCTTCGCTCTAAACTAATGCTAGAATGAAATAGTATAGCTTCATTTTGCTTCTTTGACATCTTAAGAACAATTATTTAATATGTACTCTTAATAAGGTTGATTGAAATTCTACATTATTCTAAATTGTTTATGAAAGAACATTATTCAGGAGAGTTTATTGCTTCACTGGAGTCTAATAAGATATTAGAATATAAATGATACAATGCAGGAAAATAGACACATTAGTTTATTACTATTAGTTAAGGATGGAAGCCTGCATTATTTTGCCTTTACATAAAAATGAAAAGGGAAAATGATTTAGTTGTGTGGTAGGCTGTAATGTATATAATCTACTCTTACAGTGGCAGGACGGAGGGCTACTGAGAAATGAGCATCTGTCATAAGACTGTTTTACTGTTGTGTTTATTTTTGTTTTTGAAACAAGATCTCACTGTGCGGGAGGTTACAGGTTTGGATATGGATCAGTTCACTTGATTAGCATTGACTTTTGTCATTGTGAACTTTTTTTATAATATTGAAAAGTACTAGCTTATTGAAGATGATGGTAAATTTGCGTAAATAGTAAATAGTTCTAGGTTGTAAATTGTTACTTTCATCAGTAGTACTCAAGCCACAGTAGTTGTTTTTTCATTCATAAAATCATACCATTCTTACTTAGTTTTTTGAAGTTAAAAAGTTGTTTGTCTCTTAAAGAGTGAAAATCATACTGGGCAGTGGAGGCATGTACCTTTAATCCTAGCAGGCACATCACTGAGTTCCAGAATGGCCAGTGAATTTTAGGATGGCCAGGGCTACACAGAAAAACCCTGTCTCGGGGGCTGGGGAGGAATTTATTATAGGCCAATTGGGAATTCTTTTTTTGTAGGGTCCTATACACAAAGCAGAAAACATATCCTAGTTAAAATGTGTACTGTAAATGCCAGGGAACCATCAAGCAGTAACCCATAGAAGCCCCACTAATGCATTGAGGAAAGAAAGTGCAGCCATGTAAAGTACCTATTGAAATGAAGAAACTCAGACATGGAGACGGCTGCTGCTCTGGGTCGGTGTTACTCCATATGTGTAGTTACTTGAAATGTGGATGGTTTAAATATACTAACTGTTAATATTTGGTGGAAGCTAAAGCTATAGGTTACATATTTGAAAATCCTTGTTTTAAGATATAGTACTTAAACTATGTACCTCTCCTTGATTCACTGTAGGAGACGAAATGGAAGGTAAGATATATTCTCTGGTAAAAACAAGAATTTACCTATTTGTTTGTCTTCCACAGATGGACGGAAACCATTTCCAATCAACCACGGGAAAACTAGTGATGAGACGTTGTTAGAGGTAACAGTAAAAGAACTGATCCGCTTTAGCCTTTTCTGACCTTTTGGACTCTATATTGACTGTTTTTTTTTTTCTCTTGTGGATGCTTCTTGGTCCTTGATCTTTTTAGAAAATCCCCACACAAAATCTTGAATTAGTCTTAAAACTATGCAAGCCAGAGGCTACCAGAGCTCTGCATGAGCAAACAGCTTGAACAGATCAAAATGAGTTGTTTATTTATAGGTCATATTCTATTAAAGCCAAGATACGTTAGTTGTGACTTGATCCCTGATTTTAGAGTTCTTTAATGGGAACAAATTGTGTGGCTTAGCATCAAGGAATTATGGGATTTTCGGGTTAAAAGTTGTTTTTTGAATTTTGTTGAGTTCTGAGACAGAGTCTCATTATGTAGACAGCACTGGCTAGCCTGGAAACTGGCTGTGTGGACCAAGCTGGTCTTGAACTCACAGAATTCTGCCTACCAACGATTAAAGACTGTATTACCATGCCTCATGGGTTAAAAGGTTTCAAAAGTCACCTCAAGGAAGAGTATTCATCAGCTGGATTTCATAGAGAGATTAATAACTATGCTACTTGGAAAAATTAGAAAAGAGGAAATGGGAATTGACCTGCCTGACTGCAGAGTGAGTTTAAGATCAGCCAGAACTACTTGGTGAGACTCTGAAAATGGAGAGGGGGCAGGGCTTTGGGAGAGTGCTTGCCAAGATTCTGGATTTGACCCTCAGTCCTGGAAGCAGGCAGGGGAAGGCGGTAACAGGATTTGCTGTATTTTATGCTAAGCAAATTAGTTTTATTTATTTATTTTTATTCTTTGACATTTTTAGTTTTTATTTCATTGAAAAAAGAAGTCTTCAGTATAAAATTAGTGTAAATTAGAAACATAAAGAATCTACAAATTGAAAACCTATACTTTTCTCCCATAGGATGCCATAGAAGTGTGCAAGAAGTTCATGGAGCGTGACCCCGATGAGTTAAGGTTTAATGCAATTGCTCTCTCGGCAGCATAGCTTCTCGACAGAAATGCCAAATGTGTGTTATCTGCAACAAAACTTACATTTCTGCTGCCATAACTAACTCAAAATTTTTGATATTTTCATTAACTTGACTGATTAAACTTTATGTGAATAAACTTTGACATTACCTGTGTTTTGTGTTGTTTTTGCTGCAACTTAAAGGTCAGTTCTTTGTTTTCTTTTTCCCTGTACTAGATTTATCTTGTGGCAGTACTGACAGTAGCCTTCTTATGCCTTTGATATTTCAAGATCGTGTATTAGGGCAGCAGGCACACCTTCCATCCCCAGTGTGAATGTACTTTATGTTTTATATGCTTCCTTATTATGTAGAAAACAGTTGTTGAGTGTTTACTTGTGAACATTGTTGAGTGATGCTGTAGTCATGGAGATTTGTTCTTGTCATCAGAGATACGTAGCAAAGACATAAAGAACAGGCAAAGTAGCAGTAGAGGCTAGCCAGTTAGTGTTTGTGCTGGAGAGTAACTGAGTGGTCTGTAGAGCTTCTTGACAAGGGAGCTTCTGGGAAAAGCTGACCAAAGCTGAGACCTGAGTGACAGAACATGAGCAGGAAATAATCATTGCAGCATCTTGAAATTATGATAGGACCTGATAAAAGGATCATGTGACCTGCACAGAGGAAGTGAGGGAAGTAGCAAGAAATGGGGTCAGAGAAGGAAGGCTACAGGAAAGGGCATTGGACTTACTGCCATTGTGCTCTTAAGTCATGGGCTTGTGAGTGGGAAAGAGTGAGCTGATTCGGTTTATAACTTTGAAAGATCATTCTGATAACCACAGATGAATATTTGGGGCAGAGGGCTTCAGAATAGAGACAGAAGGACTTGTGAGAAGCCCACGGTGGGTGCTTTGAGGAAGGAATGGCTTCAGGAAGCTTTGAAAGATAAGTATAAGGCTCTGAAAAGGTGGACGATTGTGTACAGAGTTGGATTGAGGCCTAGGGTTACTCGGATGGAATGTTTTAGATCTTTGCAGGGGAGGGGCTTCTAAAGCATGTGCATTTACCAAGGCTCATTCAATTCACACTTAAAACCTATATTTCGTATTATGCACATTTCGTCTCAGACAGCAAAAGTGGATTTGGGTTGGACTGAGTATAATAGGAGGAAGACCTGCTTGTCCTGAAATTCTGGACCAGTGACAGTGTAGTTTATAGAGATTCACTGAATTACTGTGGATTCCCGAGGCAGTTATGTGGCAAAAGCACCTTTTAGCAAGTGTAGCATGGCAGTGGCTTGCACAAGATTAGGGAAAAGATACAGTCTTAATTGGGAAGGCCACTTTGGAGGACATTTGAATTTCCCAGGTTTCCATCATTGTAAAGGGGGTCTAGATAAGCTGATGACAATTGGGATGAAATAATCTGAAATACGTTCTGTACTGTGGTTGCATATACGCATGATGCCTTTGCCATGCCTGTAATGAGCCAAGTGCTCTGTTCTTATAACATAATGTGTTCACACACATGTCACGCAGTCCAGTCTGGCCTCATTGCACTTCTCCCACTACACATAATTTAGTTTTAAAATAGTAGTCCAGTATCCAGAATTGCTCTTCCCTCAAGTTTGCTATGAAGAACACTAGGGGAAAAACTAACTTGTTGACATTTGACTTATTTTTTTTTTAAATGTGTTACGGCCAGAATAGAGGATATTTGCTCATCATGTTTCACTCATGTTAAACTGGAACCTTTAGTGTTCAGGGAAAACTCATCTGTAGAGAATCTGTTTGCTTCTTTAATAGAGACTAAGGCCAAGCAAGCTGTGGCCCTTCCTTGTATAATGTGCATTACCATGATAAATCTAGGGGGGATGGTAGAGACTTAGGGAATAAGTGTATTTGCTTGAAAGGCTTGGAGAGTTGACTAAACCTCTTTTATTAGGAGTAATTGATTTGAACTCCTAACACTGCAAGAAAAAAATTGAAACACACAGGGGCACTTTAGTTAATGGAGACACCATGGCTAATGTTACACTTTACATATTTGTGCCTAAGACAAATTCCACATATTCCATGGCAAATCAAACTTTAATATCTTTAAAAAATACCTGTAATTACTTACAATAATACTTAAGTAACCTTTTATTTCATTTTAGATTTTATACAGTACCGATTAAGTCTTATCATCGGCCATGTGAAACATATAATTCACTTACTTGCTGACAGTAATAAAATTTAAAGATACTTCTCTCTGCTAATGTTGGTCTGTGTCAATAGCTTCCAAAATAAACATCTGCGAACTGACCATTCTACCAGTGTTTGTAAAAATTAAAAAGAAACATATCTCCAGGACCTACAGAAACTTTACTTATAGAAATACATTCTAGAAGCCGGGCGGTGGTGGCGCACGCCTTTAATCCCAGCACTCAGGAGGCAGAGGCAGGCGGATCTCTGGGAGTTCGGGGCCAGCCCGGTCTACAAGAGCTAGTTCCGGGACAGGCACCAAAGCTACAGAGAAACCCTGTCTCGAAAAACCAAAAAAAAAAAAGACATTCTAGATAAATTTTGCATAGATGTGTGTGCATATGTGTTCACGTGCAAATGCTTGTATGTACATGTCCTGAAAATCGAATCCTCTATATGTGATTTTCAAAGGTATCCTCAGACCCAACCATCAATAGCTAGAAAGCATTTGAAAACATTAACATTCTTACACAGACCATGTATGTAGTATTTGCATTATGTTTGGGATTCCTGGCGATCTGGAGATTACTTGAGTGCAGGAGAGCGTTTATAGATGATATGAACCTACTGTGTTATATTTGCATGTGGGTGTCCTGGAGTTTGGTTTCAGGTGGGGTTGGAATGGAGGCCAGGACCAGTCCTCAGATAAGGATGCTCATATGCCCTCACCTTCACACATGTTCACACTTGGAAGAGGCCATGGGTCTAGGTTCTTGGTATCAGTTAAATCCTTGACTGATCCTAAGGAAAACTGCTTGAAAAGTGTTTCATCATTGCAAGATGTTTTGAGAGCTAGTGTGTAGTTTGAATGGAATTGGCCCCCCATAAGCTCATAGGAAGACGCATTTTTAAGAGGTGTGATTTTGTTGGAGTAGGTATGGTCTTGTTGGAGGAAGTGCTTCACTGTGGGGGTGGGATTTGAGGTCTTATACATGCTTGAGTCAGGCCCAGTGTCTCAGTTCTCTTCCTGTTGCCTTTGAAGGTCAGAATGTAGAATTTGGATCCAAAGATGATGTTCCTTCTCCAGCACCATGTCACACCATGATGATAATGGGCTAAACCTCTGAAACTGTAAACCACAGCATTGAATGTTTTCTAAGAGTTGTCATGGACATGATGACTCTTCATGGCGATGGAAACCCTGAGGAGGACAGCTCGTCTAGAGGGCTTTTAATACACAAAGTGTGATGTTTTTATCTTTCATGATTCTCTGGTAAGGTTGTGTTCCTTGTACTTTCCTAGAATTATTACCAGAACCCAGGTATGGAACATGCTGTGTTCAAATAGCAGAAAACAGATTTTCTTCCTTTATTTTGATATAGAAATTTAACCTCAAAATACATAAATATTGTGGTATTAAAAATTGAATATTGTTAAGGCATTGGTGGGGAGTAGTGCCAGTAGTCGTACCTATTTTGACTTCATTTCTTACATATTCTTACTTGCTTTGTCTTTGAAATAAAAGTTATTCTAAATCTGTGTTTTTTGGCAATTCCGAACCTGTTATTTATAGCCATATGTTAGATGAAGATCCTCAGTGTGACATTTCCACAGTCCACAATCACATACTCTAAAGGAGTCCACCAAGACAGTGAAGACAGGCTGTTGTCCATAGTTCCTTATCTAATGGTTAGTGTAGTTGGAAACGCCTTACTGAATACAACCTATACTGGAAACTGTTAAAAAATGAATTAAAGTTACATGGAAAATTACAATAAAGATTTTCAGAAATAGAAAAGGCATGTAGTTTGAATGTGAAGTTTCCCTGATGAGCTGGTGGTTGGACACTTGGCCCTCAGTTGATGTCCTTTTGGAAAGTCATGGAACCTTTAAGAGTTGGAGGCTTGCTAGGATGACTTGGGCCTTGAGGTTTGATTTCCCAGACCCACATCCTGTCCTTCCTGTCCTTCCTGTCCTTGGTAATTCCTTACTAGGGATACAGTGTGATGGCTGCCTTAAGACATTGGTGGCCATGCCTTCTCAACCATAATGGACTATATCCCTTTCAACTCTAAGCCAATATAAACCCTTCATTGCTTAAGTGGCTTCTGTTCAGACAAGTCCTCCAGAGGGATGAGTATAAATTTAAAGTCAAGAACAAGGCCCCAGTGTTACACATTCACCTAAGAGGTGAAAACAAAAAATTTTCAAGCTATTTGTATCTTGAATATGAAGGATTTGAAGCACATACAAATGTTGTAAATTCAGCCACTTTTTGTTTGTCTTATTTCTGTTATTTTTTATATAGTAAGACTGATGAAATTTTGATAATTGAGAACTTGCCTGTTTGGTGACACACAATGGCTTGCCACTTTTGCTTTAGGACAAAGCTGTAGAAAGTAGTTTTCAAGGAGGGAGCCTCTTCAGTGTCCTTGAACACTGAGTGCTTCGGGCAGGAAGCATCTACCTCATTCTCCACCACTGTGATCTTGTACACAGTGTGCACAGTCACCATGAATGCCATGCTGCCCTGTTTTATTTGCGTGCTCTTTATTTTATCCATCTAGTTCAAGCATGATATTTCATCGTCTGGCTATAATTTAAAAGATGACTTTTAAGAAATTGGCTTATTTTTATCAACTAAAAATCCACCCACCCACCTTCAATTTTCCTTCGTTGAGTGTGAAGGGAATGTCCTGTCAGCTCTTTCCCAGTGTGCCTTGATAACTGGAGAATAGGAAGGCTTCAAGATAAGACAAGTGCTGATTTTGTTTTAGCAACCTTGAAGATGTGACGTGAAATGCTTAGTCAGCTATTCATCTCAGTGTGAACTGTTCCCTAACACTTTCAAAAGTGGATCGCGTGTTCCAGTTACCACAAGAATCCCAGTGAGGGCTTTCTGTTTCACAGGATGAATGGCCACTTCCTGTTGTCTTAACATGGAATGCCTGGGGAAAGTAACTAGAACTCAACCAGAGACAGAGTACTTAGGACAACTTAGAATAACTTCGCTTTTGCTTGCTTCCTTTTCTCCCACTATCTTCCTCCTCACTCCCCCTTTCTCTAGCCCTCTCTCCTTCCCCCTCCATCTTGCCCCCTCTCCTATTCTCTCTTTCATGCTCAATCCCTTCCTCCCTTTCTCCCTTTCCCTTTTTCTACTCTCCTTATCTCTCTCTCTCTCTCTCTCTCTCTCTCTCTCTCTCTCTCTCTCTCTCCCTCTTTTTCCTTGTCTTTGCCCCTTATCTTTCTCCCTCTCTCCTCTCCTATCTCCTGCTCTCCCTCTCTCCCCTGCCTCCCCCCCCCATCTAGGCTAGTTTCATTTGTCAAAACTAAAGTCATGAAAGGAGGGGTCCTCAGTTGAGGAAATGCCTCCTGAAGCTTCTGTCAGAAAGCTTGTAGGACATTTTCTTAATTAGTGATTGATGGGGAGATGGAGCGGGAGGTGGGCATTGTGGGTGGGCCACCCCTGGATTCTGTAGGAAATCAGGCTGAGCAAGCCATGGGGAACTAGCCAGTAATAAGCACTCCTCCATGGCCTCTGCATCATCTGCCTTCAGGTCCAGCCCTGCCTGTGTTCCTTTCCTGACTTAGGATGAACAGTGATGTGGAAGTTTCATATAGCTCTCTCTCTCTCTCTCTCTCTCTCTCTCTCTCTCTCTCTCTCTCTC
>JABTXL010000002.1:16787673-16798226 GCA_025134845.1 Neodon shergylaensis | reverse complement strand
ATATATATATATATATATATATATATATATATATATATATATAATCAGGTGAAAGTCCAACTATTCCAACAATGGTGGGATATGAACAGAAAGTCCAAGATTCCTGAAGTTGCTCCATCCACAAGGCTGTAGATTCTAGAACTTCAAAGAAGTAGACTCTAATGCCAGTGGAGGAATGGACTTGCTAGAATGGTGAGAGCAAGCAAACAAAGAACAAAAGTTTCCTTCTTCCAGGTCCTTATAAAGGTATCCAGCAGATGTGGCCCAGATTAAAGGTGTGTGTCTTTCTACCTCAAAGGACTAGAAGTGGATTCACCCAAGCAGAAATAATCTCTCACAGGTGTGCCCTCCATTTCTGGATTGTAGTGCAGTCCAGATGTGGCCAAGTTGACAACCAAGAATAGCCATCACACGTGGCGAGCAACATTGAGTAAAAATGCCTAGTGTCTCTTCTTGTCTCTCCCTTGCTTATAAAGACACCAGGATCCATGGGAACGCCATGCCTAGGATTTTAATCCTAGTCACCGCATAAAGGCTGCACATCTTCACAGGATATTCAGATGGCTCTTTACATTTCATAATGGAGTTAAATTTTAACACATGAAGCCTCGGGGGCAGGAGGAGGCACTGAAATAATATCCAAACCCTAGCGCCCCCTAAGCATGATAGGAACTCTTTCATTCAATAATCAACCGTCATCAACAGAATTCTAGTGTTCTCAGTGCTTGATGGAAATTGTGGCACAAAGCGAGATTCTGTGAAAAGAGTTTTTAGCATCTTCAGTGATGATCTAAAACCTTCCCACCATAAACAGAACTCAAGTGTTCTTTCCCCCACCCCATTCCCCAGTTGTGTTTATTTATGTGGTGAGGAGGCACACGTGTACCAAATGGCAGGAGAAAACTTGTGGAAATTTGTTGTCTCCTTTAACCATGTGGGCCACAGGACTTTAGGCTTGGGGACTACTACCCACTGAGTCATCTCACCAGTCCAGAGCCCAGACTTTTAGTGAGAGACCTCATTCTTGGCATCGGGTTGTCTAGGTATAATTCAATAGCTGAAGCAAAAGTACTTCCATGAGGGTTATGTAAGAGAAATATAAATAAAGTCCGTAAAGGCCAGCGTTTATCTGGCATTTATTATCATTCACCTCACAATGCTACAATAGGCTACACTGAGAGTAGTTTCAAAGTTTATCTCAAAATCTTCAGATTTACCTTTCGAAAGAGAATTTAATTAGGAGACGCAATGAATAGATCACCTTTCATTCTTGTGCACAAAGGAGCCCTGCACACTTCTTTTGGTTCTTAGAAATGGTTTCACTTAAAAAAAAAAACAAACAAAAAGATCCAAAACAGCTGAAGTTAGCAGATGTGCAATTTAGCAAGGATGGTTGAAATTTTGATCTTCCCTGTAATAATACTAGATCTAAGCACACGGCTCATTAGGGAAGAATTTTTATCTGAATCTTTTGCTTTTGTAGGGCCAAGAACGTTCTTTTCTTTTTGGGTAGCTGCATTTATAGCATTGAAATCAGCCTGAGTCATTTTTTAAAATTTATTTTTATTTATTCTTTGTGTCTTTCAAATCATGCATCTCCGTTCCATTCATTTCCCCATCCTTTTGTATCTGCCTTCTGCCCTTGCAACAGCCCCCTCAAAATAAAATAAAATAAAATTTAAAAGAAAAAAAAACAGAAAAAAACACGAAAAGGAAAAAAAATCAGTCTCATTCTAGCAGCTATTTTGTTAGATATTAGGATAGCTACACCAGCTTGTTTCTTAGATCCATTTGATTGGAAATTTTTTCCCCAACCCTTTACTCTGAGGCAATGTCTGTCTTTGACGATGAGGTGTGTTTCTTGTATGCAGCAGGATGGATTTTGTTTTCATATCCAATCTGTTAGCCTGTGTCTTTTTATAGGTGAGTTGAGTCCATTTATATTAAGGGATATTAATGACCAGTGATTGCTATCTCCTGTTAATTTACTTTTCATTGTTGGTGATGTTAATTTGTGTGTTTCCCCCCTTTTTTTGGATTTTCTGCTGTGAGATCAATTGTCTGTGTTCTTGTTGATATAACCAACTTCCTTGGGTTAGAGTTTTCCTTCTCTTACTTTGTGTATGGCTGAGTTTGTGGCTAGGTATTTATTGGTTAAATCTGGTTTTGTCACAGAATATCTTGTTTTGTCCTTCTATGGTGATTGAAAGTTTTGCTGGGTACAGTAGTCTGCTGGCATCTGTGGTCTCTTAATGTCTGCACAATGCTTGACCACGACCTTCTGGCTTTCATTGTCTGCATTGAGAAGTCAGGTGTAACTCTGATAGGTCTGCTCTTATATGTTTTCCTTTGCATCACTTAGTATTCTTTCCTTATTCTGTATGTTTAGTGTTTTGATTATTATGTGAGAGGGGATTTTTTTTTGGTCCCCCCACCTTAGATATCTTATATGTAGTTCAGAATTGACTCAAACCAGCCCTTCTTTGACCTCCCAAGTGCTATTCTGGGGTTATAAACTCTACCACCACCTGGCCTTTTCTAATTGCCCACCCCAGTCTTCCTATTGCTCTCGAAGCACTCAAGAGCATATGCCTCCATTCTTCTCTGGTTCAGTTGTTTGCTTCTGTTCATTTTTCAGTTTTGACTCAGTGTCCTCATCTGTGACAGAGTGGCCCTTCCTAGTGGGACTTTGTCTCGTGTTTGGCATTAGCCACTCCTCAAGGCACCACTACAGAAAAGTTAACATCTTCCCTACTGACAGTTTCTACAACTGAGAAGGGAATTAGAATATATCAGTGCCTTTTCCTACATTAATCCTTCATTTGAACACAGCCATTTTCACAATATAAGGCCAGAAAGCTAGACTGTGCAGTTATGTGGTTTCCCAACCCCATGTTCTACCCAGAGATCTACCTTGTTAGATATTCTATTTACTTACTACTTGCTCTGGGACTCATTAGCTCTCACAAAAGGCTCCATATAGGGGTTCATACTTCAGACTTTGAGTGGTGGAAGTGACAGAGATGGTGGCAAATAACCACAGCTGCGTAATGGAATGGTTGCTCACACTCCAAGTGCAATCTAGGTTGAAGCTTCTGGACCAGCAGGAAGTAAATAATGACCTCTCCTATTCTTCCTGGTTTTTGTCCTTTTTCCTGAGTATCTGTTCTAGGAGTTTGCTTGTTCATTCCCAGCTGCCTATACTCCAGAAGTAATCACACAGAAACTATATTATTTAAATCACTGCTTGGCCTATTAGCTCTAGCTTCTTATTGGCTAGCTCTTACATATTAATTTATCCCATTTATATTAACCTGTGTATGGCCAGTGACTGTGCTGTGGCTTACTGGCAAGGTTCCTGCTCGTCTGTTCCTGGCAGCGGCTACATGGCATCTCTAAACTCTGCCTTCCTTCTTCCAGCATTCAGTTTAGTTTCCCCACACCTGGCTCTACTCTTTAGCCTTATCATAAGACAAGACAGTTTCTTTATTAACCAATGGTATTCACAGCATACAGAAGGGAATCCCACATCAAGTATCTTCTTAAGTAAAACATACTCACCCAACATCTCCCATGATCAAATAATTATTGCTAATGATTACATCATGTCATTCCATGTTAAATAGAGGAAACATTTCTTTAAAATTTTTCTCAAAGGATTTTTTATGTCCATGATAAATGCAACATGGTTTCCATCTTTGCTTCTTGCATTCTTCTGATTGTATAGAACATACTCAGAAACTTATTACTCATGTTGTAAAGATCTAGCAGCAGATCATGTATACATGTGTGTGTGTGTGTGTGTGTTTGACTGTCATTCATATCAAAGTCTTAGATAGGAATCCCTCCCTTGTTAATTATTTCACTAACAGAAATAAAGCAGCAGATAGATAGATGTCTTCTTTGTCCACAGAAAGTCCTAGTTTCATGAATTTCTTTTTAAATTTCAATTACAATGGACTGGACTAGTTTAGCCTGACTGGTGACTTTGTCACTAGTAACCAATAAAGTCTACAGTAGAGCTATATGGCAAGCATATTCTAACTTTGGAGAGGGAAGACCAGATCTGTTTCCCTAGAGACAATTCTGGTCACAACATATTGCTGAACCAATAGCCAGGGAGTCCAGCTCACAGTGTGTATAAAATTTCTTCTCACTCTGTAGAGGTGATGGCTTTTTTGATGTCCCCATAATCAGATGGCTAATGCAGGGCTATAACCTGAGCCTTGTTTTGAGGACTAACCAGTTTTGTAATTTAATATTTTTATTATATATTTTTCAGTTTTTTTGCTAGTTTTGATATTTTTGAGCCAGGATTTTAAAACATAGCTCAGGATGACCTCAAGCCTGTAATCTCCCTGCCTCAGTCTCCTGAGATTACCCAAGTATTTGTCAGCTGTCATGGTTCTAAAGTATATATAATAATACTTAAACTTTTCCTAATATTTTTGGGAAAACAAACTGAGGCAGTAGGAGGTTATTTCTTCTATTGAATGTAGTTAGTGGGAGATTAGGTAGAAATTCTCTGCCCAAACAGAAAGACGCAAAGAAAAATATAAATATGTTGTAAGGAAAATGAGACTTGGCTATTTTCAGCTTTGATTATCCTTACTAAAAATATTATTCTAGGGAAATGTAGACTTTATTTCGCTCATTTCACTGAGCTTCAGGAAGAGTTTAGTAAACACATGCTCATTCTTTCTTTCCCAGGACTCCCAATAGTTTATTTTAAAGCTAATTCTAGGGTAAGTCCCTTTGATCTCACTGTTCTCACTTAAAGAATTATAATATGGATGCCTAATTCTGTCTATAACAAGAAACCCTGAGAGGAAAAAAAGAAGACCTTAAATTTATGCTAATAATTTGAGTTTGATGGTGGAAAACTTTTTTTATGTTAAAAAAGAAAAGAGAGAGAGAGACTCAGAAACATCTCTATATCTTTACTGCTGGCAGAAAATAACCCACTGCTCTTTAAATTACTGGTCTGGCCCCATGTTTTGAAAGTTGCCATCTCAGCTGATCTCTTAATGACAGGTCTGTACATCCAGGGGGAAGGTCGATAAGAAACAAGGGCTTCTCATCTTGTCTCTCCCTTCTTGGCTGGTTAACCATTCAACAAAATCAGAAGATAAATTTAGGAACCCTGCCCTAGTCCTCTGGGCAGAGCACTCCTCCTTAGGCTGTCTGAGAACTGCAGTCTGTCCGCTGAGGAGTGATGATTTAGGCAATACCCCTTGAAGTTCTTCATGCGTCTCCTGGCACATCTATACTTCCACCATTATGTTCATTTCTTAATCATCATCTATAGCATTCTGGCTTCTTTTCCCCCTCCTCTAGCTTTCATGTCCAAACACAGAATTGAGCCTTCCTGTCTGAATGCCATTATATAAGTACTACCAACATCATAATACCCTCATCACTAACCCTGAAGGATTCATTTTTATGGGTTGACATGGAGTAATTAGAAATGGGATAATTATAATTGTTGTTATGTATATTATCTTTATCTACCATCTAGAAATGATTCTTCTGGTTAATGATGCTGCTGGAAAGCACAAGAAATGTTCATGTAATCCAGATGTTAGTTATCTGTGCCTACACAAAGACAGCAACGCTCATGAGCAATGACCACGTTCAGTGAAAATTTGAATGGTTTTATTAGAATAATTCCCACCGTATCTGCCTCTATCAGCTCTGCCCACTACCACACCACATCCCTTTTCTCTTTGCCCCATGCACCATTCAGTTTTCTTCACAAGTTTTTCTATTCAATTCACTCTAAGTCCTTTCAACCATACTCAACTCATTTGCTGCAAGAAACATGGATCTAAGATACACTTTTGATACACCAAAGCATTTCCTAACAAAGTCGATCTGCCTCTGAAAACCCAAAATAATAGTCCTTCAATATGGGCGACTTGCCCTGGGGGAAATTCGGCAGTGAATGTGAAGACTGTTGATTGGCACACCTACAAGGAGAGTACTGGATTCTAGTTGATATAGGAAAGGAAGATTACTAAATAACCTACAGCACACAAGGCTGTCACTTCTAAAAAAGAATTATCCAGTTCAAATTGTTAGTACTTCTATCGAGAACCTCTGCACTAAAGTAATTCTTGTATTTGTTGCAATAACAATCAGTAGTTTTTTTTTCTTTTCTTGATTTTTTGTTTTGTTTTGAGACAGGGTCTACGCCAGCCCAGGTTCATCTTGAACTACATACCCAAGGATAATCTTGAACTCCTGATTTTCCTGCCTCTACCTCCTAAATACTAGGATTACAGGTATGTACCTGGATAATCAGTGATGTTTTTATTCTTACCACTACCAAAACTTTGTTCTATATATTGAGTCATAGGAATGGAACCAATCCAGATACCTGGTTTGGTGAGGAAATCAGCATGAAGTTTTGGGAAAGGAGTTGTGATTGTATAAAGAATATATATCTAACTTAGACAGGATTTTCCAAGATGTTTTGAATGTTTCTGCAAGGGAAGAAAGGAAGAGGAGATATGTGGGCAGGTAAAAAAGAGAGGCACATTTCAAAAAAAGGGAGAAACATGATGTGGTGGTTTGCCTGAAAATGGTCTCCATGGGCTCATATGTTTGAATACTTGATTTCCAGTTGGTTGAACTGTTTGGAAAGGATTAGGAGGTGTAGCCTTGTTGAAAGAGGTCTGTCACTTGGGGCCAACTTTGAGAAACAAGATGTGAGGTAACAAGCCATGAGCCTCGTGATAAAATATAAACTAACAGAAATGGATTAATTTAAGTTGTAAGAGCTAGTTTACAATAAGCCTGAGCTAATAGGCCAAAAAGTATATAATTAATGTTAAGCCTTTAAGCAGTTATTTTAAAAGCAACTGAGAGACCAGGCAGGATGAGAATCTTCCAGTTACAAGTTAGCCTCTTCCCTCACTAAACAGGGACAGCTGAGGTTTTCTATCTCAAGTCATTTAGTGAAGGCAGCTTCTCTGAGAGGGCTTGGCCTTAGGTGAGGCTGCTTTTCACAGCAGAGGCCAATCTAGGAGGTGCAACAACTCTGAGTGTCTGCTGACCACACTCCTTAGTGTGGGGTTGCTCGTGTTCCTAGAAAGGAAGGCGTGGGTGGGGTGTCTGCATCCGTTGCAGATGTTTCTTCCATGCCTGTTTCTATCTTTGCTCATGTCTTTAGGATCAATTCCCAGGAATAGAACTCTGGAATAGATCATGCACATTTTAGCAACATTTGATATTTATTGTCAAGTGAGTTTCCAGAAAGACTGTGGCCAGTAGTCGAATTTATCTTTGGGCTGTCAGCTCCCAAATAACAGCATGAAGACTTATTATGAAAGCTTGGCCCTAGCTTAGGCTTGTCCTACTAATTCTGCTAACTTAAATTAACTCATTTATTTTTATTAATCTACATTCTACCACATGGCTTTTACCTCTCTCCCATTCTGTGTGTCTGACTCTTCTGCATCTCCATGGCGTCCTTCATGAGCCTAGATTCATTTCTTACTTACTCTCACTCTCTGCCCGGAAGTCCTGCCTATACCTCCTGCCTAGCTACTGGCCATTCAGCTAGTTATTAAACCAATCACAACAATATATCTTCACACAGTGTTCAAATACCCCTCAATAGTGGCCCCTTCCCTGCTAATGAAATGAACAGTGTGTTTCAACACTAATGCATAGAAAACAGGACACTTATATTACATGTTTACCTATTTAAGTTTTTGTTCCCCCAAACACGGACTTACTCTGTAGCCCAGGTTGGCTGTGAACTGCCTACCCCCCTACAACAGCCTCCTGAGTGCCAGGACTACAGGCATGGGTCACACGCCCTCTTCTATGTGGCTAACTTTTCTTAGACAATAAAATTTTTTGATGCCTTAATTTTAAAAACTATTTAAACATTTATTTTATAGGTGCATGTCCATGTTTATGTATGTGTACCACATGCATGTAGGATGCTTAAATTTTTTATTATGTCTCTTTGTGTATGTATTTGTGTACATGAGTGAAGGCTGGAGGACAACTTATGGGAATTTGTTTTCTCCTTCCACCATGTGGGCTCCAGGATCTAATTCAGGCAGCCAGACTTGGCAACAAGCATCTTTATCTGCTGAGCCACCTCACTGACTGCAGGTATTTAATTGCAGTGAATTTTATCTTAAACTCCTAAGGTTAGGATCTTTTGTCTACGAATCTCTACGCATCTTCCAGAAAGATAAAATAGCTTAATTTCTGAAATAATAAAACAAAGAATTGTGCTTACATGTTCTGAGTTGTGAACCTGCAGCTTCAAGGGGGCTGTGGAATGGTTGGTGGCTGAGCTGACGTTAGACGGCGGTTTCAACACACTACAGCCTTGCCATACGTGCATCTGAAGAAATGAATGGCACTTCCATTCAGTAGGAAAATTCTGTATGTGAAAGACAAACGCGCACAGAGGGAGAGAGCACCCAAAGGGACATGACCATAATGACAGAGTGTCTCCTCCATGGTAAGTGTGCTCTTGGGCTTTTAAAGTCATATTTACCATCATATTTAATTATTACAAAACAATCCTTTTGAGATGTTACCATCCCACACTTTTTGGATGGCAAAACCGAAGATTTGGTAACGGGTAACATAAGGTTACTCAGGTTCCCGGGTCTGTCACTTCCCATCCTGGGCAGCTGCGTCCTAAGAATAACATCAGGTACAGAGCATGTATTAGTCACCTTTTCTTTTTTCTGTGAGGAGACACTATGACTGAAGCAATTATGGAAGAGTTTGTTTTCCCTTGCAGCTCCAGGGCGTCAGAGCCCACAGCAGCTGGGGAGGGATGGCAGCAGGTAATCGGAGCATGCATCTGGGAAGGCGCATCTTCAACCACACCTAAAACACTGAGTGAGCTGAAGTGCTAAACACTCAGAGCCAACTCCCAGGGCCATACTTCTCCAGCAAGGCTGTGCCTCTTATACGCTCTGTAACCTCCTCAGAAAGCTGGGGACCAAGTGTTCAAGTGCTTGAGTCTGTGGGGTGCATCGCTCATTGACGCCATTGCCCCAGCAGATGCTTCAAACAGGAAGCATGTGTTTAATACAGTAAGTTTAAAAGCCCTCTGTCCCACTGTGCTGGACTACAGATGGTCTAATGTCTCTAAGGATTTCAGTAGTATATTTAGGATTATTCTTATATGAGCTTCAGCACTGAAGTGGCCAAGGCAGGAGGATTGCCATGAGTTTGAGCCCATTCTAGACTACATAGCGAGGGTTTGTCTCAAAACAACAAACCCTTCTGTTCCCTTAAATGAAAGCGTCTAGCATCGTATTGAGTATTTATTGCCATGTTTACTAAGTACAGAGAAGTTCTGGGCTTGAGAAAAGCAGAGAAATGTCTTCTTGTTTTCGTCAATCATTCCACCCTCTTTTTGGATTTGGCCTAATAAGGGTGTAGGCAGCACACAGAAATGGTCTGGTCGATGGTTTCCCACCACAGCAGGAACAATTGCATCCCCGAAGCTTGTCAGCCAGCTCTTCTAAACAGACCCACTGATTGCAGCGGGTGCCAATACATTAAAAAAAAAAGGACTGAACCAAAATAAACCTGCGGAATAAACAGAAACCGTCACCCTGATCCAGATGGTCTTCATTCATAAGAGCAAATGAGTTCCAATCCAGTCTTTAGATCTAACTTCCAGGAGGCAGGAAATACTGAGAAAGAAATATGTTGAGGACACCACAAAAAAGCCATAAGACAAATCCAGAAGGCAGCCTGCTTTTTTCAACGCACAATGCCATTCCAAAAAAGGAAGAAGGGGGAGAAGGAGGCCCTTCTAGGGTAAAAATTCTGCAATCAGATGGAATGTAGATTCACTGATTGCCTCTTGGTCTAGGTAAGTCCAGCCACAAAAGCTGTTTTGGGATCCGATAGGGAAACCCGAGCCTGGGTTGGTTATGAATTAAGCAATTTTATTGGCTTTATTTAGTTATATGTGCAATGGTATTCTGACAATGCAGGAGAATGTCCTTTAAAGACGAACTGGATCATGGAATATTTAGGGCTGAAATGTATCTGATTTTAAAACTCTCTGTATGCAGTAGAGAAAATTAATCAAGATAAGCCAGCTACTAACGATCATTAATCACAGAAGATGCAAGGCTGTTTCCTTAGACTAGGTTCTCTGCCGTATGTTAAGCCTTTCTTTAGCCCCCCCCCCCTCCAAATAAACAGCCAATCGGGAAAATAAGAATGAAAAGTTGCTTCTTTTCCAGAAAAGAAGGGCCATTTTTTATCATTTTACCAAGTTGAAGTCCTAGGTGGCCTGGTTGGGGTTTCCGAAGGCGGGAGCGAGGCCCCAGGGCCCACAGGCATTGGACCACGTGTGCACCTCGCAGATCTGTCCCTGCACACCGCACCTTCTCAGGCCCTCTGCTCATACTGTATAACCGGTCACCGCTGACACACCACGAGGGGTCAGAGTTTTGACTAACTCCGGGGGAAGGCGGTCCAATGTCCAGAACTGAGCCCAGCATATGTGTGTGTGTGTGTGTGTGTGTGTGTGTGTGTGTGTGTGTGTGTGT